>CM022302.1:9861303-10382523 GCA_011799875.1 Thinopyrum elongatum | reverse complement strand
TGGCTAACGCACGGTTTTTGCTATCCATGTTCTTTGCCGTCTGCCACCGACGGCAAAGTGCCTTTGCTGTCCGCTTTGAGGAAGCAGACGGCAAATAACCTAGTTACCATCGCTCTCTTTGCCGGGCAGGTTTGCCGTCGGTGGCTGACGGCAAAGGGTTTTGCCGTCCGCTTTTGGTGCCTTTGCCGTCTGCCATGGCAGACGGCAAATAAGCTGATTCCTGTAGTGATGCAAGTTCTTACTATAAGCACGTATGACTATATACGAAATACATGCCTACATTGAATTGATGAATAGGAGCCATTGTGAATCGCTCAAGGTTGTGACTGTTACATGATGAATGTCATCCACACAGATATCCATCGCTGATCCAGTGCCTACGCTTTGTTCATATTGATCTTTGCTAAGTTACTGCTGCTGTTACAATCACTACAAAACTGCTATTGTTCCTGTTCCTATTACTGTTTCTACTGTTACCGCTACTATCAAAACTATCAAACTACTGTGCTACTAAACACTTTGCTGCAGAGGTATTACTTGCCAGGTGTGGTTTAATTGACAACTCAACTGCTAAGGATCATAAATATTCTTTGGCTCCCCTTGTGTCAAATTAATAAATTGGGTGAAATACTACCCTCGAAGACTGTCACGATCCCCTATACTTGTGGGTAATCCAGACCTTTTTCTGGTGCCGTTGCCGGGGAGCATAGCTTTATTTATTGAGTTCACTTTGGATTTATGCATCTGCGTATCACTATGAAGAATTTGAAGGACGATAAAACCAAGATCGTACCCTCTAAGACGAGGGGAGGTAAGGAATTGCCATCCCACTCTGCACTTCATTCACCCTCTGTTTTGCGTAGACTTGTGACACCACCACCTGCTATTCAATCTGATATGTCGCAAGTAATAGATGATGCTACTTCTACTATGAATGATACTCATGATGATGCTACTACTCTGCTTGATGAAACTGTGCCACTGGGTGATTTTCTTGATGCTCAAATTGCTAAAGCTAAACAAATTGAAATTACTGAAACTACTGAATCACCTACACCTAGCTCTCCTAGAACTAATATGCTTAATGTGCTTGAGGGTTATGTTATGGATGGAGAGATTGCTAGGGAATTTCTTGCTTGTAACGATAGGGAAGATGTTGAGAAATTATTAAGTAAGCTGAAAGAAAAGGCTATGATTGAAAGAATGAAATATGATCCTGCATTTGCTACTTCTCCTATCTTTTTTACTGATAAGGATTATGAATTCTCCGTTGATCCTGAACTAATTACTTCAGTAGAATCTAATCCTTTTCATGGTTATGAATCTGAAACCGTTGTGGCACATATCACAAAACTAAATGATATAGCCACCCAATTGGCTCATGAAGACAAAATTCACTACTATTATATTCTTAAGATGTTTCCTTTCTCATTAAAGGGTGATGCTAAAGAATGGTTTAATACACTTGTTCCTGGTTGTGGGCGTAGTCCCCAGGATACATTTCTATGTCGCCAATACAATTGGCGACACATGTATGTGCTTGTGATAGTCAATGCATGTTGGAGAGGCCTTTGAAGGAAATAAAAGGAGATCCCATACACAGCCCTAAAAGTCCTTTAGGTCCCGAGAAATCATATTTGGCGTGGGATGAGTGGTGATACAGATGACCTGGACTTGGTGTACCATCCTTCTTGAGTTATGCTTGTTGACTCCCACCCTCCATGGGCTCTTACTACCGATACATTTCTATGTCGCCAATCAAAATGGCGGCACATGTGTGTACCTGTCATTGTCAATTCATGTTGGAGAGGCCTTTGAAGGAGCTCAAATGAGGACCCATACACTGACCTAATGTCCTTTGGGTACCCAGAAACCATATGTGACTTATGATGGGAGGTGTTATGAATGACTAAGACATGGCGTACCATCCTTTAATTACGCTTGTTGACTCCGACTAGGGAACGACGGATGCAGGACATGGGAAGAAAGCTGAAACACAGGCCACCAAGACATTCATCAAAAGCCATTCTTAGGACCTAATGTCACGCTTGGCCTCCATGGGCTCAAACTACTATAGATTTCCCTGTAGCCAATCCAATTGGCGACCTGTAATGTGTGCATGTCATTGCCATTGCCAGTTCAAGAGGCCATTGAAGGAGCACAAAGAAGGTGCCATACACGGCCTAAAAGTCCTTTAGGTCCTGAGATATCATATGTGGCATGGGATGAGGAGTGTTACGAACGACTTGGAATAGGCGTACCATCCTTCTTGAGTTATGCTTGTCGACTCCGACCCGCGATGGGTTATTACTACCAATACAATTCTCTGTCACGAATCCAATTGGCGAGGCCTTTGAAGGAGCTAAAAGGAGGTGCCTACCATTTTCAATGCATGTTGGAGAGGCCTTTGAAGGAGCTAAAAGGAGGTGCCATACACAGCCCAAAAAGTCATTTAGGTCCCGAGAAATCTTATTTGGCATGGGATTAGTGGTGCTAAGAATGACATGGACTTGGAGTACCATCCTTCTTGAGTTATGCTTGTCGACTCGGACCCTCCATGGGCTCTTACTCCCGATACATTTCTAGGTCGCCAATCTAATTGGTGACACATGTGTGTGCCCATCATTGTCAATGCATGTTCGAGAGGCCTTTGAAGGAGCTAAAAGGAGGTGCCATACACAGCCCTAAAAGTCTTTTAGATCCCGAGAAATCATATTTGATGTGGGATGAGCGGTACTACGAATGACCTGGACTGGGTGTACAATCCTTCTTGAGTTATGCTTGCCGACTCCGACCCTCCGTGGGCACTTACTACCGATACATTTCTATGTCACCAATAGAATTGGCGACACATGTGTGTGCCTGTCATTGTCAATTCATGTTGGTGAGTCCTTTGAAGTTGCTCAAATGAGGACCCATACACTGACCTAATGTCCATTGGGTACCCAAAAACCATATGTGACTTATGGTGAGAGGTGTTACGAACGACTAGGACGTGGCGTTATATCCATCAATTCCGCTTGTTGACTCCGACTATGGAACGACGGATGCAGGACATGGGAAGAAAGCTGAAACGCAGACCACCAAGACATTCATCAAAAGCCATTCTTAGGACCTAATGTCACGCTTAACCTCCATGGGCTCAAACTGCCATAGATTTCTCTGTAGCCATTCCAATTGGCGACCAGTAATGTGTGCCTATCGTTGCCATTGCTAGTTCGAGAGGCCTTTGAAGGAGCACAAAGGAGGTGCCATACACAGCCTAAAAGTCCTTTAGGTCCCAAGAAATCTTATGTGGCATGGGATGAGCGGTGCTACGAAGGACTTGAAATAGGTGTATCATCCTTCTTGAGTTATTCTTGTCGACTCCGACCCACAGTGGGTCTTACTACCAATACATTTCTCTGTCGCGAATCCAGTTGGTGACAGTAGTGTGTGCCTATCATTTTCAATGCATATTGGAGAGTCCTTTGAGGGAGCTTAAAGGAGGTGCCATACACAGCCCTAAAAGTACATTAGGTCCCGAGAAATCATATTTTGCATGGGATGAGCTGTACTACGAACGACATGGACTTGCTGTACCATCCTTCTTGAGTGATGCTTGTCAACTCTGACCCTCGATGGGCTCTTACTACCGATACCTTTCTGTGTCACCAATAAAATTGGCGACACATGTGTGTGCTTGTCATAGTCGATGCATGTTGGAGAGGCCTTTGAAGGAGATAAAAGGAGGTGCCATACACAACCCTAAAATTCCTTTAGGTCCTGAGAAATCATATTTGGCGTGGGATGAGCGGTGCTACGAACAACCTGGACTTGGCGTACCATCCTTCTTGAGTTATGCTTGTCATCTCCGTCCCTTCATGGGCTCTTACTACCGATACATTTCTATGTCGCCAATCAAATTGGCGACACATGTGTGTGCCTGTCATTGTCAATTCTTGTTGGAGAGGCCTTTGAAGGAGCTCAAATGATGACCCATACACTAACCTAATGTCCTTTGGGTACCTAGAAAACATATGTGACTTATGATGGGAGGTGTTATGAATGACTAAGACGTGGCGTACTGATAACCCACAAGTATAGGGGATCGCAACAGTTCTCGCGGGTAGTATTTCACCCTGATCTATTGATTCGACACAAGGGGAGCCAAAGAATATTTGCAATTATTAGCAGTTGAGTTGTCAATTCAACCACACCTGGAGATAAGATATCTGTATCAAAGTATTTAGTTGCACAGTAGTATGATAGTTTTGGTAGTAGTTGCAATTGTAACGAGAGTAACGGTGACAGTAATAGTAGCACTTTTGTAGCAAGTGTAAAGCAGTAGCAACAAAATAACTTAGCAGAAACCAATATGAGAAAGTCGTAGGCATTAGATCGGTGATGATAATTATGTTGGATGATATTCGTCATATAACAGTCACAACCTAGGGCGATACACAATAGCTCCAATTCATCAATATAATGTAGGCATGTATTCCGTATATAGTCATACGTGCTTATAATAAGAACTTGCATGGCATATTTTGTCCTACCCTCCCGTTGCAGCGGGGTCCTTAAGGAAACTAAGGGATATTAAGGCCTCCTTTTAATAGAGAACCGGAACAAACCATTAGCACTTAGTGAATACATGAACTCCTCAAACTACGGAAATCACCTGAAAGAACCCCAATTACTGTGACCTTGTGGTATGCGGATCATGACACGTAATAGGTGCATATAACTTGCAAGATAGGAACAAGAACACAAATATATTCATGAAAACATAAAGGGTTCAGATCTGAAATCATGGCACTCGGGCCCTAGTGACAAGCATTAAGCATAGCAAAGTCATAGCAACATCAATCTCAGAACATAGTGGATACTAGGGTTCAAAGTGTTGGGTAACGCGGCAGAAAAAATATTCCGACCTACGCACCAGCCTAGGACCACTATGAAGATTGCATACAAGGTTTTGATCTGATCGTTACCGACTCGTAGCGCAGCTGAAGTAGAGTCGATGTAGATCGTTGGTGTAGATCCCCACAGCTAGGATTTAAAACCTGCCAACCATGAGGATGTTCTCCCTCGCCTGCCACTCGGACAGCCCTCTGGGAGGTGGTCGGACAGTCCCTCGGATGGTGTCACGGACAGCCCTTCGGGAGGAACCTCAAAGCTCGGATGATCACTCGGACAGCCCTTCGGGAGGACACTCAAAAAGCCCCTCAGGCAAAAGATCAAACGTACGACCTTCTACGGGGTCGCACACATATGGTGTCACCTATCTGGCAGGGGTTCGCCATCTAGAACTAGTTCCCATCGGAACCCAGATAGCCTTTCAGCTCAACGAAACTATTTCATGGGAGGGAGTGAAGAAAGCCAGATCATGCATGGCATTTGTGAGAGAGTTGAAGTGAGTGTGGAGAGCTCCTCCCCACCTCTATTTATAGTGAAGGAGGAGGTGGTGGTGGCTGAAATTTCAGCCCAAAAGGTGGGTGGCCCCCACATGGAAGTGGCTCACAAAAGCCACCAAACATGGGTGCTCCCTCCCCAAAAATCCACCAAACATGGGCTCCATCAAACATGGATGCTCCCTCCCCAAAAAGCCACCAAACATGGGCTACCCCCTGTGACGCCCCCGACTCGACCGTACACGAATCGTACACGCAAATGTGTACGATCAAGATCAGGGACTCATGAGAAGATATCACAACACAACTCCAGACACAAATTTAAGTCGTGCAAGCTTTATATTACAAGCCAGGGGCCTCGAGGGCTCGAATACATAAGCTCGCTTACAAGCGTTAGCGGAAGCACTAGATATCTGAGTACAGACATAAAAGATAAAATAGATAGGCCTTAAGAAGGCGGGGCAAAACAACGAATAAGATCGAAAAGGCGCAAGCCTCCTGCCTGGGACCCTCCGAACCTACTCCTGGTCGTCAGCCGACTCGTAGTAGTAACCACCCTCGGGGTGGTAGTAGTAGTCGTCGGTGGTGTCGTCTGGCTCCTGGGATCCGTCATCTGATCACATCAAATGGGTATAAGTAAAAGAGGAAGCAAGCAGCTGTGAGTACTCATCCAAAGTACTCAGCAAGAATTACATCAGATCTATTCTATGTATGCAACATTATCAAAGGAAGGCTGTATCTGTGGGCTAGACTGCAGAAATGCCAGAATAGAGAGAAGGCCTAGTCCTATCGAAGACTAGAATATTCGAGCATCTTGCAACATTTTAGAATAGTACAGAATAGCATATTATAATTAACAATTATGTTGTAACATTAGCGCCCAGAGATCCTTTCTCGACTCCCTGCGAGAAAGCAATCCTGGAGCCATCATATCCATTTATCATCCCAATATTCAGTTCTAGTTGTATCGTTCGGGATACAACTCCGAGTGTCCATTACCAAGGATCCGGCTATTCTAATAGATATACTTCCCTGCAGGGGTGCACCAACTTACCCCCCACGCTCGATTAACTCCGACCGGACACACTTTTCTGGGTCCTGCCTGGCCTCGGTCAAAATGACACGCCGCAGCCCTACCTAGGCTCAACAGAGAGGTCAGCACGCCGGACTAACCCTATGCGCGCATGGGTCTTGGACCCATCGCCCTTTGCACTCTTGCACGTTGCGTACGCGGCCGGTGAGCAGACCTAGCCCCCTTAATACAAGTGCAGGCTTTCCCAGTCCAACCCGGCGCACGCCGCTCAGTCACTGACGTCTAGAGAGCTTCGGCTGATACATACGACGCAGAGTACCCATATTTATTCCCGCGTGGTGGTTAGTGCGAAAAGGCCAGAGGCCTACTTGGATCAAATATCCAAACCGTTAGTGTATTAGGAGCGCGCAGTAACGAGCAGAGACTCACGATCATGTGACCTCGTCACCCCGTCTTGTGGACTTGCGGCAAGGGCTAAGAATGCCCGGCCGCGCCACGGAGAGATCTCGCGCGTACCCTCCAGGTCAACCCGACTCCACATCACTCGCAACATTTGCTCGCGCGGTTACCCCTCAGGGCCGACCAGACTTTGTCATGGTTCAGTGTAAAGTCATAGTAACCGTGTGTCCATAACACCAAGGGAGAAACCCGAGGAATCACCCTCGATGGATTCCCACTCAATATACCCGACAAGATGAACTAAGGAGGAATCACCCTCGATGGTTCACACCTGAAGGGTTGCACGACAGAGTCGTTATTGGGAGTGGTGAAGGAGGAATCACCCTCCGTAGACCACGACCGAATAGCTACTCTACAGAATTATCATCAGAAGTGCTATACAAGGTATCACCCTCGGCACTCGATAGTAACACTGCAGTGTCGTACAGATAAGGGGGTGTGATGTGATGTGTCTGGGTCTGGGCGTCGATCACGTTGATCGAGTCATCTGATAATCCAGCGGGGGCAACTGGGACAAAGTGAGGGGGTCACTGGTGGATCACTAACCAACCTATACTAAGCAGTTTAGGATAAGCAGGTAAGGTAACAATAGCAGGTTACAAAATCGGGCTATGCATCAGAATAGGATCATACAAAAGCAGTAGCAGTTCTAATGCAAGCACAAGAGAGAAGAGAATGGGCAATATAGGAATGATCAAGGGGGTTTGCTTGCCTGGAAGCTCTGCTGCAAAGAACTGGTCATCAGGGGTGTAGTCGACGTCAGGAGCAGAGTCAGTCTCGGGGGCTACATCAGTACCGGGATCTACCGAGAGAGAAGAGGGGGAGGAACCAAATAAATACACGGCAATCATGTGCAACACAGAGCATGCCATGCTAACATGCAGTGCAGGGTTGCCTAAAAACATGTCTAAACCAATTTAGCTATTTTAGGATTAAAGTTGGAATTATTAACCGGTATATATGTACTATTCATCTACTGGAAACGGGCAAAAATTTGCGGGTTCACCTACATAGAGGGTCCCAACTCGGAAATAGATAGCACGGTTGGATTCGTGGGATTTTTCTAAGCAACTTTCATGTAGAAAGTTTTTCCATCCGAGCTACGGATTAATTTCTATGATTTAAGCAAGTTTTAAGCATTTTCTGAATTTATTTAAATTAACAAGAATTTCCGAAAAAGGAATACGATGTCATGCTGATGTCATCATTGCATCAGCAGTCGGCTGACCAGCTGACTGGTCAAACAGAGAGGTGGGACCCACCTGTCAGTGACTCAGAGCCTAAACAATTTAGTTAAACTAATTAATCTACTGGTGGGGCCTACTGTCACTGTCAGTAACTAATTAACAGAATACTAATTAGTTGTTTAACGTTAATTAAGTCAGCGGGGCCCACACATCAGCGTCTACTGTGAATAGTAACCCATGTTGATCGTGGTCAACGCGGTCAAACAAGCGCAGGGCGGCCCACCGTCAGCGACCCTGGGCGGGCCCTAGGCCACGCCAGGTCAGCGGCGGCGCCAGAAAGAGCTCCGGCGAGCTCTCCGCGGTGGACTAACGCCAGAGAGCGTCGGGTTTCGCATGTGGTTCTCCGTTTTGCGCGTTCTCGGTCGCGTTCGAACAGGAGGAACACGCCGGGTCGAGTTAGCCTACTGGCGCGAGCTACGGTGGTTGGAAAGGTCTCCGCCGACGAGTGGAGGCGGCGGTGGTTCTCGGTTGTGATCGGAAAATGCGGCTCCAGGGTGTTTTCGAGTGAGCTAAGCGGTGAGGCGGCCTACCGCGAGTGCCAGAAGCCCGACGGGGAAGTTAGAGAGGCTCGGGCGGCGCTGTGTTGAGCAGCTCGCCGGCGTCGGCGGCAACCAGAGCAACGGAACGATGGCGGCTCCGTTCGGTCTCAGAAACTAGCAACAGAAAGAGGAAGGACGAGTGGAGCTCACCGCAGCGGCTCACGGTGGCCTGTGGTAGATTAGTAGCAGCAGCGAGTGTCGCCGGAGTCGGAGGGGAACGGCGGCCACCGGTGATGCGAACGGTGGCGAACGAAGGCAGCGGGGCTCCCCGGCTCCGCCTGGAGGCACTAGGAGAGGTGGCTGACCGCGGTGAGGCCCGTGGACAAGGTTAGCAGGCACGGGGCCGCCGGTCGCCGTGGAAACGACGGAGGGCGACGACGATGCGCTCGGGCAAGGAGAGGGGAGAGCGGCGAGCACGTGAGGGAGAGAGGGAGAGGGAATTGAGGGCGAGGCGACCAGGGGGAGGACTCGGGGTTGCCCTTATCCCCTCGCCCAACTGCCCCGTCGTGGTGGCGAATGGTGGCCGACACGGGCGCTCTCGGCCGCGGGCGAGACGACACGGAGGGGGGCAATAGGTAGAAGACGGGGAGGTGGGCTGGGCCTTGCCACTATGCACTTAGGCCCAGCTCACAGTAGTTGTTAGGGCCTTTTGTATTTTTCTTTTTCTGTTTTCTTCTACAGAAATAGTTTTGCAAAAGTTTGACCTGCCAAATGATTTTGGAAAAATGTGGAACTTGGCCACATAAATACAATGGAATATTCTGCACTGCCACAAAAAGTTTGTGGCCAACAGGAGTTGTCCAAGCATTTTTAGAAAATGAAAATGCCATCTTAATTACTGCTGGACCAGAAAATCAATTTCCAGGGGCAATTTGGGAATTCCAAAAATGTTGGTTTCAACATGACAAATATCTAGGGATTATTTGCCATGGGATGAACTATTTTAATTGCATGACTGAAGAAACAAATATTTGACATGCAATTTGAATTTAAATTTGCAGCAGATTTTGGACAAGTGGCATTTTGGCATGATGATCATGGTGACATGACCTTCATTAGGGGGATCTTACTGTAGTGTGATTCTGGGGTTGTTACACCCCCCAAAGGGGGTGCCCAACAAATCAGCCCACGAATCATGGGATCTTGTCCCCTCACGCTGGGACAAGATGTTTTCCGCGATCGTTTCATCTGAAAAATTTCAGAAAATCCCAGAACATTTCCGGCACCCTCTAAAATCATTCTGGGCACATTCCGAAACATTTCCGGTATGGTGGTTTAATTCTGAAAAAAAATCGTCAACTTCGAAACACTTCCGGTTTTCTCTCCGAAACTTTTCCATCGTCTCCGAAACTTTTCCGGTGACTTTCTCTCAGACTCCTTGTCTAGTATTTAGCAGATAGATGACCCTTACGTGTGTGACCCTATAGGTTCGGTGAAGTATAGACATGACCGAAACACTTTCCGATCAATGATCAACATCGGAGCCATGGACACCCATATTGACCCTTATACCCACACGAATAAATATTCGAGTGAACCTGCAGTTGCCGTGTGCTATTCCTGTTGCTTCGCGATATGTTACAAACACCCGAGGTGAGATTTATTGGCATCCTCATGGACCAACAACTTGTCCACTATGCCAGTTACCTCATTACCGGTTTTGTTCTCTTTTCTCGTTCCCGTGTTCCGGCATCCCTGTGATCAAATCACATTGTGTCTGGCCAGACGATGATGGATACCATAACACCGAGAGGGCCTAGATATATCTCTCCATCGTCGGAGGAGCAAATCCCAATCTTGAGCTATCAAGTCCATTGTCACACTTTCCCATGAACCCGTAAGCCGCCGTAATAGCCACCCATTTACGGATGACATTTAACAAACCCCAAAGTTCATGAAGCAAGCATGAAGGAACTCGACACTCTCATGGTCTAAGGAATTACGCAAACATTAACTTTCTCTGTGTTATTAACCATTAACTTGTGACGATTGTATCTCATAGCATAACATCAATTTGGGTCGATTTAACACAAATGTTCTTCTAACATTGTGCCCTCAAAATTGCCAACATAGTCATGCCCATGATCAGGAAAACAGAACCATCATGCAACTCTTGAGCTAGTCTTAGAGGCCAGAGTAGGAATACATTTTACCGTTTATAATTCCACACATGCATATGAGTCCTCCTCCGAGCCTTGTGGCTATTGTAGACTCGAGAACCATAGCAGTTATAGCATGGAATGTAAACATACTTATGAGCATGGAGAAAAATAGTAACATTTATTATTGCCTCTAGGGCATATCTCCTAAAGACTCCCACTTGCAATAGAGTCAATAATCTAGTCAATGCTAATGCACTTTACACCTATGGCATACCGGTGTCAAATTTGCTTCGCTTGTGGTATAGTCTTTGTCTAATGGACCTGACAACTTCAAGGCTGTGTGTATCTTTGCATATCCTCACGTTTTCACGCTTTCACAAAATTCATATTTTGTGTGGACTTGACTTTGTATATATGTGAATCACTGGTCAAACCTTGATTCCTCAGACTGAGCTATGGAGCAACTATTTGCAATAGTGTCCCATTGACCAAAGCCATTTTGGAACCATACTAAGTTCATGAATGAACTTTATGATTCAACTTCTTCTTTGTCACTTCCAAATTGTCAACATATTTAGCCTTTGTTATAGAATTCGCCACAGTAACCTGTTAGGAACAATTTCCAACTACCGTGCCACCATATAGTGTATTACACAAAACCCTTCACTTAAATCGAAAATCGCATGGAGCATTGACGAAGACTGTATCGATGCAATTACTTACAACCAGCACTTCTTAATCTCAGCTTGCGAGAAAACATGGCATCAGTGCTACTTTAGTACTCAATGTCATTTTTCACTGTTGTCCCATGATCAGTACTGTGATGCCCCCGGCCCAATCGTGCACTAATCATACACGCAAATGCACACGATCAAGCCTAAGGACTCACGGGAAGATATCACAACACAACTCTAAAACATAAATAAAGTCATACAAGCTTTAAATTACAAGCCAGGGGCCTCGAGGGCTCGAATACATAAGCTTGCGAACAAGCGTCAGCGGAAGCATCAGATATCTGAGTACAGATATGAAACAGAAACAGAAAGGCCTTCAGAAAGGCGGGGCAAAATAAAACACTAGGATCGAAAGGCGTAGGCCTCCTGCCTGGGACCCTCCGATCCTACTCCTGGTCGTCATCGAACCCGTAGTAGTATCCATCCTCTGGGTAGTAGTAGTAGTCGATCGACGGGGCATCTGTCTCAGGGGGCTCCGTCCTCTGGTCACGACAAACTGATATGGGGAGAAAAGGAAAACAAAGCAACCGTGAGTACTCAGAAGTACTCAGCAAGCAAGGATCTACACTACATATGCAACATTTTCAAGGGGAGGCTGTATATGTGGACTGGGCTGCAGAAATGCCAGAATAGAGAGAAGGCCTAGTCCTATCGAAGACTAGCATCTTCAGCGGTCTTGCAGCGGTAGAAGAGAGTAGAATAGATCAATATAATGTAGCAGTATCATTAATTCTCAACCTCACCCAGAGATCCTTTCTCTACTCCCTGCGAGAAAGCAATCCCAGATCCATACAGTCATCAACCTCGTCCGGAGATCCCTTCTCGACTCCCTGCGAGAAGCAATCCCAGAGCCTTATATCCAGGTCTCATCTCATGTTCTATCTGTATCGATCGAGATACAACTCCGAGAGTCCTTTATCGTAGGACCGGCTATCGATAGAAGTTTTCTTCCCTGCAGGGGTGCACCAACTTACCCAACACGCTCGATTAACTCCGGCCGGACACACTTTCCTGGGTCATGCCCGGTCTCGGCCAAACGACACATCGCAACCCTACCTACAGCTCAGCAGAGAGGTCCCCGCCGGTCTACATCCTAAGCGCAAGGGGGTCTTGGCCATCGCCTCTCACCCTCTGGGTCGTTGCGCACATGGCTCAGATCCAAGCACCACCGAAATGGCGCCAATCACTCCATGCCGCACTGCTGAACTGGACGTCTGACAGAGCTTTCGGCTGATGCATACAATGCAGAACACCCATACTATACCCATGTGATGGTTAGTGCTATCAGACCAGAGGCCTGCTCGGATCAAATATCCAAATCGTTAGGACTAGGGGCTTGCGGTAACGAGCAGAGACTCACGAAAGATGTGACCCCGTCGCCCCGTCTGGAGGACTTGCTGCAAGGGTTAAGAATGCCCGGCCGCGCCTCGTATTCAGCACTCAGGCACCATACAGGCACCCGTCTTCACAACACTCGCCTCTCAGGCGCACACGGGTACCCCTCTGGGCCGACCCGCCTATCCAAGTAACAGTGTAAAGTCCAAGTATCCGTGTGTCCATAACATCAGGGGAATCCGAGGTATCACCCTCGTTGGATTCCTACTCGATGTCTCCGTCAAGGTGAACTCGGAGGAATCACCCTCACTGGGTCCACAATTGAGGTGTTGTACGACAGCGTCGTTATCGGAAGCGGTGAAGGAGGAATCACCCTCGATGACCACGACCGAATAGCTACTCTACAGAGTTAACATCAGAAGTGCTACAAGAGGTTTCACCCTCGGCACTCGATAGTAACGCTGCAGTGTCGTTACAACTAAGGGGGGTGATGTGCGGTGTCGGGGCCTGGTCTTCAATCCCGTTGATCGGGTCTTCTGATAATCCAGCGTGGCAGTCGGGATAAGTGGGGTCACTGATAGGTCTCTACCCAGCCTATACTAAGCAGTTTAGGATATGCAGGTAATTATCAACAGCAGGATACAATAAACAGGCTATGCATCAGAATAGGTAAAGCAGCAGCAGCAGCAATTCTAATGCAAGCATGAGAAATAGAATGGGCGATATCGGGATGATCAAAGGGGGTGCTTGCCTGGTTGCTCAGCGGCAAGGGCAAGGTTGTCAATGGTGTCTTCGGGCTCCGGAGCTGCGTCGGTCTCGGGGACGACGTCGGTGTCGGGGTCTAACGAGAGAGAAGAGGGGAAGGAAACAGTATAAATACACAGCAAACATGAGCATGACAAATACGATACACGGTGCTAGGGGTAGTCTAACGCAGTACTACACGTATCAGACGGAGCGGGAGAATATCTGACGATATTTCCTGGGTCTTTGGAATTATCGGACAGACGATCCAGAGGGGGACGGTTCCATGTTCGGATAGATAGGGACGCGTGATGGACGAACGGACCGCGCATCCGAATTCGTCTCGTCGTTCTGAGCAACTTTCATGTACAAAGTTTTTCCATCGGAGTTACGGATTATTTAATATGATTTTCTAAAGTTTTTATTAATTTCTGGAATTTATTTAATTATTCAAATTAAACATTATCCGAAACAGTGTTTGCTGACATCAGCATGACGTCAGCATGATGTCAGGACCAGTGGGTCCTACATGTCATTCTCACTTTAGGCTAATTAGGGTTTGATTATGTTAAATACAGTTTAATTAGACTAATTAATTAATTAGATTAATTAAATAGAATTAATTAAGTTAATTAATTAATTAATTAATTAATATTTATTTATTTTTAATAATTTTTATTTTCATTTTTAAACCGTTCTGAGGTGGGCCCTCAAGGTCAGTGGCTCAGGGCGTCGGGCCCCACTGGGCAGTGGCCCAGGAGGCCGACCGGGGCGGGCGCATGGTAACGGGCGTGGGCGCCCGCCGGGGCTGACCCGAGTGCGGCGGACAGAGCCTCGGGGCGCCGACCGGCTGGGGCCGCGGTTGGCGGCGACGGCGAGCTCTGTAGAGCAGCAGGCATGGCGCAGGAGGCGAGGCCGAAGGCGCGGGCACGGTGAGGCGCAGCGGCTGCGGCGGCAGGCGGACAGGGTCGGCGCGAGCAGCCGCAGCAGCACAGTGCGGGGCGAGCGAGGCCACGGGGATAGGGCAGTAGGCGCACGGGAGCACGGTTACGGGCGCGGCCGCGAGCGGGGAACGGGCGCGGGGCAGCGCACGCGAGCGCGGCCAACGGGCGCGTGAGCGTGCGTGCGCACGGGGACAGGGGGAAGGAGAGGCCGGGCCTCACCACAAGGCGGAGGGACACTGCAGTGGGCGCGGGGAGGAGGTCGGGGAGGCGAACGTCGGCGACGGCGGGGATGGTGACGATGGGGTCCGGTGGTGGCGCAGGGCGTCGGGGGCGTCGACTGCCCCGAATGGATCCACGCAGGAGGTAGGGTTGAGGAGGCGGGCGGCGGCGAGGTGGCCACGGCCGGCGACGGGCGACGGTGGTCCGGGGCGGAGTCGAGGACGGGGTGGCGACGGGCGACGGTGGTCCGGGGCGGCGTCGAGGACGGGGTGGCGACGGGCGTCGGGCCCTCGATCTCGATCCAGAGGGGGAGAGAGAGAGCGAGGCGTGGGGATGAGTGGGGGGGAATGGGGGTGTCGGTGGCTAGGGTTTCGGCACCAGGGGGTTAAGGGAGTGGGGATGGGCCGGCCTGGCATGTGGCTGGGCCGAGGCCCGGGAGGAGGGGGCGCCTTTTTATTTTCTCTTTTGCTTTCTTTTATTTTTCTTTCTGTCTTTTTCTTTTTCTTTTTTTAATCATATATCTCTGTTTAGTAAATAGTTAGGTCTCAAAATGGTTTTTGTAAAACATAGCAATTGTCCCAATAATTACTAGGCATCCTCAACTACTACCAAAAATTAGTTTGGAGGCGAATGGAGTTCACACGAATTTTATAATAATTAAAATGCATTAATCCCTACTGTTTTGATAATGTTTGAGCCACCTAATTAAATTATTAATTGTTGGTTTCAATTTTAGAATAGTCTATGCAATATTTTCCATTTAATGAACAATTTAGTTTTTATGTTGGACAACTTTTATATTTCACTTTCATTTAAATTTCCATTTGAATTAGGAGTTGAAATGCAATATGATGCTAATGATGATTATGCACTGTTGATCATGATGACATGGCATAATAAAAGGGGATTACTATAGTTAACCACAGGGGGTGTTACAAATCTCCTCCACTAACAAGAATTCTCGTCCCGAGAATTAAGAGGTAGAAGGAAAAAGTTCGGGGTATTCCGCACGAAGATTATCCTCGCGTTCCGAAGTGGCTTCATCTTCAGTATGATTTGACCACTGCACTTTGAAGAACTTGGTAACCTTCTGACGGGTTCGGCGTTCAGCTTCATCGAGAATGCGGATCGGATGCTCCTTATAAGATAGGTCATCTTGCAATTCGAGCACCTCGTGATCCACAACTCGGTGCGGAGATTCCTTGAAGCATTTACGAAGTTGCGACACATGGAAGACGTCGTGGATATGGGAGAATTGCGGCGGCAATTCCAATTTATACGCCACCTGACCACGTCTAGCAACAATGCGGAAAGGACCAATGTAGCGTGGAGCTAGCTTGCCCTTGATTCCAAAACGGTGAGTGCCTTTCATCGGGGTGACTCGCAGATAAGCCTGATCACCAGGTTGATAAGTCAAACCCCATCGTTTGCGATCGTAGTTGCTCTTCTGGCGGTCCTGAGCCGCCTTGAGGTTTTCACGGACGATACGGACTTGTTCTTCGGCGTGTTGAATAATGTCCGGTCCCACGAGTGGTCGTTCCCCAGTTTCTGACCAATTCAGAGGGGTTCGACACTTACGTCCATAGAGTACTTCGAAGGGGGCCATTTTCAAGCTGGCTTGATAGCTGTTGTTATAAGAGAACTCGGCATACGGGAGAGATTCTTCCCACTTGTTACCGAACGATATAACACAAGCCCGAAGCATGTCTTCAAGCACTTGATTAACTCGTTCAACTTGGCCTTGGGATTGGGGATGATAAGCTAAACTCCAGGTAATATGAGTTCCCATAGCTGTTTGGAAACTTTCCCAGAATTTGGAAGTGAAAAGACCGCCACGGTCCGAACTAATCTCCTTCGGAATACCGTGGAGTGATACAATTCTGGAGATATACAACTCTGCTAACTGACTAGCAGTGATAGTCTCTTTGACAGGCAGAAAGTGTGCAACTTTAGAGAGTTGGTCGACGACGACAAGAATAGCATCGTGACCCTTCTGTGACCTGGGAAGTGCTGTAATGAAATCCATCTGAACCTTATCCCATTTCCATAGAGGAATAGGAAGTGGTTGCAGAATTCCAGCAGGCTTCTGATGTTCTGCTTTAACGCGACGACACACATCACATTCAGCAACATAACGAGCAATGTCCTGCTTCATTTTAGACCACCAGTACCTTTGACGGAGATCACAATACATCTTGGTGCTACCCGGATGAATAGACAACGGGGTGTCATGTGCCTCCTTCATGACTTTGTCAGTCATGAGTTCGAAGCGAGGTACCACAATGCGGTTTCTGAAATACAAGGTTCCATCTTCAGACAGCGAGAAATCCCTGTACTTTACAAGGTGAAGGTCTTTCTTCATGAGATCAATTTCAGCATCTTTAGCTTGTGCATTCTTAACAGCTTTCTCAATATCTGGTTGTATCACAAGGTTATTTAGAGAGCCCTGTGGAACAATACGGAGATTCAGCTTGCATAGTTATTCAAAAAGTCGAGGTTGAGCTCGCCTAACCATGAGGTTGTCGCAATAGGACTTGCGGCTTAAGGCATCAGCCATCACGTTAGCCTTGCCAGGGGTATAGGAAATACCCAAATCATAGTCCGCAATGGCCTCCATCCATCTTTGCTGACGGAGGTTTAGAGATGGCTGAGTGAACAAGTACTTCAGACTTTTATGATCCGTGTAGATCTCGCAACGATTACCGAGAAGGTAATGTCGCCACAATTGCAATGCATAGATGACAGCAGCTAGTTCTAGATCATGTACCGGATAATTCTCTTCATGTGGGCACATCTGACGAGAGCCATAAGCAATCACTTTACGCTCTTGCATTAGGACACAGCCTAATCCTTCACGGGATGCATCACAATAGATCACAAAGTCTTTGCGGGTATCTGGAGGAGATAGTACTGGGGCAGATGTCAGCTTGTCTTTGAGTGTCTGGAAACTTTTCTGACATTTTTCTGTCCATTCAAATTTAACGCCCTTGTGAATCAGATCAGTTAAAGGCTTAGCAATCTTTGAGAAATTCTCGACAAAACGACGGCAATAACTTGCAAGGCCGAGAAAACTTCTCACTTGTTTGACGTTCTTCGGAGGAGTCCACTCCAGAATAGCCTGAACTCGTTCTAGGTTAACGGCAATTCCATCTTTGGAAATCACATGACCAAGGTAGGTTACTTCAGAAAGCCAGAATTCACATTTGGAGTATTTGGCATACAACTGGTGTTCTCGGAGCCTTTCCAGTACAAGACGGAGGTGTTCAGCATGTTCTTCCTTATTCTTCGAATATACCAGAATATCATCTAGATAAACCACGACGAATTTGTCAAGGTAATCCATGAATATATAATTCATCAGACGGGAGAATGTGGCTGGAGCATTTGTTAAGCCGAATGACATGACAGTGTACTCGTAGGAGCCATAGCGAGTAACAAATGCAGTCTTGGGAATATCCTCTTCACGAACACGGATCTGATGGTAACCCAACCTCAAATCAAGTTTAGAGAATACCGATGATCCAGCAAGTTGATCATACAAATCATTGATCCGAGGAAGCAGATATTTGTTCTGGATTGTGGCTTGGTTAATGGGCCGATAATCCTGAACCAATCGGTTTGTTCCATCCTTCTTCTTAACGAAGAGTGAAGGTTCTCCCCAAGCAGAGGAACTGGGGCGGATGAAGCCCTTCTTAAGTGACGTGTCGATTTCTTCCTTAAGCTCGAGAAGATGATGCGGAGGCATCTTATAAGGGCACTTCGCAATAGGGGTAGTGCCAGGTTTCAAGTCGATGACGAACTCAACAGCTCTATCAGGGGGTATTCCTGGAAGTTCTTCTGGAAATACATCTTGAAAATCACAAACAACTGGAACGTTCTCGATGCCTTCAAGAGGTGAAGCATTCAATGCATTCAGAACATATATCTGAGCTTTGGCGTCCTGAGCTATTTGGGCTGAGTATTTGACTGTCTGGCCAGAAGGGTGAGTGATGCGGACTGTTTCAGTGGCACAGTCAATCAAAGCTTTATGAGGCTTCAACTAGTCCATACCCAGAATAATGTCTATGTTGGAGGTCTTGAGAGCAATGAGTGAAACAGGGAACATCAATCCTCTAATCACAATGTGGTTACCGTGGCTTTCCATGGTAGTTTGCCAATTAGCCCCAGGTGAATGGATTACTAACGGAGTAATCTCCTCGAAAGGTATATCATGGCTTCGCGCAAAACTTTTGGACATGAAGGAGTGCGATGCTCCAGAATCAAAGAGGACTGAAGCTGGGATTGAATTCACTAGAAGGGTGCCCATCACAATTTTGGGGTCCTGCCGAGCTTCTTCCATGTTGACTTGGTTGACATGAACAAGTTGACTAGCAGGTAGTCTGGTTCCAACGTTCCTAGAAGGATGTTTTCGACGGCTCTTCCTGCAACCAACAGAAGGACGTGGTGCATCCTGACGAAAAGCCATAGCATCAGGCAGTCCAGCATGAACCGATAGCTGTCTCGGCGGTGAAGGCAACCGAGGTGCAACATATGACGGCCTTGGTGTTGGAGCAGGTCGGAGGTGTACATTGTGCGGGATCCACACTCGATGCTTCTGAATAGGCTGACCCGAGGATGAGCCAGCTCCATGAGTGCGCTTGAGCGACTCCTGGCATTCAGTCAGAACTGTTTCAATTTGGAAAGATTTGCTGACAAGCGTTGTGTAGTCTGTGCAATCATGGACTGCAAGTGCGAGTTTTATGTCAGTACGGAGTCCTTCACGGAATTTATCCTGCTTGCGGGCGTTAGTGCAGACGTCATCTTCAGCATAGCGGGATAGTTCAAGGAATTTCCTCTGATATTCATCCACAGTCATTTTGCCCTGTGAGAGTTTGCGGAACTCCTGCTTCTTCTGGTCGATCAGACCTTGAGGAATGTACCGTGCACGAAAAGCTGACTGAAATTCCTGCCAAGTGGTTACAGTTTTAGTAGGCAACATACCCTTGTGGCTTTCCCACCATTGAGCAGCTGATCCCCTCAGGTGATACATCGCATAGGTGACGTAACTGTCAGGGATAACATTTGCCGACTTCATCTGAAAGGCAATGTCACGGAGCCAATCGTCAGCGTCCATTGGATCAGTCGAGCTACGAAAAGTGGATGGATTGAGGCGCACGAATTCTGACAGTGTTATTGTTGTAGGCTGCTAATGAGCATTCTGGTTTGTGAACTGAGCCAATATCCCAGTCATAACCTGACGGTTCAGTTCAAATTGCTGCATCATTGCGGCAATGTAAGGTGGAGGTGGAGGATCGTCAGCCATCCTGCCAAATCAACAGGTGCAGTTTAGCAAGTAAAACTGCATGTGTATGGAATGATTCACGAAGCAACACGCACAACAGAAGGAAGTGCAATAGATTCTTCATCATATCCGCACCAGATATTCAAAGCCACACATAGCCTTGGTTAGTATCCGGCATTACAACAGTTAAAAAGGGGAGGGCTAGACATCTAGGCGGCGCGCAGGCACGCGGTAGGGAAGTACACAACGAGACATAGCAAAGGCTACATCAACGTCGGAGAAAACTATTGGAGCGAGGAATCTGCAAGTGACAAAATAGGGAGCCCTCGATAAGAGGATCCTGTAAGCAGAACCTGGCCCATAATCTCGAAGCAAGGGGGGATATTTCAGAACTCCGGGTGGATGTGATTACGAGAACCTAATGTTGGAGTTAGTAAAATTTTAACCCGAATAGAAGAGAGGTCAGAGTCCCAGAGTAAAGGTCGAGGAGTAAAAGATCCTAATACCACCCATTTGGCGACGTGGGCCCGTAAGCCACACAACCAAGTTAGTAAAACAGTTTGGACCACTAGACTCAACTTCGGCCAAGGAGTTGGAAAGGGGGTTCCTATAGGCAGTCGGCTCTGGTACCAACCTGTGACGCCCCCGGCCCAATCGTGCACTAATCATACACGCAAATGCACACGATCAAGCCTAAGGACTCACGGGGAGATATCACAACACAACTCTAAAACATAAATAAAGTCATACAAGCTTTAAATTACAAGCCAGGGGCCTCGAGGGATCGAATACATAAGCTTGCGAACAAGCGTCAGCGGAAGTGTCAGATATCTGAGTACAGATATGAAACAGAAACAGAAAGGCCTTTAGAAAGGCGGGGCAAAATAAAACACTACGATCGAAAGGCGTAGGCCTCCTGCCTGGGACGCTCCGATCCTACTCCTGGTCGTCATCCATCCTCTGGGTAGTAGTAGTAGTCGATCGACGGGGCATCTGTCTCAGGGGGCTCCGTCCTCTGGTCACGACAAACTGATATGGGGAGAAAAGGAAAACAAAGCAACCGTGAGTACTCAGAAGTACTCAGCAAGCAAGGATCTAGACTACATATGCCAGATTTTCAAGGGGAGGCTGTATATGTGGACTGGGCTGCAGAAATGCCAGAATAGAGAGAAGGCCTAGTCCTATCGAAGACGAGCATCTTCAGCGGTCTTGCAGCGGTAGAAGAGAGTAGAACAGATCAATATAATGTTGCAGTATCATTAATTCTCAACCTCACCCAGAGATCCTTTCTCGACTCCCTGCGAGAAAGCAATCCCAGAGCCATACAGTCATCAACCTCGTCCGGAGATCCCTTCTCAACTCCCTGTGAGAAGCAATCCCAGAGCCTTATATCCAGGTCTGATCTCATGTTCTAGCTGTATCGATCGAGATACAACTCCGAGTGTCCTTTACCATAGGACCGGCTATCGATAGAAGTTTTCTTCCCTGCAGTGGTGCACCAACTTACCCAACACGCTCGATTAACTCTGGCCGGACACACTTTCCTGGGTCATGCCCGGCCTCGGCCAAACGACACATCGCAACCCTACCTACAGCTCAGCAGAGAGGTCCCCGCCGGTCTACATCCTAAGTGCAATGGGGTCTTGGCCATCGCCCCTCACCCTCCGGGTCGTTGCGCACATGGCTCAGATCCAAGCACCACCGAAATGGCGCCCATCACTCCATGCCGCACTGTTGAACTGGACGTCTGACAGAGCTTTCGGCTGATGCATACGATGCTGAACGCCCATACTATGCCCACGTGATGGTTAGTGCTATCAGACCAGAGGCCTGCTCGGATCAAATATCCAAATCGTTAGGACTAGGGGCTTGCGGTAACGAGCAGAGACTCACGAAAGATGTGACCCCGTCGCCCCGTCTCGAGGACTTGCTGCAAGGGTTAAGAATGCCTGGCCGTGCCTCGTATTCAGCACTCGGGCACCATACAGTTACCCGTCTTCACAACACTCGCCTCTCAGGCGCACGCGGGTACCCCTCAGGGCCGACCCGCCTATCCAAGTAACAGTGTAAAGTCCAAGTATCCGTGTGTCCATAACATCAGGGGAATCTGAGGTATCACCCTCGTTGGATTCCTACTCGATGTCTCTGTCAAGGTGAACTCAGAGGAATCACCCTCACTGGGTCCACACTTGAGGTGTTGTATGACAGCGTCGTTATCGGAAGCGGTGAAGGAGGAATCACCCTCGATGACCACGACCGAATAGCTACTCTACAGAGTTAACATCAGAAGTGCTACAAGAGGTTTCACCCTCGGCACTCGATAGTAACGCTGCAGTGTCGTTACAACTAAGGGGGGTGATGTGCGGTGTCGGGGCTTGGTCTTCAATCCCGTTGATCGGGTCTTCTGATAATCCATCGCGGTAGTCGGGATAAGTGGGGTCACTGATAGGTCTCTACCCAGCCTATACTAAGCAGTTTAGGATATGCAGGTAATTATCAACAGCAGGATACAATAAACAGGCTATGCATCAGAATAGGTAAAGCTGCAGCAGCAGCAATTCTAATGCAAGCATGAGAAATAGAATGGGCGATATCGGGATGATCAAAGGGGGGCCTTGCCTGGTTGCTCGGCGGCAAGGGCAAGGTTGTCAATGGTGTCTTTGGGCTCCGGAGCTGCGTCGATCTCGGGGACGACATCGGTGTCGGGGTCTAACGAGAGAGAAGAGGGGGAGGAAACAGTATAAATACACAGCAAACATGAGCATGACAAATACGATACACGGTGCTAGGGGTAGTCTAACGCAGTACTACACGTATCAGACGGAGTCGTATCTGACGATATTTCCCAGGTCTTTGGAATTATCGGAATGACAATCCGGAGGGGGACAGTTCCATGTTCGGATAGATAGGGACGCGTGACGGACGAACGAAACGCGTATCCGAATTCGTCTCGTCGTTCTGAGCAACTTTCATGTACAAAGTTTTTCCATCGGAGTTACGGATTATTTAATATGATTTTCTAAAGTTTTTATTAATTTCTAGAATTTATTTAATTATTCAAAGTAAACATTATCCGAAACAGTGTTTGCGGATGTCAGCATGACGTCAGCATGATGTCAGGACCAGTGGATCCCACATGTCATTCTCACATTAGGCTAATTAGGGTTTGATTATGTTAAATACAGTTTAATTAAACTAATTAATTAATTAGATTAATTAAACAGAATTAATTAAGTTATTTATTTATTTATTTAATTAATATTTATTTATTTTCAATAATTTTTATTTTCATTTTTAAACCGTTCTGAGGTGGGCCCTCATGGTCAGTGGCTCAGGGCGTCGGGCCCCTCTAGGCAGTGGCCCAAGAGGCCGACCGGGGCGGGCGCATGGTAATGGGCGTGGGCGCCCGCCGGGGCTGACCGGAGCGCGGCGGACAGAGCCCCCGGGCGCCGGACCTGGGCGCCGACCGGCCAGGGCCGCGGTTGGCGACGACGGCGAGCTCTGCAGAGCAGCAGGCACGGCGCAGGAGGCGAGGCCAAAGGCGCGGGCACGGGGAGGCGCAGCGGCTGCGGCGGCAGGCGGACGGGGTCGGCGCGAGCAGCTGCAGCAGCCCAGTGCGGGGCGAGCGAGGCCACGGGGAAAGGACAGCAGGCGCACGGGAGCGCGGTTACGGGCGCGGCCGCGAGCGGGGAACGGGCGCGGGGCAGTGCACGCGAGCGCGGCCAACGGGCGCGTGCGCGTGCGTGCGCATGGGGACAGGGTGAAGGAGAGGCCGGGCCTCACCGCGAGGCGTAGGGACACGACAGTGGGCGCGGGGAGGAGGTCGGGGAGGCGAACGCCGGCGACGGCGGGGATGGTGACGACGGGGTCCGGTGGTGGCGCGGGCGCAGGGCGTCGGGGGCGTCGACTGCCCCGAACGGATCCACGCAGGAGGGAGGGTTGAGGAGGCGGGCGGCGGCGAGGTGGCCACGGCCGGCGACGGGCGACGGTGGTCCGGGGCGGCGTCGAGGACGGGGTGGCGATGGGCGTCGGGCCCTCGATCTCGATCCAGAGGGGGAGAGAGAGAGCGAGGCGTGGGGATGAGTGGGGGGGAATGGGGGTGTCGGTGGCTAGGGTTTCGGCACCAGGGGGTTTAGGGAGTGGGGATGGGCCGGCCTGGCATGTGGCTGGGCCGAGGCCCGGGAGGAGGGGGGGCCTTTTTATTTTCTCTTTTGCTTTCTTTTATTTTTCTTTCTGTCTTTTTCTTTTTCTTTTTTCTTTTTAATCATATATCTCTGTTTAGTAAATAGTTAGGCCTCAAAATGGTTTTTGTAAAACATAGCAATTGTCCCAATAATTACTAGGCATCCTCAACTACTACCAAAAATTAGTTTGGAGGCGAATGGAGTTCACACGAATTTTATAATAATTAAAATGCATTAATCCTTACTGTTTTGATAATGTTTGAGCCTCCTAATTAAATTATTAATTGTTGGTTTCAATTTTAGAATAGTCTCTGCAATATTTGCCATTTAATGAACAATTTAGTTTTTATGTTGGACAACTTTTATATTTTAGTTTCATTTAAATTTCCATTTGAATTAGGAGTTGAAATGCAATATGATGCTAATGATGATTATGCACTGTTGATCATGATGACATGGCATAATAAAATGGGATTACTGTAGTTAACCACTCGGGGTGTTACAAGTACTTTGATCACTTTGATATCTATACTCGCAACAACTTGGGAGTATCGGACATATCTGATTGTTTTACATACCATGGAATATATGATTAATCCAAACACAAGAGTGTGTTCGATCTCCATCATGTATTATGCTCATCAGTGTTTTAGGACACCGAGTCTTGCAAAAACTCTTTTCATGTGACTTCGGCAAGAATAAGTCCTTGGCATTTTAATGCTAAACTGTTTTAGCATCTTGTCAATATGTATTTTTGGATTAGCCTATTAGGCAATTCTATCTCTGTAGATAAATGTACCTAATATCAAGGCTACTTAGCCCAAGCACTTCATCGAAAAAACTATTTTCAATGAAGTCCTAATTCGTGTCAAGAGATTTATATTATTTCCAATCAACAATGTGTCAAGCACATAAAGTTTTTAGAAATATTATTATGCTCCCACTTACTTTCTTGTAACCACAAGCACCTTCGTTATCCATTGATGAAATCAAACTCTTTTGACTATTTCATCAAAAATGAAGATTCCAACTCCATTTTGCTCTCTTCTGTCCATCTCTGGAACTCTGAAGTTTGCATACTCACTAGCATCCTCTGGATCGATAAAACACTTTGGACTGTATCACATACAAGTCCTAGTTTGTATTTCCATTTCATGGAAATTCTTTTGGCATCCATGGTTCATATCACATGTTTGAAATATGTATTAATTGCTAGTTTAACCCGAACCAATTTTAAGCATTGCTACGGTGAGACAACCTCATCGTACTCAACTCCTTGAACTTGTTAATGCAACAAGTCAAGCTTTATGGATAAAACATTTTGTCCACATCAGTTTTATAGTTCCATTAATGTTTGTTAGACTCTAAGTCTTCTGAAGGGTTTATCAAGATATAATCTTGAATCATTTATATGGAAACTATCTCAGATTATATTGGATTTTAGCCAATTCTGGAGTCAGGGCCAATCATCGCTTCCTTGATTATCGTAGGTATACTGTTGTCCAACAGCAATATCTCGTAAGCGCACCTGAGAGGTTTGCACGAGTTTTGCCTATGTGGTTCAGCTGCAAGTTCGACCAAAGTCCATATATTTTATTGTAGAGGCTTCTATATCAGTCGCAGGAGGAAACTCTGGAATTGCTTCCGCAGTTTTAATCCTTTTTCATGATAACGAAGATACTGTTATCTCGTCGAGTTGCACTTTCCTCCCACTCACCTTTTTGAAAGAACCATTTTCTTCAAAATCATACCGTTCTTTGTGGCAAAACTTTTTGCCTTAGTATAGTGGTGGGGGAATACCCAATAACTTGGGATAACCTACAAAGTAGCACTTGTCTGATTTGGAATAGGTTTGTAAACATTTTACACAAGCCTCATATTCCAATGTTAATAAAATACAAGACATGGTTGGGCGTACCATACCATGGCGTCATTTCAACAGATCTGATGGCGCTCTATTCAGTGTAAAAGCCACAGTCTCTAAAGCATTACTTTAAAAGGGATAATGGCAAATTGATTTTTGTCATCTTTGATCTTACCATGTCATAAATAGTTTGAATACATCTTCACAGACATTCCACTCACAGTGGTGTTCCGAGAGGTGTAAGTTATGAAACTCTTTTCACAAGTCATCAGACATTCGCTAAACTTGTAACTCAAATATTCCTTTCCGCAATCAAATTGCAGAAACATAATTATCTTGTTACAATAATTTCTACTTCATTTTGAAACCTTTTGAATGATTTCAAAAGATTCAAACTTAAGTCTCATCAAGTAAATATCCATATATCTACTTGAGTCATTTCAGAAGATAGATAAATCCACTGCCAGCAACAACATTTATCGGACTACACACATCATGATGTATGATCACCAATAAGTTAGTTACTCGTTCCTTATGGCCTGTGAACAGTATTTTAGTCCCTTCACTTTTCAGATGAAAGTTGCAAGTGTCAGATGATTCAAAATCAAATGACTTCAAAATCCATCATAATGGAATTTCTCCATGTGGGTTTCTCCAATGTGACCATCACAAATGCAGTGCCACACATATGTGGTATTCTTTTAGTCTTGCGACATTTAGCGTCAGTGTTATGGATGTATCATATTACCATTAATATTCATAACATACATCCCATCCATGATGGAAGCCTGGCCCTTTTGTTATTCATGATACCGAACAACAATTGTTCTTTTATGAACAACCCTCTTGCAAGAAACATTGTGCAATGGGCTAGAGTGTATAAAACTCTAAAATGAATTATGAAAGTAAACACAGAGGTAATATATTATTATCAATATTAGTAACATACATCTCATTCATAATGAAAGTATGGCCCTTATGTCATTCATAACACCGAACATCAAAAGTTCTCTTATGAACAACCTTCTTGCAACATACTTTATGCAATGGGCTAGAGTGTATAAAACTCTAAATGAATTATGAAAATAAATACAGATGGTAATACACCAATGGAAGGTATAGTAACTTTTACTATGTTCCTAGCGCGTATCTAAACCTCATTACTAGCAAGTCTTTTAGGCCATAGTAGTTCTTGCATCGAGTCGCAACTGAATGCAATCGAGCGGGTATCTTTGTGATCAACTCACAATACCCCAGAATCAGTGATTAACATGTTTAATCATAATTCCCAAGAATTATATCTTAAACCAGCCTTCCATACATCAATAACTTTTATGAATTTCATACATCAGCTGGACATTCCAGTCTTCTTTCTTTTTGCCTTCATACTTCTAACAGTTTTACTTCCAATATTTCTCCTACTCTCAGAAGAAGCACCCAACTTAAGATTGGCGTCAGCCCCGGACTTCCTAGGCATGAAAGTTTCACTAACACGCTTCGGACATTTCCTTTCTCTTTAAGTTGTCATTTTATTCACCTTCATCATATGATAGGCGTTCTTCTGGATCCCTCCCTTATCAGTCGAATGCATAGTAAACACTTTACTAATAATTTGCAAAACAAACATTGCTTTGGATATCCCATATCTTCTAGCCTTTGTTTGTATCTGAAACTAATTTTTAGTTCCATGAATATCACATAGCTATCCTAAACTTTTGAAGTTCGGGTCTCATGGAAGCAAACATATTGCACTTGACCGTAACGGGATTCTAGCTTTTGGATCGAAGGACGAGAGTCACATCATCCATAGCATTAGCGGGAGAATACCAAAAGCATGCGATAGGACAAAGTCCTTCTCGGCACTCCTGGGGACAATCCTCACATTACGTTACCAATCGTAAAGTTTTAACCAGATATTAACAGCTAATTCAATTTTAACAGGGAAGGTGGAAACGCGATCCATTATTCTACAACTATTATGCAATTTTCACTTTAGACAAGGTTCATAATTAATTGCACTAAGAATTAGTTCTAAAGTGCCCTCCCACTCAAACCAATATCTCTCATAATTGTTTGTGAGTGATTCAAGATCCGAATATCAATTCAGCGTCATAGAATCATCATCTCATGACGAGGATTTCAATCGGTAGGCCAACTTGCCGATCACATCTATATGTGACTCTTGTTCATCTTTCGATGCGTGTGTTCCGAGCTCAGGACGATCCTGCCAAGAACGTCAATACACCCAAGTGATCTCACTACGAGGTCTGACCTCACCCGCCTTACACATGTACAATCATTCATACCCATGTGTCCATGGCGCACCCCGAAAGGAAAGATGCTGTGACGGTGCTACACTTGGGAGAACACTAACTACTTGATATTTTAAGTGAGAGATCACCCTAATAAAAAGCGACTACTGCACAATCAAAAGGGTGCAACATAAGGGATAAACATCTCAGGCAATTCATAATAGCATGATACGGTATAGCCCTTTCTGATGGATAAGTCTTTTATTTCTTCATCTTCGGCATTCGCGTCGGTGTTCACCTTTGCGAAGATTGCCACCACCTTGTCGATGCACCAGATAATATTGCTATCTCTATAGCTAATAAAATAAGTGCATTACATAAGGTTGACACACAGGTCATTAAAGTGACAATCATATGGCTCCAGCCATCATGCTGAATCATGACACGCAGGTCATGTTAATTTGCATTATATAGTCATCTCATACATAATCAAATTAAATATGAGAACTGCTATACCACATCACATGCACATCTCATGTCATCCTGCAAAACCAAGTTAGACGCCTCTAATCGGTTCATACAAGATTTTATTTTACGTGGCTTTTAAGGTTTCGAAACAAACCAAAGCTGCCAATGTTCATCACCAAGTATAATTATTCAAGTCGCTAGATTAACTTTGCGGGGTTTATGAAACACGAGATAATAAAATCTCAAACCCCATACTGAACTTTGTCATACGCATGACCCCCATGCAGATCATATCTGCATTGCCCTTTTGTCTATGAAATTTCATCTTTCTTTTAACTATGGTGGAATTCAACGAACTGTTAGCACTTCATTGGTCAATCAGGACCGCGGATTGCCAGAACTTTGAAACACCACCATGCCATTATCAAGATCAGAAATACGCAAATTTCAGGGAAGCAACAAGAACATCGGGTAACAGATTTCATCTGCTACCCGCACAAATAGTTTTCAGAAATAGAACTCATCAACTACAAAATAATTTTGTGCAACACGCATACATCTCATGTATTCTAGATCGTAACCTGCATCTACGCACAACACGCCTCATGATGCCACTGTTGGGTAACCCAGCAGAAAACAAATTTTTTTCGACCTACGCACCAGCCCAGGACCACTATGAAGATTGCATACAAAGTTTTGATCCGATCGTTACCGACTCATAGCGCAGCGGAAATAGAGTCGATGTAGATCGTCGGCGCAGATCCCCGCAACTAGGATTTACGACCTCCCAACCACGAGGATGTTCTCCCATGCCTTCCCCTTGGACAGCCCTCCGGGAGGCGGTCGGATAGTCCCTAGGACGGTGTCACGGACAGCCCTTCGGGAGCACCCACAAAACTCGGACGGTCACTCGGACAGCCCTTCGGGAGGACACTCGAAAAGCCCCTCGGGCAAAAGATTGAACCTACGACCTCTCTATGGGGTTGCACATATAAGGTGTCACCTATCCGGCAGGGCTTCACCGTCCAGAACTAGTTCCCACTGGAACCCAGACAGCCTTTCGGATCTACGAAACTATTTTGTGGGAGGGAGAGAAGAAAGCCAGATCATGCATGGCATTTGTGTGAGAGTGGGAGTGAGTGTTGAGAGCTCCTCTCTACCTCTATTTATAGGGAAGGAGGAGGTGGTGGTGGCCGAAATTTCATCCCAAAAGGTGGGTGGCCCCCACGTGGAAGTGGCTCACAAAAAGCCACCAAACATGGGTGCTCCCTCCCCAAAAAGCCACCAATCGTGGGCTCCATCAAACATGGATGCTCCTTCCCCAAAAAGCCACCAAACATGGGCTGCCCCGCCCCCAAGGGGGCGCCCCAACAAATCATCCCACGAATCATGGGATCTTGTCCCCTCACGCTGGGACAAGATGTTTTCCGTGACCGTTTCTCCTGAAAAATTTCTGAAAATCCCAGAACATTTCTGGCACCCTCTAAAATCATTCTGGGCACGTTCCAAAACATTTCCGGTATGGTGGTTTAATTCCGAAACATTTTCGTTAACTCCAAAACACTTCCGGTTTTCTCTCCGGAACTTTTTCGTCGTCTCCGAATCTTTTCCGGTGACTTTCTCTCATACTCCCTGTGTAGTATTCAGCAGATAAATGACCTTAAGCCTGTGACCCTATAGGTTCGGTGAAGTATAGACATGACCGAAACACTTTCCGATCAATGATCAACATCGGAGCCGTGGACACCCATATTGACCCCTATACCCACACGAATAAATATTCGAGTGAACCTCCAGTTGCCTTGTGCTATTCCTGTTGCTTCACAATATGTTACAAACACCCGAGGTGAGTTATTGGCATCTGCGTGGATCAACAACTTGTCCACTATGCCAGTTACCTCGTTACCGGTTTTGTTCTCTTTTCTCGTTCCCGTGTTCCGGCATCCCTGTGATCAAATCACATTGTGTCTGGCCAGACGATGATGGATACCATAACACCGAGAGGGCCCAGAGATATCTCTCCATCATCGCAGGAGCAAATCCCAATTTTGAGCTATCAAGTCCCTTGTCACACTTTCCCATGAACCCGTAAGCCGCCGCAATAGCCACCCATTTACGGATGACGTTTAACAAACCCCAAAGTTCATGAAGCAAGCATGAAGAAACTCGACACTCTTATGGTCTAAGGAATTCCGCAAACGTAAACTTTCTTTGTGTTATTAACCAGTAACTTGTGACGAATGTATCTCATAGCATAACATTAATTCAGGTGGATTTAACACAAATGTTCTTCTAACATTGTGCCCTCAAAATTGCCGGCATAGTCATGCCCATGATCAGGAAAACAGAACCATCATGCAACACTTGAGCTAGTCTTAGAGGCCAGACTAGGAATACATTTTACCGTTTATAATTCCACATGTGCATATGAGTCTTCCTCCGAGCCTCGTGGTTATTGTAGACTCGAGAACCATAGCAGTTATAGCATGGAATGTAAAAATAATTATGAGCATGGAGATAAATAATAACATTTATTATTGCCTCTAGGGCATATCTCCTACAGAAAGCCCTAACAAATTGACTCGATTACATGATAAATCTCATCCAACACATCACCGTCCAGCAAGCCTACGAAGGAATTACTCACGCCCGGTGGTGAGCATCATGAAATTGGTGATGGAGGATGGTTGATGATGATGACGGCATCCAGAGCCCCAAACGGACTCCATATTAGCCCTCCCGATGAAGAACAGGAGGTGGCTGCAGCTCCGTATCATGAAACGTGATGAAACTTCTTCTCTTATTTTTTTCTCGAGGAAAGAGAATTTATAGCGTTGGAATTAGGTCAGACGGCTGCCTATGGGTCCCACAAGGCACGACGGCGTGCACTGGGGGGGTCGCGCCCTTCCGCCTTGTGGGCAGCAGGTGGCCCCTGTTCTGTTGATTCTTGGGCCAATAATTTTTATATATTCCATAAAAATTCTCCAAAAAGTTTCGTCCAAATCCAAGAACTTTGATTTCTACACAAAATCAACACCATGGCAATTCTATTGAAAACAAAGTTAGTCCAGGTTAGTTTCATTCAAATCATGCAAATTAGAGTCCAAAACAAGAGCAAAAGTGTTTGGAAAAGTAGATACGACGGAGACGTATTAGCTCCCCCAAGCTTAACTCATTGCTTGTCCTCAAGCAATTTAGTTGACAAACTGAAAGTAATAAAGAAAAACTTTTACAAACTATTTTGTTCTTGTATCCGTATATAAGCTTAAATAGTACCCAGGTTTTTAGCAAAGATCATGAACTAACCACGCTCATAATAACACTTAGGAATTATATTTACTCATATCAATGGCATAATCAACTAGAGAACAATAATAACATATTACAAATGCCAACCATTTGTCAAAACAATCATGATATAATATGATAACATGGTATCTCGCTAGCCCTTTCTGAGACTGCAACACATAAATGCAGAGCACCTCCAAAGTTCAAGCAGCGACTAAACATTGTAATTCAGGGTAGAAGAGATCCAGTCATGATGCACACAACATTAACTATACTCAATGCATAAGGATGACAATAGTGCTCTCAGGATTGGCGCTTAATGCAAGAAGGTGAGACTCAACAATAATAGTAAAATAACATAAAGTAAATAACATAAAAGTAAATAGATAGGCCCTTCATAGAGGGAAGCAGGGATTTGCAGTGGTGCCAGAGCTCGAAGCTTAAATCAGAGATGAAAAAATAATTTTGAGAGGTGTACTTTTCCTATCAACGTCACGACCGAGAGTTTTCAATATCTTCCTTGCTAAACACATTATAGGCAGTTCCCAAGCGGAAAGGTAAAGTTTACTCCCCCTCCACCATACCAACACAAGCCATAGCTAGCCGAATCCTCTGGTGCCCTCCATACCGACAACTTTTTGGGGGAGTTTGTTTGCATTATATAACGATTTTGAGCATAGGACTGGGCATCCCAAATACCAGCCTCTCTCGTGCAATGACAAGTGAATAAACACTCATCTCGAGAATAACCCGCTTAGCATGGAAGATACTGACCGGCCCCTGTCGCTCCATGAGCGGTACGGGCACACAAAACGGATGTTTATTTGAATGATTAGAGATGGCACATGCAAATTTACTTGGAGCAGCAGAGTTATGCCGCATATAGGTAGATATAGTGGACTCATCTGGAACAACTTTGGTTTAAGGATTGTGGATACACAAGCAGAATTCCCGTTTAGTACTAGTGAAGGCTAGCAATTAGATTGAGAAGCGAAAACGGTCATGATCATGCATTGAGAATAATTAACATTGAATACTAGCATGAGTAGGATATAGACACCATGAACATAAATATCATGGAGGCTATGTTGGTTTTGAATCAACTACATGTGTGAACATGTGCCAAGTCAAGCCACTCGAAACATTCGGAGGAGGATACCATATTAACATACTACATCGTAACCATTTTAATGCATGTTGACTTCCAAGATAAATCATTATGCACTCCTAGTTACTTAAGCATGGCATGAGCAACTATAATCTCTAATTGTCATCACAAACATGTTTACTCATAATATGCTGAATAATGGATACTGAGTTAAACATATTTACAAAAACAAAAACAAGAAGAGTTCATACCAGCTTTTCCTTGCCACAGTCACTTCATCAAATCATCGTCATTATTGCCTTTCACTTGCACGACCGAATGATGTGAAAATAATAATGGTGCAAGTGTGCTGTGGACTAAGCTGGAATCTACAAACATTTTATTCAAGGGAGAAGACAACGTAATATTGGCTCTTCGATAGATCAACAATAAAGCATATGAGAGACACTCAACATTTTCATCGTGGTCTTCTCCCTACTACGACACAACTAAAAGAAAAGAAATTCAGAGAAACACACTGAAATATTTTTCGAGTTTTTAGTTTTTCTGAAGGAAGCAAATTAAGGAAGATAAACGAAAAGCGAGAAAAACTATTTACATGGGAGAACTCCCAACAAGCAAAAGAAGAAACAAGAAATATTTTTGGGGTTTCTTTTAATACTACAGCTAATTAAACTAGAAAGAAAAACCAAAAAGAAGTGAGAAATATTTTTGGGTTTTTAAATTTTTTTTCAAACACACAAGAAGAAAGAGAGAATAAAACTAACATGGATGATACAATGAAAAAGTATGAACACCGACAACTGGAATGAACGTGTGAACATGAATGTAATGTCGGTGAGAGATACGTACTCCCCCAAGCTTAGGCTTTTGGCTTAGCTTGGTTTACTGCGATGGCTGTCCAGGATAATAATCGAAGTGATAGCTTGTGGAGGCTCTCTGAGTCGCCTCCTTAGCCAGACGGGCAGCCTCAACTGCCGAGTTGTACTCATGCACCTCACTCTCATTAAGAGAATATCTCTGTTTGTTCTGAAAATCAAAGAGGGCAGGGGCAGGCAAAACGACAAACATAGAACAATATTTATCGAATATCAAGTTATAATCATAATTGCGAGCATCATGCTTAATGAACTCGTGGTTCTGCTTTACCTCAAAATTCAAATATTTATCAGGTAAAAGAGGATCATTAGGCCTGGGCGAGATCCCTAGCCTTGCGGCTACTCGGGACGCATAAATTCCTCCATATAAATCAACATTATCTGAGTTGCGGTGCAACGTATGTGCAACCATAGCCCCAAGATTATAGTGTCTACTACCCATTAAAGCAGCGTGGATAAGGCTCAGGTCAGGAGCACAAAGTGTAGTACAGTCTTGTTTACCAACAATGCATTTACCACTAAAAAGTGCACAGTAGCGAATAGCAGGAAAGTGAATGCTCTTTATCCAAGCTTGCGTAACTCCCCTATCCTCACCATAGCAAAGACTACGGAGAAACAATTCATAATCAGATTGTCACGGTTCGCTAAGTGAACCCCAAAATGGAATTTTGCATGCATCACAAAACTCTTCTAGAGGCATAGTATAAGATCTGTCATAGAGATGAAATAAAACTCTAGAAGTGCGCGGATGGTTGATACGTCCATTTTGTATCATGTTTTGCTACTGTTATTTACAATGTTTTTAATCATTATAACACTTTGTGGAGCAATTCTAATGCCTTTTCTCTCTTAATATGCAAGGTTTACACAAAGAGGGAGAATGCCGGCAGCTGGAATTCTAGACCTGAAAAAGCTATGTCAGAGATACCTATTCTACACATCTCCAAATGAGCTGAAATTTCAAGGAGAATTATTTTGGAATAAATAAAAAATATTGGAATCAAGAAGTACCAGAGGGGGCCACCCAGGAGCCCATGAGGCACCTAGGCGCGCCACCCCCCCAGGCGCACCCTGGTGTCTCGTGGGGCCCCTGGCCCACTTCTGGCCCCCATTTTCTGGTATATAAGTGCATTTGCCCGAAAAAATTAGAGAGAAGACTTTCGGGATGGTGCGCCACCGCCTGGATGCGGAACTCGGGCAGGAGCACTTTTTCTCCACGGTAGAGATATTCTGCCGAGGATACTTCCCTCCGGGAGGGGGAAATCGTCGCCATCGACATCACCAACGATGCTCTCATCATGGGAGGACCAATCTTTATCAACATCTTCAACAACACCAGCTCATCTCAAACCCTAGTTCATCTCTTGTATTCAATCTTTGTCTCAAAACCTCAGATTGGTACCTGTGGGTTGCTAGTAGTGTTGATTACATCTTGTAGTTGATGCTAGTTGGTTTATCTGGTGGAAGATTATATGTTCAGATCCATTATGCTATTTAATACCCCTCTGATCTTGAACATGATGATGGCTTGTGAGTAGTTACTTTTGTTCTTGAGGCCATGGGAGAAGTCTTGTCATAAGTAATCATGTGAATTTGGTATTCGTTCGATATTTTGATAATATGTATGTTGTTGATTCTCTTAGTGGTGTTATGTGAACGTCGACAACATGACACTTGACCATCTTTGGGCCTAAGAGAATGCATTGTGGAGTAGTTATTAGATGATGGGTTGCTAGAGTCACAGAAGTTTAAACCCTAGTTTATGCGCTATTCTGTAAGGGGCTGATTTGGATCGACATGTTTAATGCTATGGTTAGATTTATCTTAATTCTTCGTTCATAGTTGCGGATGCTTGCGAAGGCGGTTAATCATAAGTGGGAGGCTTGTTCAAGTAAGAACAACACCCAAGCACCGGTCCACCCACATATCAAATTATCAATGTAGCGAACGCGAATCAAACCAACATGATGAAAGTGACTTGATGAAATTCCCATGTGTCCTCGAGAACGCTTTGCTTACTATAAGAGATCGTTCCGGCTTGTCCTTTGCTATAAAAAGGATTGGGCCACCTTGCTGCACTCTTTTTTACTATTGCTACTTGTCACTTGTTACAAACTATCTTGCTATCAAACTACTCGTTACCGATAATTTTAGTGCTTGCAGAAACTACCTTGCTGAAAACTGCTTGTCATTTCCTTCTGCTCCTCATTGGGTTCGACACTCTTACTTATTGAAAGGACTATGATTGATCCCCTATACTTGTGGGTCATCAAGACTCTTTTTTGGAGCCGTTGCAGGGGAGTGAACCGCCTTTGGTGAGTGGAATTTTGTAAGCAAACATTTATATTACGTGCTGTAATTTATTGTCACTTGTCACTGTGGAAAGTAATCTTTTGAGGGGCTTGTTCGGGGTATCTTCACCTCGACCGAAAGCACAAATAGTTGCTCCTCAACGTACTACACCTACTAAAAATATTTCATATGAGATTCCTCCGGGTATGATAGAGAAACTGCTAGCTAATCCTTATGTAGGAGATGGAACAATACATCCTGATATGCACTTGATATATGTGGAAGAAATTTGTGGATTGTTTAAGCTTGCAGGTTTATCTAGAGATGGAGTTAAGAATAAGGTATTCCCTTTATCTTTGGAGGGAAATGCATTGACATGGTATAGGCTATGTGATGATACTGACACATGTGATTGGAACCGATTGAAACTAGAATTCCACCAGAAATTTTATCCTATGCATTTGGTTCATCGTGATCAGAATTATATATATAATTTTTTTCCTCGTGAAGGAGAAAGTATCGCTCAAGTTTGGGGGAGGCTTAAGTATATGTTGCATACATGCCCCATTCATGAGCTCTCAAGAGAAATTATCTTACAGAATTTTTTTGCTCGGCTTTATCATGATAATCAAATAATGCTCGATTCTTCTTCAACGGGCTCCTTTATGAAGAAAACTATTGAATTCAGATGGGATCTTCTGGAAAGAATTAAATGCAACTCTGAAGATTGGGAACTCGATAATGGTAAAGAGTCAGGTATAATACTCGAGTTCGATTGCGTTAAATCTTTTATGAATACCGATGCTTTTCACAAGTTTAGCACTAAATATGGACGTGACTCTGAGATAGTAGACTCCTTTTGTGAATCCTTTGCTACTCATGTTGATCTGCCTAAGTAGAAGTGGTTTAAATATCATCCACCTATTAAATTAAAGGAAGAAACCATTAGTGTTAAAGAAGAAACAATTATTTACCATGTTGATCCAGTTGTGCCTACTGCTTATATTGAGAAACCACCTTTTCCTATTAGGATTAAGGAACATGCTAAAGTCTCAACTGTGGTAAACAAAAGTAATATTAGAGCACCTAGACCCTCTTAAAAAATTAAAGTTGAACCTAATATTGCTATGGTTAAAGATCACTTGGTTGATAATATAGATGGGAATGTTATTTATTTCTGTGATGAAGCTGCTAGAATTGCGAAACCAGATCCTAAAGATAAAAACAGACCCGTAGTAGGCATGCCTGTTGTCTCTGTTAAAATAGGAGATCATTGTTATCATGGCTTATGTGATTTGGGTGCTAGTGTGAGTGCTATCCCGTTTACCTTATATCAATAAATTATGAATGATATTGCACCTATTGAAATAGAAGACATTGATGTTACTATTAAGCTTGCAAACAGAGACACCGTTACTCCACTTGGGATTGTTAGAGATGTTGAAGTCTTATGTGGTAAGATCAAATACCCTACTGATTTTCTTGTTCTTGGATCACCACAAGATAATTTTTGTCCCATTATATTTGGTAGACCTTGCCTGAACACTGTTAATGCTAAGATTGATTGTGCTAAAGAAACTATCAGTGATGGTTTTGGTGGTACTTCTCATGAGTTTAATTTCTCCAAGTTTGGTAGACAACCTCATGATAAAGAATTGCCTAGTAAAGATGAAATTATTGGTCTTGCTTCTATTGTCGTACCTCCTACTGATCCGTTAGAACAATATTTGCTAGACCATGAAAATGATTTGCACATGAATGAAAGAAATGAAATAGATAAGATGTTCTTTGATCAACCACCTATCCTTAAACATAATTTGCCTATTGAAACTCTTGGAGGTCCTCCTCCACCTAAGGGTGACCTTGTGTTTGAATTGAAACAATTGCCTGATACATTGAAATATGCTTATCTTGATGAAAATAAAATATATCCTGTTATTATTAGTGCTAACCTTTCAAAGCATGAAGAAAAGAGATTACTAAAAACTCTGAGGAAGCACAATGCTGCTATTGGATATACTCTTGATGATCTTAAGGGCATTAGTCCCACTCTATGTCAGTATAAAATTAATATGGAGCCTGATGCTAAACCAGTTGTCGACCACCAACGAAGATTAAATCCTAAGATGGAAGAGGTGGTAAGAACTGAAATATTGAAACTTCTGGAAGAAGGTATAATTTATCCCATAGCTGATAGTAGATGGGTAAGTCCCATTCATTGTGTCCCTAAGAAGGGAGGTATTACCGTTGTTCCTAATGATAAAAATGAACTCATTCCACAAAGAATTGTAGCTGGTTATAGGATGGCCATTGATTTTAGAAAATTAAACAAAGCAACTAGAAAAGATCATTACCCCTTGCCTTTTATTGATCAAATGTTAGAAAGATTGTCTAAGCTGATCAAGAAAAAACCACCTTTACTTGTCCTTTTGGAACTTATGCTTATAGACGTATGCCTTTTGGTTTATGCAACTCACCAGCTACCTTTCAAAGATGTATGATTACTATATTCTCTGACTTTTGTGAAAAGATTGTTGAACTTTTCATGGCTGATTTTTCCATTTACGGAACTTCTTTTGATGATTGCTTGAGTAAGCTTGATCGAGTTTTGTAGAGATGTGAACAAACTAATCTTGTCTTGAATTGGGAGAAGTGCCACTTTATGGTGAATGAAGGTATTGTCTTGGGGCATAAAATCTCTGAAAGAGGTATTGAAGTTGATAAAGCTAAAGTTGATGCAATTGAGAAAATGCCATGTCCTAAAGATATTAAAGGTATAAGAAGTTTCCTTGGTTATGCTGGTTTCTATGGAAGGTTTATTAAAGACTTCTCTAAAATTTCTAGGCCTCTTACGAATCTCTTGCAAAAAGATGTTCCATTTATTTTTTATGATGATTGTGTAGAAGCCTTTGAAACACTTAAGAAAGTCTTAACCACTGCACCTATGTTCAACCACCTGACTGGAACTTACCTTTTGAAATTATGTGTGATGCTAGTGATTATGATGTTGGTGCTGTTCTAGGACAAAGAGTTGATAAGAAATTAAATGTTATCCATTATGCTAGTAAAACCCTAGACAGTGCTCAAAGAAATTATGCTCCTACTGAGAAAGAATTTTTAGCAGACGTGTTTGCATGTGATAAATTCAGATCTTACATAGTTGATTCCAAAGTAACGGTTCACACAGATCATGCTGCTATTAAATATCTTATGGAAAAGAAAGATGCTAAACCTAGACTAATTAGGTGGGTTCTACTACTACAAGAGTTTGACTTGCATATTATTGATAGAATGGGAGCTGAGAATCCCGTAGTTGATAATTTGTCTAGAATAGAAAATGTTCTTGATGACCCACTTCCTATTAATGATGATTTTCCCAATGAACAATTAGCTGTCATAAATGCTTCTCGTAATACTCCTTGGTATGAAGACTATGCTAATTATATTGTTGCTAAATACATTCCACCTAGCTTTACATACCAACAAAAGAAAAAGTTCTTCCTCAATTTAAGACATTACTTTTGGGATGACCCACACTTATATAAAGAAGGAGTAGATGGTATTATTAGATGCTGTATACCTGAGCATGAACAGGAACAAATCCTACAGAAGTGTCACTTCGAGGCTTACAGAGGACACCATGCTGGAGGCAGAACTGCACACAAAGTATTACAATATGGTTTTTATTGGCATACTCTCTTCAAGGATGCTCGTAAGTTTGTCTTATCTTGTGATGAATGTCAAAGAACTGGTAATGTTGGTAGATGTTAAGAAATGCCTATGAATTATTCACTTGTTATTGAACCGTTTGATGTTTGGGGATTTCATTATATGGGGCCTTTTCCTAAATCCAATGGGTATGTAATATTTTAGTTGCTGTTGGTTACGTTACTAAGTGGGTAGAAGCTATTCCAACTAGTAGTTCTGATCATAACACTTCTATTAAAATGCTTAAAGAAGTTATTTTCCCAAGGTTTGGAGTCCCTAGATATTTAATGACTGATGGTGATTCACATTTTATTCATGGTGCAATCCATAAATTGCTTGCTAAATATGATGTCAACCATAGAATTGCATCTCCTTATCACCCTCAATCTAGTGGTCAAGTTGAATTGAGCAATAGAGAAATAAAGTTAATTTTGCAAAAGATCATTAATAGATCCAGAAAAAATTGTTCTAAGAAACTTGATGATGCATTATGGGCTTACAGAACTGCTTATAAAAATCCTATGGGTATGTCTCCGTATAAAATGGTTTGTGGAAAAGCTTGTCATTTACCTCTTGAATTAGAACATAAAGCATATTGGGCAGTTAAAGAACTCAATTACGATTTTAAACTTGCCGGTGAAAATAGGTTATTTGATATTAGCTTGCTAGATGAATGGACAACCCAAGCCTATGATAATGCCAAGTTGTTTAAAGAAAAAGTTAAAAGATGGCATGACAAAAGAATTCAAAAATGGGAATTCAAAGTAGGTGATCATGTTTTATTATACAATTCTCGTTTGAGGTTCTTTGCAGGAAAACTTCTATCTAAATGGGAAGGACCGTAAATCATCAAAGAGGTTTACCGCTCCGGAGCCATCAAAATAAACAACTCCAAAGGCAATAATCCGAGAGTAGTGAATGGGCAAAGAATCAAGCATTATATTTCAGGAACCCCTATTAATGTTGAAACTAATACTATTGAAATAGTTACACCGGAGGAATACATAAGGGAGACCATCCAGAACACTCTAGAACCCTGAAAAGGGGTGGGTATGTGATACGGTAAGTAAACCGACTCCAAAAATTCCATAAAAATATTTTCTGTCAGTTTTGGAATATTAGAAAAAATACAAAAGTAAGAAACACCAAAGGGGACCCACCTAGTGCCCACGAGGCACCAGGGCGCGCCAGCCCCAGGCGCGACCTGGTGGCTCATTGGCCCCACGTGAGCCTTCCCGACTCTGTTTTGTCCTAGATTACTTGTTTTGCAAGATAAAAATTCGTTATATATACTCTCAGATGTTTTGGCCACTTTATCGCAGAAATCTCTTCTGCTCTTGTTTCGTGCTATTTTTCTGACAGATCTAGGTTTCCATGGCTCTCCAAAAGCTTCGTCCCAAGCACCGTGTTGTGCAACCATCACCAGGCAAACTCCCATATAGCAAGGTTTACTATGAGCTATCGTCGGGAGAAGAAGAAGACAATGGCAAGGAGGACAAGGTCGCAGAAGTTGCAGGAGCCCAGGCTCCGGAAGAAGGGCAAGCCATCCCCATGGAGGAGACCTCAGAGAAGGGAGATATACTTCAACCCTTATATGATCATCTCTCTTCATCCATAATTGAAGCCCTAAGAGTCTTTGAAATAGTTTCTGTTCAAAATAAATCTCTCACTCTCGAAGTTATTTTGTTGGAAGAGCAAAACATCGCCCTTCGGAGCATCAACCGCAGATTGATGTATCTGCTTGAGCTGAAGGACAAGCTCGCCAATTCCCCACGACCATCATCTCCAAAGAAAGAAACTTGAGCACACGGGTATGGGCACTCCCTTTGGCTTGTGCCAAGCTTTGGGGAGGTGCCCCGGTATTGTATCACCATCACTTTTATCATCTTTACCTATTTTAGTTCGATCCTTAGTTATTTCGTGATCTAGTTGAATAAAAGTTTAGTATGATCTATTTTCGAGTGCTAGTTGTGTGATCTATTTATCTATGTAATCGAGTTGAGAGTTATATAATAAAGAGTAGTTTGAGTTTTTACTTCTTTACTTTTATGTTTCAATCCTAGCAATGGAAATAATGAAAAGATCATATGCTAATCTTATGGAAAGTAATGACATTACATAAAGAAAAGTATAAGTGGTAAAATTTATTGGAAGTTAACAAGCATAGCATTAGTCAATGATGCAATTCATGAAAGAATTAATAAGGGAAGAGAGGATTCACATGCAAATACACTATCTTGGACATCTTTTATGATTGTGAGCCCCCATTAAGTATTTTATGCCAAATTGTTGACGTTGGACAAGGAAGACAACATAATGAATTATGTTTGCTTATATTCACATAGAAGTTATATTGTCATAGATCCTCTAACATGTGGTGCTTGTTCAATATCTTTGCTAGCCAAAAATTCGCACCAAGTAGAGATACTACTTGTGCATTCAAAAACCCTTAAACCCAGTTTCATGTCATGAGAGTCCACTATATCTACCTATGGATTGAATAAGATTCTTCAAGTAAGTTGTCATCAGTGCAAAAAGCAATAAAAATTGCCTCTAAATATGTTATGAACTTTTATTGTAAGGGAAAATAAGCTTTGTACAAACTTGTGATGGTAAAGTAATAAAAGCGACGGACTGCAAAATAAAGGTTGCTGTCACAAGGGGCAATATAAAGTGACGTTCCTTTGCTTTAAGACCTTGTGCATCCAACAATAAAAAGCGCATGACAACCTCTGTTTCCCTCTGTGATGGGCCTATCTTTTACTTTTATGCATTTACTTTTATGTATCTACTTTTTATGCAAGAGTCTATAGTGTTCTCTCCTATTCCTTTTTATTTTTCTCTTTTGCAAGCATCTTGTGGTGGGGAAAGATATAGGCACATATATCCAGTTGGATATGAGTGATCATGAGTTATTATTGTTGACATCACCCCCAATGTGAATAAGTTGGGAGGCAAAATTATAAGCCCCTATCTTTCTATGTGTTTGGCTGAAACTTTTTGCTCCATATATATGTCGTGAGTGTTAGCAATCATAGAATACTAAATGATGGTTGAGTATGTGGACTTGCTAATAATCTCCTAAATGAGACCCTTCCTAAAAATATTATGAATTGCAATTGCATTGTTGACTGAGAACATAGTTTGTTAGTTTTCAAGAAAGTTTATGCCTTATACTTCGATGTTGTGATGAATTCTTACTTGCTTATAAGAAGTTTTATGATAATAAATGCTGCTGTTATAATAATGATCATGATGCTACTATGTCTGCATTTTGTTTTTACCGACACCTCTCTCTCTAAACATGTGGACATGATTATAGATATCGGCTTTCGCTTGAGGACAAGCGAGGTCTTAGCTTGGGGGAGTTGATATGTCCATTTTGCATCATGTTTTGCTACTGTTATTTACAATGTTTTTAATCAATATAACACTTTGTGCAGCAAATTCTAATGCCTTTTCTCTCTTAAAATATGCAAGGTTTACACAAAGAAGGAGAATGCCGGCAGCTGGAATTCTGGACCAGAAAAAGCTATGTCAGAGATACCTATTCTACACATCTCCAAATGAGCTGAAATTTCACAGAGAATTATTTTGGAATAAATAAAAAATATTGGAATCAAGAAGTACCAGAGGGGCCACCCGGGAGGCCACGAGGCACCAGGGTGAGTGCTGCTGCCCCAGTTCCACCTCCAGGCAGCGGTGCACCATCCCAAGTCTTCTCTCTAATTTTTTTAGGGCAAATGCACTTATATACCAGAAATGGGGGCAGAAGTGGGCCAGTGGTCCCACGAGGCACCAGGGCGCGCCACCCCCCGGGCGCACCGCTGCCTGGAGGTGGAACTAGGGCAGCAACACTTTTGCTCTCTGGCGGAGAGATTCTGCCGGGGATTCTTCCCTTTGGGAGGGGGAAATCGTCGCCATCGACATCACCAACGATCCTCTCATCGTGGGAGGACCAATCTTCATCAACATCTTCAACAACACCATCTTATCTCAAACCCTAGTTCATCTCTTATATTCAATCTTTGTCTCAAAACCTCAGATTGGTACCTGTGGGTTGCTAGTAGTGTTGATTACATCTTGTAGTTGACGCTAGTTGGTTTATCTGGTGGAAGATTATATATTCTGATCCATTATGCTATTTAATACCCCTCTGATCTTGTACATGATGATGGCTTGTGATTAGTTACTTTTGTTCTTGAGGACATGGGAGAAGTCTTGTCATAAGTAATCATGTGAATTTGGTATTCGTTCGATATTTTGATGATATGTATGTTGTTGATTATCTTAGTGGTGTTATGTGAACATCGACTACATGACACTTCACCATCTTTGGGCCTAAGAGAATGCATTGTGGAGTAGTTATTAGATGATGGGTTGCTAGAGTGACAGAAGCTTAAACCCTAGTTTATGCGCTATTCTGTAAGGGGCTGATTTGGATCCACATGTTTAATGCTATGGTTAGATTTATCTTAATTCTTTTTTCATAGTTACGGATGCTTGCGAAGGGGGTTAATCATAAGTGGGAGGCTTGTTCAAGTAAGAACAGCACCCAAGCACCAGTGCACCCACATATCAAATTATCAAAGTAGCGAACGCAAATCAAACCAACTTGATGAAAGTGACTAGATGAAATTCCCATGTGTCCTCGAGAACACTTTGCTTACTATAATAGATCGTTCCGGCTTGTCCTTTGCTATAAGAAGGATTGGGCCACCTTGCTGCACTCTTTTTTACTATTGCTACTTGTCACTTGTTGCAAATTATCTTTCTATCAAACTACTCGTTACCAATAATTTCAGTGCTTGCAGAAACTACCTTGCTGAAAACCGCTTGTCATTTCCTTTTGCTCCTTGTTGGGTTCGACACTCTTACTTTTCTAAAAGACTATCATTGATCCCCTATAGTTGTGGGTCATCAATGGTATTCAAAGTTTTGAGTGAATGAATGAGTGAGGTTGTAGTGCTGCGGTGGCTTATTTGCGATGAAAGCAGAGAACTTGGTGTTGTGAATATACTGGTCAAATTCTTCCTTAATGCCAGCACCCAGCATGAACTTGTTGCATGTCCATGGACATGATTTTGCTTCAGCACCTTGCATCGAACTTTCCCTTGGTTCAACATACGATGGGCGTGCTGGGCTTTCACTCGATGATGCCTCGGCGGACCTCCTCCTTGAGGAACTCCTCCTGAAAATGTTCATCTTTCTACAAACAAATTTCTGACAATTTTTGGACCACAAAAATATGTCAACAAAACTTCACAAGATTTATAGCAACTACTCATACAAGTGCCTAGAGGCTATATCAAGCATTCAAACTACTTAGAACTCAAGGAATTTAACATGTAAGCTCATTTTCAGTAGCACCAATAGAAGCAATTTATGCAAAATATAGTCCACTAAAGCAAAAACTAATTGGAGCAATGGGAAATTCACATACCAAGGAGCAATCCCTCAAAACAGTTTCGAAAATGGAGCTCCGGGCAAAGAGATCGAAAATCTCAGGTTTGGGAGCAAGAACACGAGAGAGAGAGCTACGATGATTTTTTCTGGAGGTAGGAGATGAAGTGGACTGAATGGATAAGTGAGTGGGTCCCTGTGGGACACACAAGGCATCATGGCGTGCCTGGGAGCGGCGGGGGTGGGGGAGGGAGTGGGTGGCCTTGCCCTGCTGCCTTGTGAGCAGCAGGTGCACCCCCCGGGTTGTTTTCAGTGCCAGAAATTCTTATATATTGTAGAAAAAATCATGTTGAAATTTTATTGCATTTTGAGCACTTTTATTTTTGGGCCATTTTTTTATTGCATGGATAATTCAAAAAATTGGATAATCATGTCATTTTATTTTATTAAAATAAGAATAACAGAGAGCAAGCTAAGGTTACAGAAAGTTGTGCTTACTAAATTCATCAACCACATGCCCTTCAGAAAGAATCCATCAATAAGGTTGATCAAGTCTTATTAACAAACTATTTCCGAGTGACATGAAACCAAAGAATTTTCGTACAACACTAAGTTACCTTAACGGGGATATGCATCTCCCCAACAATAAGGAATTCATATTTCTTTTTGACAGTAGGAAGAGGAAATTTGAATTCCCTAATAGTGATGGTCGAAACCTTTTCAATATAATTGATACCATTCACTGAAGTTTGTTTCTTCGGGAAATAAACCGTATGCTCATTACCATTGACATGAAAAGTGACCTTGCTTTTGTTGCAATCAATAATAGCCCCTGCAGTATTCAAAAAGGGTCTTCCAACGATAATCGACATATCGTCGTCCTCAGGCATATCAAGTATAACAAAGTCTTTCAAGATAGTAACATTTGCAACTACAACGGGAACATCCTCACAAATTCCAATAGGTATAGCAGTAGATTTATCAGCCATTTGCAAAGATATTTCAGTAGGTGTGAGCTTATTCAAATCAAGTCTTCTATATAAAGAGAAAGTCATAACACTAACACCAGCTCCCAAATCACATAAAGCAGTTTTAACATAACTTCTTTTAATGGAGCATGGTATAGTAGGTATTCCTGGATCTCCTAACCTTTTAGATACTCCACCCTTAAAGGAATAATTTGCAAGCATAGTGAAAATTTTAGCTTCAGGTATTTTTCTTTTATTAGTGACAATATCTTTCACGTATTTAGCATTGGGAGACATTTTCAACATATCAATCAAGCGAGTGCGCACAAAGACAGGTCTAAGCATTTCAACAAAGCGCTCAAAATCTCCATCATCCTTATTTTCAGATGGTTTTGTAGGATAAGGCATGGGTTTTTGAACCCATGGTTCTCTTTACTTTCCATGTTTTCTAGCAACAAAGTCTCTCTTATCATATGTTTTATTCTTAGGAGGTGGGTTATCAAGATCAACAACAAGTTCTATCTCTACATCATTATCTGGTTGAACATCAACTTGAACATCTTCATTATCATTATCATTGTCATTATCATTATCGCTAGGTGTATGTTCATTACCAGATTGTACCTCAGCATCAGAAATAGAAGCATCATTATGATTCTCAAGAGGTTTTTCTATCTCAGGTTCATGAGGAGCATGCAAAGTTCTATCATTTGTCTTTTTCTTTTTCTTCCTAGATGGAGTAGACACATCAATATTACTTCTTTGAGAATCTTGTTCAATTCTTTTAGATGACCTTTGGGATACAAGGGTTCTTGAGTCATTCTACCTCCTCTAGTAACAACTCTAACAGCATGATCATTATTTTTATTATTCATCTCATCAAGAAATTCATTTTGTGATTTATCAATTTGTTCTAGCTGAGTGTGAACCATAGAAGCATGTTTACTCAAGCATTTAACATCATTAGCAGTTCTAAACATCAAATCACTCAAGTGTTCAATCATGATGGCATTCCGTTTTAGTTGATTGTTCACATACATATTAAAGTGTTCCTATTTAATGATGTAATTATCAAATTCGTACAGGCATTGACTAGCAGATTTATTATACGAAATATCACCTTCATCAAATCAAGTGAGAGAATTTACCTCCACTACCTATGTCAGGATGTTGAGACCATGTATTTCTTCAATAGGCAGTAAATTCTTAAAATCTTCAGCTTTGATACCTTTTTCCTTCATAGATTTCTTAGCATCTTGCATATCTTCTGGACTGAGGAATAGGATACCCCTTTTCTTCGGAGTTGGCTTAGGTGGTGGTTCAGGAAGTGTCCAATCATAGGCATTTCTCAACATATTATTCAATAATACTTCAGCCTGTCCAACAGTTCGTTCCCTGAAAACACAACCAGCACAACTATCGAGGTAGTCCCTAGAAGCTTCGGTTAGTCCATTATAAAAGATATCAAGTATTTCATTCTTCTTAAGAGGATGATCAGGCAAAGCATTAACTAATTGGAGAAGCCTCCCCCAAGCTTGAGAGAGATTCTCTTCTTCAATTAGCATAAAGTTAAATATTTCCTGTAAAGCAGCTTGTTTCTTATGAGCAGGAAAATATTTTTTAGAAAAGTAATATATCATATCCTGGGGGCTACACACACAACCAGGAGCAAGAGTATTAAACCACTTCTTAGCATCACCCTTTAATGAGAAAGGAAACAACTTAAGAATATAGTAATAGCGATTTTTTCCTCATGAGCAAATAGGGTGGCAATATCATTCAACTTAGTAAGATGTGCCACAACAGTTTCAGTTTCATAAACATGAAAAGGATCAGATTCAACCAAAGTGATTAACTCAGGATTGACAGAGAATTCATAATCCTTATCAGTAACAAAATATGGGAGATGTAGCAAACTTAGGATCATATTTCATTCTCTCCCTCATAGATTTTTCTTTCATTTCAGCAAGCAATTTTATAACTTCATCTCTATCATTACAAGAAAGAATGGCTCTAGCTGTATCCCTATCAAAGACATGTTTACTAGGTGCTTCAACTCTAGTAGGAGAGCTAGGCATAATAGGTGAATCATAATTCTCAAGAGTTTCCACATTTTTAGCATTGTCAATTTCTTTAGCTTTAGCAAGTTGTTCATTCAGAAATTCACCAAGTGGCACAGTATTATCAAGCATAGTACTAGCATCATCATAATTATCATTCATAGAAGAAGTAGTTTCATCAATAACTTGCCACATATCAAAATGCATAACAAGTGGTGGTGTCACAAGTCTACTCAAAACAGAAGGTGAACCAAGTGCGGAGTGCAACTTGTAGCTTGCGTTGGTATTTTCCCCGAAGAGGACGGGATGATGCAGCATAGTAGAGGTAAGTATTTCCCTCAGTTATGAAACCAAGGTTATCAATCTAGTAGGAGAATCACGCAACACCTCGTTAGTAGTACCTGCACACAAACAACAAACCCTTGCACCCAACGCCAACGAGGGGTTGTCAATCCCTCGGCGGTTAATTGCAAGATTAAATTGTATGTGATAGATAGATAGATTAAAGAAAAATACCAAATAAAATAAATAAAGGAAAATTGTAGCAAGTATTTTTAGGGTTTTAGTAAATGATAAAGTAGACCCGGGGCCATAGATTTCACTAGAGGCTTCTCTTGTGAAAATAGCATACAGTGGGTAGACAAATTACTGTTGTCCAATTGATAGAAAAGCAAATAATTGATACATCTCCAATGTATCTATAATTTTTGATTGTTCCATGCTGTTATAATATCAATCTTGGATGTTTTTATATTCATTTATAGCAATTATATATCATTTTTGGGGACTAACTTATTAACTTAGTGCCCAGTGCCAGTTGCTGTTTTCTACCCTTATTTTCTTTTACAAAAAATCAATACCAAACGAAGTCCAAATGGCATGAAACTTTTTGGAGATTTTTTATTGGCCAAGATAAACACTAGAAGCTTTGGGAGGAGGCCAGAAGACCCTGGTGGGGCCCACAAGCCACCAGGGCGCGCCTAGGGGGGCATGCACGCCCTGGTGCCTTGTGGGACCCATAGAGCTCCTTTTGACCTAATTCCAGCACTATAAATTCCAGAAAAATCAGAAACCCTAAGGAGAGTCCACGAAATACTTTTTCCGCCGCCGCAAACTTCTGTTCCAGATAGATCCCATTTGGGGCCCTTCTCCTGTAATCTGCCGAAGGGGGAATCGATCACGGAGGGGCTCTACATCATCTTTGCTGCCCTTCCGATGATGCGTGAGTAGTTTACAACAGACCTTCGGGTCCATAGTTAGTAGCTAGATGGCTTCTTCTCTCTTTTTGATCTTCAATACAATGTTCTCCTCGATGTTCTTGGAGTTCTATCCGATGTAATCACTTTTTGCGGTGTGTTTGTTGGGATCCGATGAATTGTGAGATTATTATCAGATTTTCCATGAAAAATATTTGAGTCTTCTCTGATCTCTTTTATGCATGATTATTACAGCCTCATATTTCTTCTCCGATCTATTGATTTGGTTTGGCCAACTAGATTGATTTATCTTGCCATGGGGAGAGGTGCTTTGTAATGGGTTCGATCTTGCGGTGCTCAATCCTAGTGACAGAAAGGGACATGACACGTATGTATCGTTGCTATTAAGTGTTTAAAGATGGGGTTTATTCATAAGTGAGTTTATCTTGTCTACGTCATGTCATCGTTCTTAAGGCGTTACTCCGTTCTTTATTGGGCATAATTCACTAGATGCATGCTTGATAGCGGTCGATGTGTGGAGTAATAGTAGTAGATGCAGGCAGGAATCAGTCTCCTTGTCTCGGACGTGATGCCTATATACATGATCATTGCCTTGGATATCGTCATGATTATTTGCTTTTCTATCAATTGCCCAACAGTAATTTGTCTACCCATCGTATGCTATCTTTTCGAGAGAAGCCTCTAGTAAAAATATGGCCCCTAGGTCTACTTTATCATTTACTAAGACCCTAAAAATACTTGCTGCAATTTTATCTTTTTTTTTGTATTTTTGTTTCAATCTATCTATCTATCACATACAATTTAATCTTGCGATCTACCGCTGAGAGATTGACAACCTCTCGTTTGCGTTGGGTGCAAGGGTGTGTCGTTTGTGTGCAGGTACTGCTAACAAGGTGTTGCGTGATTCTCCTACTGGATTGATAACCTTGGTTTCATAACTGAGGGAAATACTTATCTCTACTGTGCTGCATCATCCCTTCCTCTTCGGGGAAAATACCAACGCAATCTACAAGTAGCAGGAAGAATTTCTGGCGCCGTTGCCGGGGAGACATCATCAACATCTATCAAGTACCTTTGCACAAACTTCATATCCTTGCATTTACTTTATTTGCCATTTGCCTCTCATTTTCATCTTCCCACTTCTAAAACTTTTTACAAAAATACAAAAATATTTTTTGTTTGCCTTTTTGCCTTTTTCTTGTTAGCTTCTTTGCTTGCTTGCTACCCTGTTGGCTTGATTTATCATTATGGCTAGTTCTTCAGTTGTTACTATTACCCCTGAAAATGAAGTACTTAATTTTACACAAAGGGGAGGAGAGAATTTAAAAGATGCTTGGTATATGATTTGTGATGCTCATAATAGATCAATTCATAAGCAATCCGCTACCATCCTTCTTCGCAATTTTTATGTGGGCATTACTACTTGGTATAGATTTGTACTTGATACTATTACCGGAGGGAATTTCTTGATGTGTCCCTCTACGGATGCTTTTAATGCTATGGGAAATTTAGTGGGATCACCACCTATCACTATTAACGAAACAACTTTGACCTTGGAACATGTTATGCAAAGCCTAGATGCTATTGAAAATAAAATGCCTAACATAGAGCACATTGAAAATTTAGATAAAAAGATTCACAATCATGTTACTCAGTTTGGATGAAAGGTGGGGATCACACTTAAGATGCTAAAAGAGGAAGAGCAGATAATTAATGAAAGGATGAAACAAAGCCCCGTAGGATTGATAAGTTGGAAGAAATAATTAACGATTTGGGCTCCACTTTTTCTTCCGCTAAAATTATTGAAAAAACTACTCCTAGCAAGAATTGCAAGTTTACATATGTTCCTAAAAATGGTGCCACCCCTAGTAAGGGAAATGAGGAGCTTAAAATCATTAGCGTGTACCCCAATTTTGTTGATGTGATAAAAGAACCTATATATAAGAACAAAAATCTTAATTTTTTGCCAAGAAGTGTGATGATGAGAAATACCTATGTTAAATCTATTAGGAAAAATGGATGTGTGATTGAGGAATTGGAAACCAAAGATGGCAACTCTTGAAAACTATGCATTATGCCTAGCTTGGGGCATAAAACAATAGCGCTCGTTGGGAGGCAACCCAATGAATAAAATAAAATTTTAATATTTACTTCTGTTTTTGTGTGTTCACACAATTATGCTTCTGTTATGATTGTGTTTTTTAGGTTTTAATTAGTGTTTGTGCCAAGTAATGCCTTTGGGATGATTTGGATGATAGTATAATTGATGCTGTCCGGAAAACAGAAAGTTTTGCGTCCAGTGCACATTTTTTGGTTCTGTACTGGAGCATCGAAAAAATCTTAAATTTTTACACAGTATTGGTATGATAATTGCCCACGTTTTCCTAAATTTTCAGATTTTTCGGAGTTACAGAAGTATGGCTTTTAAATAGATTGCTACAGACTGTTCTGTTTTTGACAGATTCTGTTTTTGTTGTGTTACTTGCTTGTTTTGACGAACCTATGGATTGTATCGGGGGGTATAAGCCATGGAGAAGTTATAATACAGTAGGTATAATGCAAATATAAAATATGAATGGGTTTGCAATAGTACTTAAAGTAGTGATTTATTTGTTATACTAACGGATCTCACGAAGGTTTTGTTGAGTTTTGTGTGATTGCAGTTTTCAAGTTTTGGGTTCACCATGGATGAAGGAATAGGGAGTGGCAAGAGCCTAAGCTTGGGGATGCCCACGGCACCCCAAGGTAATATTCAAGGAAGACTCAAGCGTCTAAGCTTGGGGATGCCCTGGAAGGCATCCCCTTTTTCTTCTACCAGCCATCGGTAATTTTACTAGGAGCTATATTTTTATTCATCACATGATATGAGTTTTGCTTGGAGCGTCTCGTATGATATGAGTGTTTGCTTTTTTTTCTTTTTAGTTTGTCACAATCATCCTTGCTGAACGCACCTATTTTGAGAAAGCCACACATTATCATGATTTGTTAGAATACTCTATGTGCTTCACTTAAATTTTTTGAGCTAGGCAGTTGCTCTAGTGCTTCACTTAAATCGTTTTGAGCATGGTGGTGGTTATGTTTTGAAGACATAAATTCTCATGCTTCACTTATATTATTTGAGAATTGATAAGATTGAAATTTTGAAGAAATATTTGCACTCTCATGCTTCACTTAAATCTTTTTGAGAGTTGACATGGTAATTAATAGTGATGGTAATTTGCACAAGATATGAATTTGATCCCAAAGTGATGAATATTCAAGAGGGATATAGATAAAAACTTTCATATAGATCTTTGGATATGATAAGCTTGATTCCTTGCAATAGTTTTGCGATATGAAGATGATGATATGTGAGACATGCTAGTGAGTAATTGTGATTTAGTAAGAATATTTGTGTTAAGGTTTGTGATTCCCTATGCATGCACAAAAGTCAATAGTTATGCAATGAAATTATATCCTACTTATGGTGCATTATTCGGTGTTAGTTATGTTCAATGCATGTTTATGAACGTTTTTGCTTTTTGGTTGGTCGCTTCTCAATCTATTTGCTAGCCTTCATTTGTACTAAGCGGAAATACTGCTTGTTCATCCAAACTCTTTAAACCCATGTTGTGACAGATGAGTCCACTATACCTACCTATCTGCGGTATTTGAATGCCGTTTCGAGTAAATTTACATGTGCCAACTCTAAATTTTCAAAACAATTTACCGCTCATGAGGCGGATGGGGGTAGACAATATCTTCCATGCTAAGTGGGTTATTCTCATGATGAGTGTTTATTCACTGTTCATTGCATGAGAGTGTGGCTGGTAATAGGGATACCCAGTCCTGAATTGTGAAATGAAATGAAATGAAAAATCTTATTGATCACAATAATAAATTCCTTGGAAAGTGATGGTATGGAGGGCACCCGTGGATACGGCTAGCCATGGATTGTGAAAGAATGGTGGAAATGGAATAAACTTTATTTTCTGTTTGGGAACCGCCTATAATGTGTTTAGCATGGAAGATGTTGGAAATTCTCGTTCAATTTTGTTGACAGGAAAAGCATGCCTCCCAATTTTTTTATCTATCTAATTTAAGCTTTGAGCTCTGGCACATTTGATAAATCTCTGCATCCCTCTGCGAAGGGCCTATCTATTTACTTTGATGCTATTTTTATTTTTATTTGAGTCTCCATCTTCTCTTATAAAGCACAAACTAGGGAGCAATATTCTCATACTTGTGCATTGGATGTAGCTAATATGGAGTGTGTTTCATGAATGGATTAATGATTGAGCATAATGGGCTACGGATAACTTTCTTTAGCATTGATATTTTGAAAGGCATGGTTGCTTGTTAGTATGCTTGAGTATCTATGTTTTCATGTCAAATTATAGATTTTTGCTTTGAATCATTCAAGTCCAAATGTCCGTGCTATAAAGAAGAAAAGAATATGATGAATATGTTAGGCAGCATTCCACATCAAAAAATATGTATTTATCATTTACCTACTCGAGGACGAGCAGGAATTAAGCTTGGGATGCTTATACGTCTCCAACGTATCTATAATTTTTGATTGTTCCATGTTGTTATAAACACTAGAAGCTTCGGGAGGAGGCCAGAAGTCCCTGGTGGGGCCCACGAGCCACCAGGGCATGCCTGGGGGGGGGGGGGCAGGTGCGCCCTGGTGCCTCATGGGCCCCACAGAGCTCCATTTGACCTAATTCCAGCACTATAAATTCCAGAAAAATCAGAAACCCTACGGAGAGTCCACGAAATACTTTTTCCGCCACCACAAGCTTCTATTCCAGAGAGATACCATCTGGGGTCCTTCTCCGGTAATCTGCCGGAGGGGGAATCGATCACGGAGGGGCTCTACATCATCCTTGCTGCCCTTCCGATGATGTGTGAGTAGCTTACCACAGACCTTCGGGTCCATAGTTAGTAGCTACATGGCTTCTTCTCTCTTTTTGATCTTCAATATAATGTTCTCCTTGATGGTCTTGGAGTTCTATCCAATGTAATCACTTTTTGCGGTGTGTTTGTTGGGATCCGATAAATTGTGAGTTTATGATCAGATTATCCATGAAAATATTTGAGTCTTCTCTGATCTCTTTTATGCATGATTATTATAGCCTCGTATTTCTTCTCTGATCTATTTATTTGGTTTGGCCAACTAGATTGATTTATCTTGCCATGTGGAGAGGTGCTTTGTAATGGATTCGATCTTGCGGTGCTCAATCCCAGTGACAGAAAGGGACATGACACGTATGTATCATTTCTATTAAGGGTAAAAAGATGGGGTTTATTTATACATGAGTTTATCTTGTCTACATCATGTCATCGTTCTTAAGGCATCACTACATTCTTTATTTGACTGAATTCACTTGATGCATGCTGGATAGCGGTCGATGTGTGGAGTAATAGTAGTAGATGCAGGCAGGAGTCGGTCTACTTGTCTCGGACGTGATGCCTATGTACATGATAATTGCCTTGGATATCATCATGATTATTTGCTTTTCTATCAATTGCCCAACAGTAATTTGTCTACTCACCCTATGCTATTTTCTCGAGAGAAGCCTCTAGTGAAAACTATGGCCCCCGAGTCTACTTTATCATTTACTAAAACCCTAAAAATACTTGCTGCAATTTTATCTTATATATTTTATTTTGTATTTTTGTTTCAATCTATCTATCTATCACATACAATTTAATCTTGCGATCTACCGCCGAGAGATTGATAACCTCTCATTTGCGTTGGGTGCAAGGGTGTGTTGTTTATGTTCAGGTACTGCTAACGAGGTGTTGTGTGATTCTCCTACTGGATTGATAACCTTGGTTTCATAACTAAGGGAAATACTTATCTCTACTATGCTGCATCATCCCTTCCTCTTCGGGGAAAATACCAACGCAAGCTACAAGTAGCAATAATCATGACGATATCCAAGGCAATGATCATATATATAGGCATCACGTCTGAGACAAGGAGACCGACTCCTGCCTGCATCTACTACTATTACTCCACCCATCGACCGCTATCCAACATGCATCTAGAGTATTAAGTTCAGAAAAGAATGGAGTAACGCCTTAAGCAAGATAACATGATGTAGACAAGATAAACTCACGTATGAATAAACCCCATCTTTTTACCCTTAATAGCAATGATACATACATGTCATGTCCCTTTTTGTCACTGGGATTGAGCACCGCAAGATCGAACCCATTACAAAGCACCTCTTCCCGTTACAAGATAAATCAATCTTGTTGGCCAAACCAAATCAATAGATTGGAGAAGAAATACGAGGCTATAATAAGCATGCATAAAAGATATCAGAAAAGACTCAAATAATATTCATGGATAATCTGATCATAAACTCACAATTCATCGGATCACAACAAACACACCGCGAAAAGTGATTACATCGGATAGAACACCAAGTACATCGAGGAGAACATTGTATTGAAGATCAAAAAGAGAGAAGAAGCCATCTAGCTACTAACTATGGACCCGAAGGTCTGTGGTAAACTACTCACGCGTCATCGGAAGGGAAGCAAGGTTTGTTGGGTAAAGCAAGCAGAAAACAAAAATTTTCTGACCTACGCACCAGCCCAGGACCACTATGGAGACTGCATACAAGGTTTGATCAGTTTCGTTACCGACTCGTAGCGCAGCGGAAGTAGAGTCGATGACGATCGTCGGTGCAGATCCCCGCAGCTAGGATTTAGAACCTCCCAACCGCGAGGATGTATACCCTCATCCGCCACCCGGACAGCCCTCCGGGAGGCGGTCGGACAGTCCCCGGACGGTGTCGCGGACAGCCCTTCGAGAGGACTCACAGAACTCGGACCGTCACATGGACAGCCCTTCGGGAGGCACTCACGAACAGCCCCACGGGCACTAAGATCGAAACTACGACCTCTCTACAGAGTTGCACACATACGGTGTCATCTATCCGGCAGGGCTTCGCCGTCCAGAACTAGTTCCCACCGGAACCCAGACAGCCTTTCGGCTCTACGAAACTCTTTTCGTGGGAGGGAGAGAGAAGCCAGATAATTGCAAGGCATGAGTATGAGAGCAAGGGGATGAAGGAGATGGCAGCCCCAACTCCTCCTTTTATAGGCCAAGGCAAGGGGTGGGGTGGGATGTTGAAATACCAAAATACCCAAGCTTCATGTCACACATGAAAGGGCATAATTGTAACACAAGGGGGGCACCAAGGGGACACCACCATGGCAGCCCTTGGGCCGGCCCACATCTTGTCCCCCCCCATGGGGGGGCCCCCCCAACAAGCCACCAACATGTCTCCATGAAACATGCATGCTCCCTAGACAAAAAGCCACCAAACATGCAACCCCCGATTCGTGGGATCTTGTCCCCTCGCGCTGAGACAAGATGTTTTCCGCGAAACTTTTTCTGAAAAATTCCAGAAGGTCCCAGAACATTTCTAGCACCCTCTAAAATTATTCTGGGCATGATCCGAAACATTTTCGGTGTGGTGGTTTTTATCAGCGGAAAGCATCAACAGCGGTTACGGCAGTTTCGGAACATTTCCGGTTTTTCTCTCTGAAAATTCCCAGAAGTTCCCAGACCAATTCTGGCATCCTCTGAAAATTTCCAGGCGGTGTCGAAACCCTTTTTGACCAAATAATATATTCCGAAACAACTTTTCGGTTTTACCGAAACTCTTTCGGTGTTCTCTCTCTCGGAACTCTTCCGTTGTCTCCGAAACATTTTCGGTGACTTTCTCTCAGACTCCCTATCTAGCGTTCAACAGATAGATGACCCTTAAGCGTGTGACCCTATAGGTTCGGTGAAGTATAGACATGACCGGAACTCTTTCCGATCAATGATCAACATCGGAGCCGTGGACACCCATATTGACCCCTATACCCACACGAATAAATATTCGAGTGAACCTCCAGTTGCCGTGTGCTATTCCTGTTGCTTCGCGATATGTTAGAAATACCCGAGGTGAGACATGTTGGCATTCCCGTGGATCAACAAATTGTCCACTATGCTAGTTACCTCGTTACCGGTATTGTTCTCTTTTCTCGTTACCGTGTTGCGGCATCCCCGTGATCAAATCACAAAGTGTCTGGCCAGACGATGATGGATACCGTAACACCGAGAGGGCCCAGAGATATCTCTCCATCGTCGGAGGAGCAAATCCCAATCTTGAGCTATCAAGTTACTTGACATACTTTTCCATGAACCCGTAAGCCGCCGTAATAGCCACCCATTTACAGATGACGTTTAACAAACCCCAAAGTTCATGAAGCAAGCATGAAGAAACTCGATACTCTCATGGTCTGAGGAATCATGCAAACGTTAACTATCTCTGTGTTATTAACCATTAACTCATGACGAATGTATCTCATAGCATAACATCAATTCGGGTCGATTCAACACAAATGTCCTTCCTGACATTGTGCCCTCAAAGTTGCTGGCATAGACATGCCCATGATTGGGAAAACATAATCATCATGCAACACTTGAGCTAGTCTTAGAGGCACGACTAGGAATACATTTTACCATTTATTATACCACACGTGCACATGGGTTTTCCCCAGAGCCTTTATGGATATACGGGCTCGGGAACCATAGCAGTTATAGCATGGAATATAAACTTAATTATGAACAGGGAGATAATTAATAACATTTATTATTGCCTCTAGGGCATATCTCCTACAGACTCCCACTTGCACTAGAGTCAATAATCTAGTTGATGCTAATGCACTTTACACCTGTGGCACACCGGTGTAAATATGCTTCGCTTGTGGTATAGCCTGATGTCCAACGGATCTGACGACTTCAGCTCCATGTGTATCTTTGCATATCCTCGCGTCTTCACGCTTTCACAAAATCCATATTTTGTGTTGACTTGGCTTTGTATGTATGTGAATCACATGTCGAACCTGGATTCCTCAGACTGAGTTATGGAGCAACTACTTGCAGTAGTGTCCCATTGACAAAAGCCATCTTGGAACCATACTAAGTTCATGAATGAACTATATGATTCAACATCTTCTTTGTCGCTTTAAAAGCGGCAACATACTTTGCCCCTGTTATAGAATTCACCACAGTAACTTGTTTGGAACATTTTCCAACTAACTGTGCCACCACATTGTGTGTTACACAAAACCCTCAATTTAAATTAAAAATCGCACGGAGAAAAGGTGAAGACTGTATCGATGTAACATATCACAACGAACTCTTCATGATTTTCGCTTGCGAGAAAACATGTCATTAGAGCTACTCTTGCACTCAATGACACTTTTCACTGTTGTCCCATGATCAGTACTTTTGATCACTTTTGTATCTATACTCGCAACACCTTGGGAGTATCGGACATATCTAGTTGTTTTACATACCATGAAATACATGATTAATCCAAACACAAGAGTGTGTGGAATCTCCATCATGTATTTTGCTCATCAGTGTTTTGGGACACCGAGTCTTGCAAAAACTCTTTCCATGTGACTTCGGCAAGAATCACTCCTTGGCCTTTTAATGCTAAAAGATTTTAGCATCTTGTCAATATTTATTCATTGCTTAGCCCCATTAGGTAAATCTATCTCCATATATTATCATGCCTAATATCAAGGCTATTTAGCCCAAGCACTTCATCGAAAAAACTATTTTCAAATGAAGTCCTAATTCGTGTCAAGAAATTTATTTCCAATTACCAATGTGTCAAGCACACAAGGTTTTTAGAAATATTATTATGCTCCCACTTACTTTCTTGAATTACAAGCATCTTCGTTACCCATTGATGAAGTCAAAACCCTTTTTGACCATTTCATCAAAACACGAAGATTCTAACTCCATTTTGCTCTCTTCTGTCCATCGCTGGAAGTCTGAAGTTTGCATACCTACTAGCATCCTCTGGATCGACAAATTACTTTGGACTGTATCACATACAAGTCCTAGGTTTTATTTCCATCAGATGGAAATCCTTTTGTCATCCTTGTTTTATATCTCATGATTGAAATATGTATCAATTACTAGTTCAACCCGAACCGACTTTAAGCTTCGCTATGATGAAACAACCTCATCATAGTCAACTCCTTGAACTTGTTATTGCAACAAGTCGAGCTTTATGGATAAAACATTTTATCCGCATCAGTTTATAGTTCCATAAAAGTTCGTTAGACTCTAAGTATTCCGAAGGGGTCATCAAGATATGATCTTGAATCATTTATATGGAAACTATCTCGGATTATATTGGCATTTAGCCAATCCCGGAGTCTGGGCCCATCAACGCTTCCTTGTGTATCGTAGGTATACTGTTGTCTAACAACAATATCTCGTCTGCGCACCTGAGAGGTTTGCACGAGCCTTGCCTACGTGGTTTAGCTGCAAGTTCGACCGAAGTCCATACATTTTATTGTAGATACTTCCGTATCAGTCGCAGTAGGAAACTCCGGAATCACTTCCAAGGTTCCTTTCCTTTGACCTGATGACGAAGATACTGGTTATCTCGTCGAGTTGCACTGTCCTCCCACTCACCTTTTGCAAGAACCATTTTCTTCAAAAAGCATACCATTCTTTGTGGCAAACCTATTTGCCTCGGTATAGTGGTGGGGGAATACCCAATGACTTGGTATAACCTACAAAGTAGCACTTGTCTGATTTGGAATAGGTTTGTAACCTTTTACACAAGCCCCATATTCCAAATGTTAAGAAAAGATATAACATGGTTGGGCGTACCATACCATGGCGTCATTTCAACAGACCCGATGGAGCTCTTTTCAGTGTAAAAGCCATAGTCTCTAAAGCATCACTCTTTAAAAGGGATAATGGCAAATTGATTTATGTCATCTTTGATCGTACCATGTCATAAATGGTTCGATTACATCTTCACGGACTTTCCACTTGCAGTGGTGTTCCGGGAGGTGCAAGTTATGAAACCCCTTTCACAACTCATCATACATTCGCTAAACTTGTAACTCAAATATTCTTTTCTGCAATCAAATTGTAGAAACATAATCTTCTTGTTACAATAACTTCTACTTCATATTTGAAAACTTTTTGAATGAATTCAAAAGATCCAGACTTACATCCCATCAAGAAAATATCCATATATCTACTTGAGTCATTTCTGAAGATAGTAAATCCACTACTTGCAACATTTATCGTACTACACACATCAAATGTATGATCACCAATAAGTTTGTTGTTCGTTCCTTATGGCCTGTGAACGGTATTTCAGTCACTTCACTTTTCAGAGGAAAGTTTGCAAGTGTCAGATGGTTCAAAATCAAATGACTTCAAAATCCATCATAATGGAATTTTCCATGCGGGTTTCTCCAATGTGACCAAATGCAGTGCCACACTTGTGTGGTATTCTTTTAGTCTTGCGACATTTAGCGTCAGTGTTATGGATGTATCATATTACCATCAATATTCATAACATACATCCCATCTAGGATGGAAGCATGGCCCTTCATGTTATTCATAATACTGAACAACAATTGTTGTTTTTATGAACAACTCTTTTGCAACAAACATTGTGCAATGGGTTAGAGTGTATGAAACTCTAAAATGAATTATGAAAGTAAATCCAGAGGTAATATATTATTATCAACATTCATAACATACATCTCATTCATAATGAAAGTATGGCCCTTATGTTATTCATAACACCGAACATCAAAAGTTCTCTTATGAACAACCTTCTTGCAAGATACCTTATGCAATGGGCTAGAGTGTGTAAAACTCTAAATGAATTATGAAAATAAATACAGACGGTAATACACCAATGGAAGGTATAGTAACATTTACTATGTTCCCTGTGTATACCTAAACCTCATTCCTGGCTAGTCTTTCAGGCCATAGTAGTTCTTACATCGAGTTGCAACAGAATGCAATCAAGCGGGTATCTTTGTGATTAACTCACAATACCCAAAAATTAGTGATTAACATGTTTAACCATAATTCCCAAGAACTATATCTTTGACCAGCCTTCTATACATCAAAAACTTGTATGACATTCATACATGAGCTGGATATTCCAGTCTTCTTTCTTTTTGCCTTTATACTTTTAACATTTTAACTTTTAGCATTTCTCCTACTCTCAGAAGAAGCACCCAACTTAAGAGTGGTGTTAGCCTCGGACTTTCTAGGCGTGAAAGTTTCACTAACACCCTTCGGACACTTCCTTTCTCTTAAGTTGTTGTTTTATTCACCTTTCATCATATGACAGGCGTTCTCCTGGATCCCTCTCTTATCAGTCTAATGCATAGTAAACTCCTTTACTAATAGTTTGCAAACAAACACTGCTTTGGATATCTCATATCTTTTAGCCTTTGTTTGTCCCTGAAAATGATTTTCAGATTCCATGAATATCACATAACTATCCAAACTTTCGAAGTTCGGGTCTCATGGAAGCAAACATATAGCACTTGACTGAAATGGAATTCTAGCTTTTGGATCGAAGGACGAGAGTCACATGATCCATAGCATAAGAGAGAGAATACCGAAAGTATGCGATAGGACAAAGTCCTTCTTGACACTCTTGAGGACAATCCTCACATTACGTTACCAACCGTAAAGTATTAACCAGATATTTAACAGCTATTCAATTTTAACAGGGAAGGTGGAAACGCGAGCCATTATTCTACAACTATTAAGCAAATCACACTTAGAGAATGTTCAAAATTAATTGCACTGAGAATTAAAAGAATTAATTCTACAGCGCGCTCCCACTCAAATCAATATCTCTCATAATTGATTGTGAGTGATTCAAGACGCGTGTTTTGATTATTCGTCATTGATGTTAGTCACCACTGATGACGAAAATCTCAACCGGTAGGCCAACCTGCCAATCACATCTCTATGCGACTCATGTTCATCTTTCGATGGGCGTGTTCCGAGCTCATGACTGTCATGCCTGAACGTCAAAGACAACCAAGTGATCTCGCTGCGAGGTCTAAACTCACCCGCCTCACACATCCCTAATCATTCGTACCCATGTTAGTCATGGCGCACCCCGAAAAGTTAGGTGCCGTGACGGTGCTACACTTGGGAGAACACTATCAACTATGATATTTTTGTGAGAGATCACCCTAATAAAAAGCGACTACCGCGCAATCAAGAAGGGTGCATCATAAGGGATAAACATCTCAGGCAATTCATAATAGCATGATATGGTATAGCCCTTTCTGACGGAGAAGTCTTCTATTTCTTCGTCTTCGGCATTCGCGTCGGTGTTCGCCTTCGCGAAGATTGCCACCACCTTGTCGATGCACCAGATAATATTGCTATCTCTATAGCTAATAAAATAATGCATTACAACAAGGTTGACACGCAGGTCATTAAAGTGCAATCATATGGCTCCAGCCATCATGCCGAATCATGACACGCAGGTCATGTTAATAAATTTACATCATATAGACATCTCATACATAATCAAATTAATTTGAGCACTGCTATACCACATCACATGCACATGCAAACCCTCCTGCAAAACCAAGTTAGACGCCTCTAATCGGTTCATGCAAAAACTGGTTTTTCGTGGCTTCTAAGGTTTCGAAACAAACCGAAGCTACCAACGTCCATCATCAAGCATGATTATCCAAGTCGCTAGATTAACAACGCGGGGTGTATGAAACATTAGATAATAAAATCTTGAGCCCCATACTGAACTTCGTCATACGCATGACCCCCGTGCAGATCATATCTGCATTGCCCTTTCGTCTACGAAACATCCATCTTTCTTTGACTAAAGTGGAACCCAAAGAACTGTTAGCACTTCGTTGATCTGTCAATCAGCATACTCAGGAGCAGCATGAAAGGATCGCGGATTGCCAGAACTTTGTAAGATTCCACAATGCTGTCATGATCAGGACTACGCAAATTAGAGGGAAGCAACAAGAACATCGGGTAACAGATTTCATCTGCTACCCGCACAAATAATTTTCAGTAGCAGAACTCATCTACTACCTAATTATATTGTGCAACACCCATGCATCTCATGTATTCTAGATCGCAACCTGCATCTACGCATAGCACGGCTCATGATGCCACTGTTGGGTAACGCAGCAGAAAACAAAAATTTTCCGACCTACGCACCAGCCCAGGACCACTATGGAGACTACATACAAGGTTTGATCAGTTTCGTTACCGACTCGTAGCGCAGCGGAAGTAGAGTCGATGACGATCGTCGGTGTAGATCCCCGCAGCTAGGATTTACAACCTCCCAACCGCGAGGATGTATACCCTCATCCGCCACCTGGACAGCCCTCCGGGAGGCGGTCGGACAGTCCCCGGACGGTGTCGCGGACAGCCCTTCGGGAGGACTCACAGAACTCGGACCGTCACATGGACAGCCCTTCGGGAGGCACTCACGAACAGCCCCACGGGCACTAAGATCGAAACTATGACCTCTCTACAGAGTTGCACACATACGGTGTCATCTATCCGGCAGGGCTTCGCCGTCCAGAACTAGTTCCCACCGGAACCCAGACAGCCTTTCGGCTCTATGAAACTCTTTTTGTGGGAGGGAGAGAGAAGCCAGATAATTGGATGGCATGATTATAAGAGCAAGGCGATGAAGGAGATGGCAGCCCCAACTCCTCCTTTTATAGGACAAGGCAAGGGGTGGGGTGGGATGTTGAAATACCAAAATACCCAAGCTTCATGTCACACATGAAAGGGCATAATGGTAACACAAGGGGGGCACCAAGGGGACACCACCATGGCAGCCCTTGGGCCGGCCCACATCTTGTCCCCCCCCATGGGGGGGCCCCCCCAACAAGCCACCAACATGTCTCCATGAAACATGCATGCTCCCTAGACAAAAAGCCACCAAACATGCAACCCCCGATTCGTGGGATCTTGTCCCCTCGCGCTGAGACAAGATGTTTTTCGCGAAACTTTTTCTGAAAAATTCCAGAAGGTCCCAGAACATTTCTAGCACCCTCTAAAATTATTCTGGGCATGATCCGAAACATTTTCGGTGTGGTGGTTTTTATCAGCGGAAAGCATCAACAGCGGTTACGGCAGTTTCAGAACATTTCCGGTTTTTCTCTCTGAAAATTCCCAGAAGTTCCCAGACCAATTCTGGCATCGTCTGAAAATTTCCAGGCGGTGCCGAAACCCTTTTTGACCAAATAATATATTCCGAAACAACTTTTCGGTTTTACCGAAACTCTTTCGGTGTTCTCTCTCTCGGAACTCTTCCGTTGTCTCCGAAACATTTTCGGTGACTTTCTCTCAGACTCCCTGTCTAGCGTTCAACAGATAGATGACCCTTAAGCGTGTGACCCTATAGGTTCGGTGAAGTATAGACATGACCGGAACTCTTTCCGATCAATGATCAACATCGGAGCCGTGGACACCCATATTGACCCCTATACCCACACGAATAAATATTCGAGTGAACCTCCAGTTGCCGTGTGCTATTCCTGTTGCTTCGCGATATGTTAGAAATACCCGAGGTGAGACATGTTGGCATTCCTGTGGATCAACAAATTGTCCACTATGCTAGTTACCTCGTTACCGGTATTGTTCTCTTTTCTCGTTACCGTGTTGCGGCATCCCCGTGATCAAATCACAAAGTGTCTGGCCAGACGATGATGGATGCCGTAACACCGAGAGGGCCCAGAGATATCTCTCCATCGTCGGAGGAGCAAATCCCAATCTTGAGCTATCAAGTTACTTGACATACTTTTCCATGAACCCGTAAGCCGCCGTAATAGCCACCCATTTACAGATGACGTTTAACAAACCCCAAAGTTCATGAAGCAAGCATGAAGAAACTCGATACTCTCATGGTCTGAGGAATCATGCAAACGTTAACTATCTCTGTGTTATTAACCATTAACTCATGACGAATGTATCTCATAGCATAACATCAATTCGGGTCGATTCAACACAAATGTCCTTCCTGACATTGTGCCCTCAAAGTTGCTGGCATAGACATGCCCATGATTGGGAAAACATAATCATCATGCAACACTTGAGCTAGTCTTAGAGGCACAACTAGGAATACATTTTACCATTTATTATACCACACGTGCACATGGGTTTTCCCCAGAGCCTTTATGGATATACGGGCTCGGGAACCATAGCAGTTATAGCATGGAATATAAACTTAATTATGAACAGGGAGATAATTAATAACATTTATTATTGCCTCTAGGGCATATCTCCTACAAGGTTGATGTAGAGCCCCTCCGTGATCGATTCCCCCTCCGGTAGAGTGCCGGAAGAGGACCCCAGATGGGATCTCTCGAGAACAGAAGCTTGTGTCGGCGGAAAAAGTATTTCGTGGACTCCTCAGATGGTTTCCCAATTTAGGGGAATTTATAGTGGTAGAATTAGGTCAAAAGAGGCAGAGGTGGGCCCACGAGGCACCAGGGCGCGCCTGGCCCCCCCAGGCGCACCCTGGTGGCTCGTGGCCACCTCCTTGGGCTTCTAGCCTTCCCCCAAAGTTTCTAGTGTTGTATATGTCCAGAAAACAATCTCCAAAAAGTTTCGTGGCATTTGGACTTCGTTTGATATTGATATTCTGTAAAACAATAACAGGCAGAAAAACAACAACTGGCACTGGGCACTAAGTTAATAGTTTAGTCGCAAAAAATGATATATAATTGCTTGAAAATGTATATAAACATCCAGGATTGATAATATAACAGCATGGAACAATAAAAAATTATAGATACAGTAGATACGTATCACAGAGCTAGATGGCAGTTCCTTACCTCCCCTCGTCTTAGAGGGAATGATCTTGGTCTTAGCGTATTTCAGATTCTTCGTAGTGATCAACAGATATAAATCCCAAGTGACTCAACAAATAGAGCTATGCTCCCCGGCGACGGCGCCAGAAAAAGGTCTTGATAACCCAAAGTATAGGGGATCAGAATAGTTTTCGCGGGTAGTATTTCACCCTGATTTATTGATTCGACACAAGGGGAGCCAAAAAATATTTGCAAGTATTAGTAGTTGAGTTGTCAATTCAACCACACCTAGAGATAAGATATCTGCAACAATGTATTTAGTAGCATAGTAGTATGATAGTTTTGGTAGCAGTAGCAATAGTAGCAATAGTAGGTGACAGTAACAGTAGCCGTTTTGTAGCAAGTGTAAAGCAGTTGCAACAAAGTAACTTAGCAGAAACCAATATGAGAAAGTCGTAGGCTTTGGATCGGTGATGATAATTATGTTGGATAATATTCGTCATATAACAGTCACAACCCAGGGCGATACACAATAGCTCCAATTCATCAATATAATGTAGGCATGTATTCCGTATATAGTCATACGTGCTTATAATAAGAACTTGCATGACATCTTTTGTTCTACCCTCCCGTGGCAGTGTGGTCCTTAAGGAAACTAAGGTATATTAAGGCCTCCTTTTAATAGAGAACTGGAACAAAGCATTAGCACTTAGTGAAGACATGAACTCCTCAAACTATGGCAATCACCGAAAAGAATCCCAATTATTGTCACCTTGGGGTATGTGGATGATGACTCATAATAGGTGCATATAACTTGCAAGATAGGATTAAGAACATGAATATATTAATGAAAACATAAAGGGTTCAGATCCGAAATCATGGCACTCGGGCCCTAGTGTCAAGCATTAAGCATAGCAAAGTCATAGCAACATCAATCTCAGAACATAGTGGATACTAAGGATCAAAGCCCTAACAAATTGACTCAATTACATGATAAATCTCATCCAACACATCACCGTCCAGCAAGCCTATGAAGGAATTACTCATGCTCGGTGGTGAGCATCATGAAATTGTTGATGGAGGATGGTTGATAATGACAACGACGTCGGATCCCTCTCTTCGAAGCCCCAAACGGACTCCAGATCAGCCCTCCCGATGAAGAACAGGAGGTGGTGGCGGCTCCATATCATGAAACGTGATGAAACTTCTTCTCTTATTTTTTTCTCATTGAAAGAGAATTTATAGCATTGGAATTAGGTCAGACGGTCGCCTGTGGGCCCCACAAGGCACCATGGTGTGTCCTAGGGGGGGTCGCGCCTTGCTGCCTTGTGGGCAGCAGGTGGCCCCTCTTTTGTTGATTCTTGCGCCAATAATTTTTAAATATTCCATAAAAATTCTCCAAAAAGTTTCGTCCAAATCCAAGAACTTTGATTTCTCCACAAAAACAACACCATGGCAATTATGCTAAAAACAGTGTCTGTCCTTGTTAGTTTCATTCAAATCATGCAAATTAGAGTCCAAAACAAGAGCAAAAGTGTTTGGAAAAGTAGATACGACGAAGACATATCATATACCATAGTTCAATTACGCTTGTTGATTCTGGCTAGGGAACAACAGATGTAGGACATGGGAAGAAAGCTGAAACGTAGGCCACCAAGACATTCTTCAAAGGACATTCTTAGGACCTAATGTCAAGCTTGGCCTCTATGGGCTCAAACTACCATAGATTTCCCTGTAGCCAATCCAATTGGTGACCTGTAATTTGTGCGTGTCATTACCATTGCCAGTTCGAGAGGCCTTTGAAGGAGCACAAAGGAGGTGCCATACACAGCCTAAAAGTCCTTTAGGTCCCGAGAAATCATATGTGGCATGGGATGAGCGGTGCTACGAACGACTTCGAATAGGCATACCATCCTTCTTGAGTTATACTTGTCGACTCCGACCCGCCGTGGGCTCTTACTGCCATTACATTTATCTTTCGCGAATCCAATTGGTGACAGTGTGTGTGCCTGTCATTTTCAATGAATGTTGGAGAGGCCCTTGAAGGAGCTAAAAGGAGGTGCCATACACAGCCCCAAAATTCCTTTAGGTCCCGAGAAATCATATTTGGCATGGGATGTGCAGTTCTATGAACGATATGGACTTGGCGTACCATCCTTCTTAAGTTACACTTGTCGGCTCCGTACCTCCATGGGCTCTTACTACCGATACATTTCTATGTCGCCAATACAATTGGCCACACATGTGTGTGCCTATCATAGTCAATGCATGTTGGAGAGGCCTTTGAAGGAGATAAAAAGAGGTGGCATACATAGCCCTAAAAGTCCTTTATGTCCCGAGAAATCAAATTTGACATGGGAGGAGCGGTGCTACGAACGACTTGGAATAGGCATAGCATCCTTCTTAAGATATGCTTGTCGACGCCGACCCGCCATGGACTCTTACTACCGATACATTTCTCTGTCACGAATCCAATTGGCGACAGTAGTGTGTGCCTGTCCTTTTTATTGCAAGTTGGAGAGGCCTTTGAAGGATCTAAAAGGAGGTGCGATACAGAACCTTAAAAGTCCTTTAGGTCCCGAGAAATCATATTTGGCATGGGATCAGCGGTGCTACGAATGACAGGGACTTGGCACACCATCCTTCTTGAGTTATGCTTGTCGACTCTGACCCTCCATGGGCTCTTACTACCGATACATTTCTATGTCGCCAATACAATTGGCGACACATGTGTTTTCCTATCATAGTCAATGCATGTTGGAGAGGCATTTGAAGGAGATAAAAGGAGGTGTCATGCACAGCCCTAAATGTCATCAATATCCTGAGATATCATATTTGGCGTGGGATGAGCGGTGCTATGAACGACCTGGACTTGGCGTACCATCCTCCTAGAGTTATGCTGGTTAACTCCGACCGTGCATGTGCTCTTACTACTGATATATATCTATGTCACCAATCAAATTGGCAACCCATGTGTGCACCTGTCATTGTCAATTCATGTCGGAGAGGCCTTTGAAGGAGCTCGAATGAGGACCCGTACACTGACCTGATGTCCTTTGGGTACCCAGAAACCATATGTGACTTATGATGGGAGGTGTTATGAACGACTTGGACATGGCATAGCATCCTTAAATCACGCTTGTTGACTATGACTAGGGAATGATGGATGCAGGACATGGGAAGAAAACTGAAATGCAGGCCACCATGACATTCATCAAAAGCCATTCTTAGGACCTAATGTCACGCTTGGCCTCCATGGGCTCAAACTACCATAGATTTCCCTCTAGCCATTCCAATTGTCGACCTGTAATGTGTGCATATCGTTGGCATTGCCAGTTTGAGAGGCCTTTGAAGGAGCACAAAGGAGGTGCCATATACAGCCTAAAAGTCCTTTAGGTCCCGAGAAATCATATTTGGCATGGGATGAGCGGTGCTACGAACGACTTGTAATAGGTGTACCATCATTCTTGAGTTATGCTTGTCGACTCCGACCAGCCATGGGCTCTTACTGCCAGTACATTTCTTTGTCACGAATCCAATTGGCGACAGTAGCGTGTGCCCGTCATTTTGAATGCATGTTGGAGAGGCCTTTGAAGGTGCTAAAAGGACGATGCATACACAGCCCTAAAAATCCTTTAGGCCCCGAGAAATCTTATTTGGCATGGGATGAGCGATGCTACGAATGACATGGACTTGGCATACCATCCTTCTTGAGTTATGCTCGTCGACTCAGACCATACATGGGCTCTTACTAATGATACATTTCTATGTCGCCAATCCAATTGGTGACAGATGTGTTCGCCTATCATTGTCAATTAATGTTGGGGAGGCCTTTGAAGGAGCTCAAATGAGGACCCATACACTGACCTAATTTCCTTTGGGTAGCCAGAAGCCATATGTGACTTGTGATGGGAGGTGTTATGAATTACTAGGACATGGCGTACCATCCTTCAATTATGCTTGTTGACTTCGACTAGGGAACAACGGATGCAGGACATGGGAAGAAAGCTGAAACACACGCCACCAAGACATTCATCAAAAGCCATTCTTAGGACCTAATGTCACGCTTGGCCTCCATGGGCTCAAACTACCATAGATTTTCCTGTAGCCATTCTAATTGGTGACCTGTAATGTGTGCCTATCATTGCCATGGCTAGTTCGATAGGTCTTTGAAGGAGCATAAAGGAGGTGCCATACACAGCCTAAAAGTCCTTTAGGTCCTGAGAAATCTTATGTGGCATGGGATGAGCGGTGCTACGAATGTCTTCGAATAGGCATACCATCCTTCTTGAGTTATGCTTGTCTTCTCTGACCTGCCATGGGCTCTCACCACCGATACATTTCTCTTTTGCGAATCCAATTGGCGACAGTAGTGAGTGCCTGTCATTTTCAATGCATGTTGGACATGCCTTTGAAGCAGCTAAAAGGAGGTGCCATACACACCCCTGAAAGTCCTTTAGGTCCTGAGAAATATTATTTGGCATGGGATGAGCGGTGCTACGAACGACATGGACTTGGCGTACCATCCTTCTTGAGTTATGGTTGTCTACTCTGACCCTCCATGTGCTCTTACTACCAACACATTTCTATGTCGCCAATCCAATTGGCGACACATGTGTGTGCCCGTCATTGTTAATGCATGTTGGAGAGGCCTTTGAAGGAGCTGAAAGGAGGTGCCATTCACATCCCTAAAAGTCCTTTAGGTCCCGAGGAATCATATTTGGCATCAGATGAGCGGTGCTACGAATGACCTGGACTTGGCGTACCATCCTTCTTGTGTTACGCTTGTCGACACCGACCCACCATGGGCACTTACCACATGTACATTTCTATGTCACCAATCCAATTGGCGAAACACATGTGTGCCTGTCATTGTCAATTCATGTTGGTGAGGCCTTTGAAGGAGCTCAAATGAGGACCCATACACTGACCTAATGTCATTTGGGTACCCAAAAACCATATGTGACTTATGATGGGAGGTGTTAAGAATGACTAGGACGTGGCTTACCATCCTTCAATTATGTTTGTTGACTCCGACTATGGAATGACGGATGCAGGACATGGGAAGAAAGCTAAAACATAGGCCACCAAGACATTCATCAAAAGCCATTCTTAGGACCTAATGTCACGCTTGGCCTCCATGGGCTCAAACTACCATAGATTTCCCTGTAGCCATTCCAATTGGTGTCCTGTAATGTGTGCCTGTCGTTGCCATTGCCAGTTCGAGAGGCCTTTGAAGGAGTACAAAGCACGTGCCATATGCAGCCTAAAAGTCCTTTAGGTCCTGAGAAATCATATGTGGCATGGGATGCGCGGTGCTACGAATGACCAGGAGTATGCGTACCATCCTTCTTGAGTTATGCTTGTCGACTCCGACCCACCATGGGCTCTTACTACCAATACATTTCTCAACCGCCAATCCAATAGGCGACACATGTGTGTGGCTGTCATGGTCAATTCATGTTGGAGAGGCATTTGAAGGAGCTCAAATGAGGATCCTTACACTGACCTAATGTCCTTCGGGTAGCCAGAAACTGTATGTAACTTATGATGGGAGGTGTTACGAATGACTAGGACGTGGCGTACCATCCTTCAATTATGCTTGTTGACTTCGACTATGAAATGACGGATGCAGGACATGGGAAGAAAGCTGAAACACGGGCAACCAAGACATTCATCAAAAGTGATTCTTAGGACCTAATGTCACGCTTGGCCTCCATGGGCCTAAACTACCATAGATCTCCCTGTAGTCATTCCGATTATCGACCTGTATTGTGTGCCTGTCGTTGCCATTGCTAGTTCAAGAGGCCTTTGAAGGAGCACAAAGGAGGTGCCATACGCAGCCTAAAAGTCCTTTAGGTCCCGAGGAATCATATGTGGCATGGGATGAGCGATGCTAAGAATGACTTGGAATAGGCATACCATCCTTCTTGAGTTATGCTTGTCGACTCCGACCCGCCATATGCTCTTACTACCGATACAGGTGTCTGTCGCCAATCTAATTGGCAACACATGTGCATGCCTGTCATTGCCAATTCATGTGGGAGAGGCCTTTGAAGGAGCTCAAATGGGGACCCTTACACTGGCCTAATGTCCTATGGGTACCAAGAAACCATATGTGACTTATGATGGCAGGTGTTACGAATGACTAGGATGTGGCGTACCATCCTTCAATTACGCTTGTTGACTCCGACTAGGGAACGACGGATGCATGACATGGGAAGAAACCTGAAACATAGGCCACCAAGACATTCATCAAAAGCCATTCTTAGGACCTAATGTCACGCTTGGCCTCCATGGGCTCAAACTACCATAGATTTCCATGTAGCCATTCCAATTGGCGACCTGTATTGTGTACCTGTTGTTGCCATTGCCAGTTTGTGAGGCCTTTTATGGGGCCCTCCTGAATACCACTGTAGTCTGACGGGCGCTGCACATACAAGCCCCAGAAATCACTCTGGCATGCGCTTTTACAACAAGTATCATGAACACATGCATTTCTATTAATGGATATATAAGTCTTACATGATATTTTACAAGGATGATGGTAGTGGAAAAGCTCTATCTAAGGCAGCATGGTCTTGGTGCGACTCCAATCTGCAGGGATCTGACTGGGTTACTCTTCTAGTCCGCGAACACTCCGGCTCCTCGCTAGTGGATGTCAGATCCTTAGGTGAACCTGGCCACATTGAAGGCCACTGAGTACTTTTGAACGTACTCGCAAGCAAACCAAACCACCATATAAATGAAGCAAAGTAATCCATGGCATTCAAGTATGCATCAATTCTTATTGCAATATTAACTATGATGGTTTAGCTACACAACATTATTATTATTATGTCATAGTAGGATTATCTAGCAATATTACTACTGAAGTAAGAACAGCATGACGAAGGTAAAGCATATCGGGTAATGAGTTCATATTCCAAATATTCATGATCTAATTCAAATCATAACCAAATCCAGTCTAACTCTTGCGGACATCTGACCACTCTTCTCATAGCCATCGCATGGCTGACATTCATATCCCTGACATCATCTGATGTCTATGAATCTGCACTACGGGCTTGACAAACCTTACCTTTCTCTGTTTCATTCTTAGCAACAACATTATATAGTTTATTCCTCCTGACTCGACACAGACAAAATAGTGTGACCTAGTACGAACTGTGTCCCATGACCGAGGACGCGGCTTTTCGAATAGATTTACACTCTGCAGAGGTTGCGCACTTTACCCATGATATGTCTCCAATGTATCTATAATTTTTTATTGTTCCATGTTGTTATATTATCATTCTTGGATGTTTTACAATCATTTTATATCATTTTTTGGTACTAACCTATTGACATAGTGCCAAGTGCCAGTTGCTGTTTTTTGCATGTTTTTTACATCGCGGGAAATCAATTCCAAACGGAGTCCAAACAAAGCGAAACTTTTTGTGGATTTTTTTTGGACCAGAAGAAATCCAGTGGGTCGGAGAAGCGCCTAGGGGGTGCTCTGAGGGGAGCACAACCTACCAGGGCGCGCCAGGAGGCCCAGGCGCGCCCTGGTGGGTTGTGCACACCTCGGGTACCCCCCGAACCGCCTCTTTGCTCTATAAATACCCCAATATTCCAGAAACCCTAGGGGAGTCGACGAAAATCAATTCCAGCCGCCGCAGAGTTCAGAACCACCAGATCCAATCTAGACACCATCATGGAGGCGTTCACCACTTCCATTGGTGCCTCTCCGATGATGCGTGAGTAGTTCTTTGTAGACCTACGGGTCCGTAGTTAGTAGCTAGATGGCTTTCTCTCTCTCGTTTGATTCTTAATACAATGGTCTCTTGGAGATCCATATGATGTAACTCTTTTTGCGGTGTATTTGTTGGGATCCGATGAAGTTTGAGTTTATGATCAGATCTATCTTTTTATCCATGAAAGTTATTTGAGTCTTCTTTGATCTCTTATATGCATGATTGCTTATAACCTCATATTTCTTCTCCGATATTTGGATTTTGTTTGGCCAACTTGATCTATTTATCTTGCAATGGGAAGAGGTGCTTTGTAGCGGGTTCGATCTTACGGTGCTTGATCCCAGTGATAGAAGGGGAACCGACACGTATGTATCATAGCTACTAAGGATAAAACGATGGGGTCTATTTCTACATAAATAGATCTTGTCTACATCATGTCATCATTCTTATTGCATTACTCCGTTTCTCCATGAACTTAATACACTAGATGCATGCTGGATAGCGGTCGATGTGTGGAGTAATAGTAGTAGATGCAGGCAGGAGTCGGTCTACTAATATTGGACATGATGCCTATATAATGATCATTGCCTGGATATCGTCATGATTATTCAAAGTTTTATCAATTGCCCAACAGTAATTTGTTCACCCACCGTTTGCTATTTTTCTCGAGAGAAGCCACTAGTGAAACCTACCGCCCCCGGGTCTCTTTTCCTATATATTTGCTTTCTAGATCTATTTTGCTATTCGCTATTTTCTTTATTTGCAACTTTAATTTTAGATCTATTAAACCAAAACTACAAAAATACCTTGCTGCACTTTATTTTATTTGGCGTTCGATCTATCAATATTTACTACTCTCTCACGTCCGTTTGCCAATTTTTGGCGCCGTTGCCCGAAAGGGATTGACAACCCCTTTTACACGTCGGGTTGCGAGTATTTGTTATTTGTGTGCAGGTGCTATTTACGTAGTGTTGCTTGGTTCTCCTACTGGTTCGATAACCTTGGTTTCATCACTGAGGGAAATACGTACCGCCGCTGTGCTGCATCATCCCTTCCTCTTTGGGGAAATACCGACGTAGCTTAAAGCCGCATCAAAAGGAATTTCTGGCGCCGTTGACGGGGAGGATCTATAACATATACCAGGTTCCTAATCACAAATCTTATCTCCTCGCAATTTACATTATTTTCCATTTGCCTCTCGTTTTCCTCTCCCCCACTTCACAAAAATTTGCCATTTTATTCGCCCTCTTTTTCGTTCGCCTTTTTCCCGTCAGATCTATCTTGTGTGCAATTTTCTTTGCCACTTTTTGTCGTTATGGATAGTTCTTCCTCTATTGCGTGCACTCCCGAGAACGATGTTCTCAACTTTAAACAAAGGGGAGGAGAGAATTTAAAAGATGCTTGGTATAGAATTTGCAATGCTCATAATAGATCTATCCGTAAGCAATCTACCATTGTTCTTCTTCGCTGTTTTTATGTGGGCATCACCACTTGGTATAGATTCGTCCTTGATATGATTATCGTTGGAAATTTCTTGATGTGTCCTTCTCTTGATGCTTTTAATGCTATGGGAAATTTAGTAGGCTCACCACCTATTATGATTAATGAAACAACTTTGACTCTTGAGCATGTTATGGAAAGACTAGATGCGATTGAAAAGAAAATGCTTACTGAAGAGCATATTGAAAACTTGGATAAACAGATGCATAATTTTGCCACTAAAATTGGGTCAAAAGCGGGAGATGTTTTTAAGTTGCTAAAAGAAAAGGGGACTGTAATTCATGAAAGAATTGAAGAAAGCCCGTCTCGGATTGATAAACTAGAAGAAATCTTTAGTAATCTAGGTACAGCTTTTTCTTCCGCCAAAACTCCCGTAAAAATTGGCAAGACTACTCAAGTTACTAAAAACAAGGGTGCAACTTCTAGTAGTGATAAAGGAGATCTTAAGATGATTAGTATCCATCCCAATTTTTTTGAAGTGATAAGAGACCCTATTTGCAAGAATGAATTTTTCAATCTCGTGCCTAGAAGTATTGTCTTTGAAGATTTATATGCTAAATCCTTGAAGAATTCTAAGTGTTTGATTGAAGAATTGGAGAACAAAGATGACAAAACTTAGATCCTTGCATTATGCCTAGCTAGGGGCGTGAAACAATAGCGCTTGTTGGGAGGCAACCCAATGAATAAAATTTATTTTTGCTTTTTGCTTTCTGGTCTTGAGTGTTTGCACAATTATGCTACTGTTATAATTGTGTTTTTTGTGTTTTAATTAGTGTTTGTGCCAAGTAAAACCTTTAGGATTGATTTGGGTGATAGTTGATTTGATCTTGTTGGAAAACAAAAACTTTTGCGTCCAGTAAAACATTTTTGAAAATTCATAGCAGAGACGAAAAATTCTGAATTTTTTACACAAGATTTATATACAAATTGCCTCTGTTGTCCAAATTTTTTAGAATTTTTTGAGTTCCATAATTATTCGAAATATTCAGATTGCTACAGACTATTCTGTTTTTGACACATTCTGTTTTCTTTGTGTTGCGTGCTTGTTTTGATGATTCTATGGTTTTCTTTGATGAGTTTTTGCCATAGAATAGTTGGAATACAGTAGATATAATGCAAGAATAAAATATGAATTGGTTTTCTACAGAACTTATAGTAGTGATTTTCTTTCTTATACTAACGGATCTCACGAAGGTTTTGTTGAGTCTTGTGTGATTGAAGTTTTCATGTTTTGGGTTATCTTACGATGGATGAAGGAATAAGGAGTAAGAAGAGCCTAAGCTTGGGGATACCCATGGCATCCCAAGCTATTATCCAAAGAGAAGCAAGCAACTAACCTTGGGGATGCCCCGAGTGGCATCCCCTCTTTCTTCTAATGACCATCGGTATTTTACTCGAAGCTATATTTTTATTCGTCACATACTATGAGTTTTCCTTGGAGCGTCTTGTATGATATGAGTCTTTGCTTTTTTTGCTTTATGTTCTAAGTCATGAATCCTTGCTGGACACACCTATTTGAGAGATCCAAAATTATGCCATGACTTGTTAGAATTGCTCTCTATGCTTCACTTAAATTTTTATGAGCTATGGATTTGCTCTAGTGCTTCACTTATATCTTTTTGAGCACGACGTGCTCTAGTATTTTTGAAGAAATGCTCTCATGCTTCACTTAGATTTATTTGGGAGTTAGTAATTTTTTTTAGAAATTCTCTCTTGCTTCACTTAAATTAATTTGAGAGAAAGAAATATTATGCTCATGATCTTCACTTATATTTGATTGAGCTTATCAAAAGCAACACATGAAAATTAGTCCCAAAGTGATAGATATCCAAGAAGGATATAATAAAAACTTTCATGAAGATCATTGGACAAAATAAACTTGATTCCTTGCAATAGTTTTGAGATATGATGATGTGATATGTGAGTTATGTTGATGAGTAATTGTGCTTTAGTAAGAATATTGCTGTTAAGGTTTGTGATTCCCTATGCAAGCACGAAAGTCAATAGTCATGCAATGAAATTATACCCTACTTGTGGTGCATTATTCAGTGTTAATTATGCTTAATGCTCGCTTATGAGATTATTCGTTTTTTGGTTGGTCGCTTCTCAATCTTTTGCTAGCCTTCATTTTGTACTAAGTATGATCACTACTTGTGCATCCAAAACCCTTTAAACCAGTTTTGCCACATGAGTCCACTATATCTACCTATATGCGGTATTCTTTTGCCATTCTAAGCAAATTTGTATGTGACATCTCTAATTTTCAAAATAAACTTCTGTTTTGTGTGTTCGTACCGCTCGCGAGGCGGTGAGTGGTGGCTAATATTTTCCATGCTGGATGTGTTATTCTCACGATGAGTGTTAATTCACTTGTCATTGCACGAAAGTAAGGCAAAGGTATTAGGGATGCCCAATCCCGAAATGAAAAAAATGAATTTACTTTATGTTGTCAAATAATAAATTTCTTGGAAAGTATTGGTATGGAGGGCACCCGTGGATATGGCTAGCCATGGAAAGTGAAAGAAATGGTGGAAAAAGGAATAAACTTTATTTTCTGTTTGGGAACCGCCTATGATATATCTAGCATGGAAAGTTTTGGGAACTCTAAGTCGTTTTCGTTGGTGGGAAAAGCACACCTCCCAAAATATTTTTTATCTCTCAATTTTCGCTTTGAGCTCTGGCACCTCTACAAATCCCTACTTCCCTCTGCGAAGGGCCTTTCTTTACTTAATGCAATTTCTATTTTTAATTTGAGTCTCCATCTTCTTTTATAAAGCACCAACTAGGAGGCATTATGATCGTACTTGAGCATTCGGTGTAGTTAATATTCGAGTGTGTTTCATGAATGGATCAATGGTGGAGCATGATGGGCTAGGTATAACTTATTTTAGCATTGATATTTTGAAAGACATAGTTGCTTGTTGATATGCTTGAGTATTTAAGTTATCATGTCAAACTAGATTATTGCTTTGAACCATATAAAAGTCCAAATGTTCATGCTATAAAAGAAAGAATATGATATGACATGTTAGGCAGCATTCCACATCAAAAATTCTGTTTTTATCATTTACCTACTCGAGGATGAGCAGGAATTATGCTTGGGGATGCTGATACGACTCCAACGTATCTATAATTTTTTATTGTTCCATGCTGTTATATTATCATTCTTGGATGTTTTACAATCATTTTATAGTCATTTTATATCATTATTTGGAACTAACCTAGTGACATAGTGCCAAGTGCCAGTTGCTGTTTTTTGCATGTTTTTTACATCGCAGGAAATCAATACCAAACGGAGTCCAAACGCAGCGAAACTTTTTGTGCATTTTTTTTGAACCAGAAGACATCCAATGGGCCGGAGAAGCGCCTGGCGGGTGCTCCGAGGGGAGCACAACCCACCAGGGCGTGCCTGGAGGCCCAGGGGCGCCCTGGTGGGTTGTGCCCACCTCGAGCACCCCCCAAACCACCTCTTTGCTCTATAAATACCCCAATATTCCAGAAACCCTAGGGGAGTCAATGAAAATCAATTCCAGCCGCCGCAGAGTCCAGAACCACCAGATCCAATCTAGACACCATCATGGAGGGTTTCACCACTTCCATTGGTGCCTCTCCGATGATGCGTGAGTAGTTCTTTGTAGACCTACGGGTCCGTAGTTAGTAGCTAGATGGCTTTCTCTCTCTCGTTCGATTCTCAATACAATAGTCTCTTGGAGATCCATATGATGTAACTCTTTTTGCGGTGTGTTTGTTCGGATTCGATGAACTTTGAGTTTATGATCAGATCTATCTTTTTATCCATGAAAGTTATTTGAGTCTTCTTTGATCTCTTATATGCATGATTGCTTATAGCCTCATATTTCTTCTCCGATATTTGGGTTTTGTTTGGCCAACTTGATCTATTTATCTTGCAATGGGAAGAGGTGCTTTGTAGTGGGTTCGATCTTACGGTGCTTGATCCCAGTGACAGAAGGGGAACCGACACGTATGTATCGTTGCTACTAAGGATAAAACGATGGGGTCTATTTCTACATAAATAGATCTTGTCTACATCATGTCATCGTTCTTATTGCATTACTCCGTATCTCCATGAACTTAATACACTAGATGCATGCTGGATAGCGGTCGATGTGTGGAGTAATAGTAGTAGACGCAGGCAGGAGTCGGTCTACTAATCTTGGACGTGATGCCTATATAATGATCATTGCCTGGATATCTTCATGATTATTCGAAGTTTTATCAATTTCCCAACAGTAATTTGTTCACCCACTGTTTGCTATTTTTCTTGAGAGAAGCCACTAGTGAAACCTACGGCCCCCGGGTCTCTTTTCCAATATATTTGCTTTCAAGATCTGTTTTGCTATTCGCTCTTTTCTGTATTTGCTACTTTTTTTCCAGATCTATTAAACCAAAAATACAAAAATACCTTGTTGCACTTTATTTTATTTGGCATTCGATCTATCAATATTTACTACTCTCTCATGTCCGTTTGCCAATTTTTGGCGCCGTTGCCCGAAAGGGATTGACAACCCCTTTTACACGTCGGGTTGCGAGTATTTGTTATTTATGTGCAGGTGCTGTTTACGTTGTGTTGCTTGGTTCTCCAACTGGTTCGATAACCATGGTCTCATCACTGAGGGAAATACCTACCGCCGTTGTGCTGCATCATCCCTTCCTCTTTGGGGAAATACCGACATAGCTTAAAGCCGCATCAACCCACACCATGGATCTCCTGGCCACGTACTTTAGTACATGTTCCCATTTGGCTGGACCGGTGCTGCTCCAACAGAACAAGTCTATTGCCTGGCACTCTTACGGCCCCACTGACCATCAAACCCTTTTGGGGTCAAGTCTTGGGTGGCCCCTATGTCACTCCTGACACCTGCCACCGTCGTGGCCGAACTAAACTGTCCCAAATGGGGACCTGTGCACATAAAACCAAACTTGGCTCACAGCATTATCGCCGCCTACCGGGCCAGGGTAGCACGCATGCATAATCCTCCCTCTTTGGTGGTACCGATAAGAGGGAAGATAATAGAACAAGTTAGGGCCTTCCCATAAAGACAAGTGTGGATGCACTAATGAGCTCGGTTCAGTGGCACTATTACTTGATCCAGCCGAGGGAGGAGGTTGTTGTCATTATTAAGTCAGATTCTTAATTATTGAAATAACAATAGTAATGCATGAAAACATAACAACCTATCGCCATACTATCACCTACGAGTCACTAGTGCGATAATATGATGAATACTGGCAAGTAATGTAAATAGTAAGTTCAACCTAGCAGAAGTTTAATTATTTCTAACACAGACATATTCATTACTTAAACACGCAAGAATAACACAGAGCAATGCTTTAGGGCATATATCATATGGTTGGCTTGCCTGGGGGTCGATAGATTCACCGGAGAGAAGTGTGATCACCTCACGGAAAAATTCGCCGGAAAAGATTCTCTTTCAGAGGGGCTGAATACAGGGCAGGGGCAAAATGGGAATTTTCCGAATATGTCAACATGGTGAAAGTGATGTCATCGGAACGGGCTTGACAAACAAAGAATATGGGCTTTGGAATCACCTGAATCGGAGTCAAGGTTGCGAAGTTGTCGCCGTTCGTTCGTTAGGCAGAAAAACAAACAGTAACTGTGCATTTCTGCTCTTAATGGACGAACATCTGCAAATTAACCATTTCAGCCACGGGCCTGGAAACAGAAAGCATATTCCAGGGAATACGCTTCCGCAGCGAGGAAGGCGTATTTTTGCCTGAAGCCGCGACTGATTACGCTTTCATTAAAAGAAAGCGTATTTATGGAAGTGCGTCTCCACTTAAAATACCCTGGGCCCGGTCGTCAGCCACTTGCACCTCCTCGCTGGGTTACTTACAGCCGGGACCCACACTATCTTCTCTCTCCTCCCCTGCCTCTTTCTTCTTCCTCCCGATGCAGAGGCAGAGGGCGCCGGCCGGCGTGATTCTCGACGATGGAGGCCGCGGCTGCTTCGGGCACCAACGGGGATGGATCCCCTGTTCCACTCCACAGCCGGGGAAGGTCCTCTCGGCCGCGGGGGTGGCCGAATGGAGGAGCTACAGTGGAGGCAGCGCCGCGGTGGTGGTGAGCTCGGGTATCGCGGCTACGGCCTGCCCCGGGATAAATGAATGTGGGGGAGGGCCTCTGCTAGTGGTGGTGGGTTGAGGGAGGGGCTAGGTGGAGTAGGGAGGGCGCAGCTGGCATGGATTTTGCTTAGGCCAAGTGGCGGACATGGCGATGGTGGAGGCAGAATTGAGCACGGGTGCATGCTCCTTCGAGGGGGGAGATAGCTAGGAGGGGGAGGAGGCCGCTATGGGGGTCGGGGATGGCCGGGGAAGGCTCTGACCATGGCTATTTATAGCCAGCCGGCCGAGGAGATAGGGACGGCCGCCGTGTCATCCTTATCCTCATCCTGGACCTCACATGCAAGGTGGCAGTCTCTAGGTGGCTGCACAGTGAGGAGTGGAGCAACGCTGGCGTGCTAGAGAAGACTCGAGGGCTGGGGGAGAAACCAATGGAGGGAGACGACATGGGAAGATCATGAGCGAACAATGCTGCGGAGGCGACCGCTGTGGCGTGAGGAGGAAGGGAGAGGGGGGAGGTGCTGGAGAGGTGGCACGTGGACTCCACGGAGCCGCTAGACATGCCGGGACAAGCTGGAGCTGGCCAACAAGGACAGTGAGCAGAGCACTGTTTCCGCACGGCCGCTGTGTGGTCACCATGTGAATAGCACGTTCTGGCATGCCCCTGCTCGCCACACCTTGTCAATTAGACGCATCACTGCTCAAATAGATGAGATGGATCACTGGATGGACCAGGATGGCCCTAGAGTAGTCGAGCTGATCCAAAACAGGTTCTGGATAGCAATTTGGACAGGATGTTGTGGTCATATAGATGTGCCAATGAGCTGGGCAACTTATCGCAGGGAAATGAGATAAGAAGGAGCACCTGCTGGAGAAATTTGAAGCAAATTGAACCTGATTTGGATATACTTCCTTCACAATGCAAAATTTGGTCCAGAATCTAGGTTTTGATGTTGTGCAGAATTATGATTTGGACATATGGAGATACTGGAAAAATTTCAGCTCATTTGGATACCCTCTGAATGTACTTCCTTCACAGAGCTAGAATCTGGACTGAACCTAGATGGAATTTTTGGGAGAAATTGGCTAGAGAAAATTATATGAATTTTTGCACGCTCATGTCATATATGGAATGTGAGGTCCTGGATTAATTGCAAGAATTTTTGTGCAATATAACATATAGTTGCTTCACAACCTCAAAATAGGTCCAGAAACAAAAGCTGGATGATGCTCTCAAACTTTAAACTGTGGAAGTTGGGTTATTGATGGAAATGGTGAAGATATGGATAGGAGAAGCTCCACAAATTATTTGGTATTTTTCCTGGCTACAAATATGGTAGTTCCTTTGGAAAGTCCCCAAAATGCAATATTGGCTTGAAATAGGAAAAATGCAATTTCCCTTATTTAATTATGGCCAATATTTTTATGAGAGCTCACTATGATATCAAAGAATATCTCCACAAGCTTTCATGAACTTTGGTGATGGATAGATATTTTTCTGGATTTAATTCCCTTAAATGGCAGAAAAAGGAATTAATTTTATAGGAAAAATATTGCAAATGATTTGGCAATATTTTCGCATATCCAGGTTTAAAATAAATAGGAGAGTTACTGGGAAAAATTTGGGAGGCAATAGATCAAAAGAAATTGTGGTTCGTCTGTGAATGCCAGAATTAGGGTTTCCCCCCTTCGATAATTCGGAGAGTAGGGTTTCGGCAGCAAAACCCTGAGAATATATCTTGGGTGGCAAGGTTGGACTGGGGAGAATCTCTGGTTGGATGGGAAAGGCAAGACTAAATGACCATCTATATATACCCAAGAGTGAGAGAAAATCCGATAACACCGAAAAAAAGACGGGAGTTGAATCCCGCGAAAGAATAAATCGGGGAGCGAAAACCAGGGTGTCACACCTTTGAAGGAGCACAAAGGAGGTGCCATACATAGCCTAAAACTCCTTTAGGTGCCGAGAAATCATCTGTGGCATGGGATGGACGATGCTATGAACTACTAGGAGTAGGCATACCATCCTTCTTGAGTTATGCCTCTCTACTCCGACCCACCATGGGCTCCTACTACCAGTACATTTTTCTGTCACCAATCCAATAGGTGACACATGTGTGTGCCTGTCATCGTCAATTCATGTTGGAGAGGCGTTTGAAGGAGCTCAAATGAGGACCCTTTCACTGACCTAATGTCCTTTGGGTGCCCAGAAACCATATATGACTTATGATGGGAGGTGTTACGAACGACTAGGACGTGGCTTACCATCCTTCAATTACGCTTGTTGACTTCGACTAGGGAATGCCGGATGCGGGACATGGGAAGAAAGTTGAAACACAGACCACCAAGACATTCATCAAAAGCCATTCTTAGGACCTAATGTCATGCGTGGCATCCATGGGCTCTTACTACCGATGCATTTCTATGTCACCAGTCCAATTGGCGACATATGTGTGTGCCTATCATTGTTAATTCATGTTGGAGAGGCCTTTGATGGAGCTCAAATGATGGCCCTTAGACTGACCTAATGTCCTTTGGGTACCCAAAAACCATATGTGACTTATGATGCGAGGTGTTACGAACGACTAGGACGTGGCGTACCACCCTTCAATTACGTTTGTTTACTCCAACTTGGGAACGATAGATGTAGGACATGGGAAGAAAGCTGAAACACAGGCCACCAAGACATTCATCAAAAGCCATTCTTAGGGCCTAATGTCATGTTTGGCCTCCATGGGCTCAAACTACCATAGATCTCCATGTAGCCCTTTCGATTATCGACCTGTATTGTGTGCCTATCATTGCCATTGCTAGTTCGAGAGGCTTTTGAAACAGCATAAAGAAGGTTCCATACACAGCTTAAAAGTCCTTTAGGTTCCGAGAAATCATATGTGGCAAGGGATGAGCGGTGCTACGAACAACTTGGAATAGGCGTACCATCCTTCTTGAGTTATGCTTGTCGACTCTGACCAGCCATGGGCTCTTACTACTGAGACATTTCTCTGTCGCCTATCCAATTGGCGACACATGTGTGTGCCTGTCAATGACAATTCATGTTCGAGAGGCCTTTGATGGAGCTCAAATGAGGACCCTTACACTGACCTAATGTCCTTTGGGTACCCAGAAACCATATGTGACTTATGATGGGAGGTCTTACCAACGACTAGGACGTGCCGTAGCATCCTTCAATTACGCTTATTGACTCCGACTAGGGAACAACGGATGCGGGACATGGGAAGAAAGCTGAAACATAGGCCACCAAGATATTCATCAAAAGCCATTCTTAGGACCTAATGTCACGCTTGGCCTCCATGGGCTCAAACTACCATAGATTTCTCGGTAGCCAATCCAATTGGTGACCCGTAATGTGTGCCTGTCATTGCCTTTGACTGTTCAAGAGGCCTCTGAAGGAGCACACTGGAGGTGCTATACACAGCCTAAAAGTTCTATAGGTCTAGAGAAATCATATGTGCCATGGGATGAGCGATGCAACGAACGACTTGCAATAGGCGTACCATCCTTCTTTATTTATGCGTGTCGAATGCGACCCGCCATGCGCTCTTACTGCCGATACATTTCTCTGTCGCTAATCCAATTGGCGACACATGTGCGTGCTTGTTATTACCAATTCATGTTGGAGAGGCCTTTGATGGAGCTCAAATGGGGACCCTTACAGTGACCAAATGTCCTATGGGTACCCAGAAACCATATGTGACGAATGATTGGAGTTGTTATGAACGACTAGGACGTGGCGTACCATCCTTCAATTACGCTTGTTGACTCCGACTAGGGAATGACGTATGGAGGACATGGGAAGAAAGTTGAAACACAGGCCACCAAGACATTCATCAAAACCCATTCTTAGGACCTAATGTCACGCTTGGCCTTCATGGGCTCATACTACCATAGATTTCCCTGTAGCCAATCCAATTGGTGACCTCCAATGTGTGCCTATCATTGCCATTACTAGTTTGAGAGGCCTTTGAAGGAGCACAAAGGAGGTGCCATACACAGTCTAAAAGTCATTTAGGTCCCGAGACATCATATGTGGCATGGGATGAGTGGTGCTACAAATGACTTGGAATAGGTGTATCATCCTTCTTGAATAGGAGGTGTAATGAATGACTAGGACGTGGCGTACCATCCTGCAATTAAAATTGTTGACTCTAACTAGGGAACGATGGATGCAGGACATGGGTAGAAAGCTGAAACACAGGCCACCAAGATATTCATCAAAAGCCATTCTTAGGACCTGATGTCATGCTTGGCCGCGGCTGCGTCGGGCGTCGATGGGGATGGATCCAGTGCTCCACCCCACACCCGGGGAAGGTCCTCTCGGCCGTGGGGGTGGCTGGAGGGAGGAGCTGCAGCGGAGGCAGCACCCCGGGGGTGGTCAGCTCGGGCATCGTGGCTACTGCCTGCCCCGGGAAAAATGAATGTGGGGGAGGGCGTCTGCTGGAGGTGGTGGGTTGAGGGAGGGGCTAGCTCGAGCAGGGTGGGCACGGCTGGCACGGATTTTGCCTAGGCTGAGCGGAGGCCATGGCGATGGTGGAAGCAGAATTGAGCACGGGTGCGTGCTCCTTTGAGCGGGGAGAGAGCTAGGAGGGAGAGGAGGCCACTGCGGGGGTCGGGGATGCCCGAGGAAGGGTCTGGCCATGGCTAGTTATAGCCAGCCGACCGAGGCGATAGGGACGGTTGCCATGTCGTCCTTATCCTCGTCCTGGACCTCCTAGGTGAGGTGGCAGGCTCCAGGCGGCTACACGGTGAGCAGTGGAGCTGCACTAGCGCGCTCGAGAAGACTCGGGGTGGGTGGGTGGGGGGGGGGAGGGGGAAGAAACCAATGAAGGGAGACGACAGGGGAATATCACGAGCGAACAGTGCCGCAGCGGCAACCACTGTGGCGCGAGGAGTAATGGAGGGTGGGGGAAGGTGCTGGACAGGGGGCACATGGACTCCGCGGAGCCGCTAGACATGCCGGGCCAAGCCGGAGCAAGCCGGAGCGAGCTGGCCGACAAGGACAGTGCGTAGAGCACCGTTTCCGCATAGCTGCTGCGTGGTCACCCTGTGCATAGCATGTTCTGGCACGCCCCTACTCGTCACACCTTGTAAATTAGACGCGTCACTGCTCAAATAGATGATATGGCTCATTGGATGGACCAGGATGGCCCTAGAGTAGTAGAGCTGATCCAAAACAGGTTCTGGATAGCCATTGCCAGTTCGAGAGGCCTCTGAAGGAGCACAAAGGAGGTGCCATACACAGCCTAAAAGTCCTTTAGGTCCCGAGAAATCATATGTGGCATGGGATGAGCGGTGCTACGAACGACTTGGAATAGGCCTACCATCCTTCTTGAGTTATGCCTCTCTACTCCGACCAGCCATGGGCTCTTACTACCGATACATTTCTCTGTCGCCAATCCAATTGGCGACACATGTGTGTGCCTGTCATTGTCAGTTCATGTTCGAGAGGCCTTTCATGGAGCTCAAATGAGGACCCTTACACTGACCTAATGTCCTTTGGGTACCCGGAAACCATATGTGACATATGATGGGAGGTGTTACGAACGACTAGGACGTGGCGCACCATCCTTCAATTATGCTTATTGACTCTGACTAGGGAATGACGGATGCAGGACATGGCAAGAAAGCTGAAACATAGGCCACCAAGATATTCATCAAAAGCCATTCTTAGGACCTAATGTCACGCTTGGCCTCCATGGGCTCAGACTACCATAGATTTCCCTGTAGCCAATCCAGTTGGCGACCCGTAATGTGTGCCTGTCGTTGCCATTGCGAGTTTGAGAGGCCTTTTACGGAGCAAATAGGAGGTGCTATACACAGCCTAAAAGTTCTTTAGGTCCCGAGAAATCATATGTGTCATGGGATGGGCGGTGGTATGAACGACTTGCAATAGGCGTACCAACCTTCTTTAGTTATGCTTGTTGACTCCGACCCGCCATGGGCTCTTACTACCGATACATTTCTCTGTCACCAATCCAATTGGCGATACATGTGTGTGCCTATCATTGGCAATTCATGTTGGAGAGGATTTTGAAGGAGCTCAAATGGGGACCCTTACACTGACCTAATGACCTATGGTTACCCAGAAACCATATGTGACTTATGATGGGAGGTGTAATGAATGACTAGGACGTGGCGTACCATCCTTGAATTATGCTTGTTGACTCTGACTAGGAAACAACAGATGCAGGACATGGGAAGAAACCTGAAACACAGGCCACCAAGACATTCCTCAAAAGCCATTCCTAGGACATAATGTCACGCTTGGCCTCCATGGGCTCATCCTACCATAGATTTCCCCGTAGCCAATCCAATTGGCGACTTCTAATGTGTGCCTCTCATTGCCATTGCCGGTTCGAGAGGCCTTTGGAGGAGCACAAAGGAGGTGCTATACTCAGCTGAAAAGTCCTTTAGGTTCCGAGAAATCATATGAGGCATGAGATGAGCGGTGCTCCGAACGACTTGGAATAGGCTTACCATCCTTCTTGTGTTATGCTTGTCGACTTCGACCCGCCATGGGCTCTTACTATCGATACATTTCTGTGTCGCCAATCCAATTGGAGAAACATGTGCATGCCTGTCATTGCCAATTCATGTTGGAGACGCCTTTGAAGGATCTCAAATGGGGAACCTTACACTGACCTAATGTCCTATGGGTACCAAGAAACCATATGTGACTTATGACGGGAGGTGTAACGAATGACTAGGATGTGGCGTATCATCAATTACGCTTGTTGACTCCGACTAAGGAACGACGGATGCAGGACATGGGGAGAAAGCTGAAACATAGACACCAAGACATTAATCTAAAGCCATTCTTAGGACGTAATGTCACGCTTGGCTTCCGTGGGCTCATACTACCATAGATTTCCCGTTAGCCAATCCAATTGGCAACATATAATGTGTGCCTATCGTTGCATTGCAAGTTCGAGAGGCCTTTGAAGGAGCACAAAGGTGGTACAATGCACAGCTTAAAAGTCCTTTAGGTTCTGAGAAATCATATGTGGCATGGGATGAGAGGTGCTATGAACGACTTGGAATAGGCGTACCATCCTTCTTGTGTTATGCTTGTCGACTCCAACCCGCCATGGGCTCTTACTACCGATATATTTCTCTGTCGCCAATCCAATAGGCGACACACATGTGTGCCTGTCATTGTCAATTCATGTTGGAGAGGCCTTTGAAGGAGTTCAAATGAGGACCCTTACATTGACCTAATGTCCTTTGGGTAACCAGAAACCGTATATGACTTATGATGGGAGGTGTTACGAACGACTAGGACGTGGCGTACCATCCTTCAATTACACTTGTTGACTCCGACTAGGGAATGACGGAATCTAGGACATCGGAAGAAAGCTGAAACATAGGCCACCAAGACATTCATCAAAAGCCATTCTTAGGACCTTATGTCATGCTTGGCCTCCATGGGCTCATACTACCATAGATTTATCTCTTACCGTTGTCTGACCGATAAGGCAGCATGGTCTGTATTTCCCTGTAGCCATTCGAATTGGTGACTTGTATTGTGTGCCTGTCGTTGCCATTGCCAGTTCGAGAGGCCTTTTGTGGTGCCCAGCCTAAATAACACTGTAGTCAGACGGTCGCCGCACATACCAACCACGGAAATCACTCTAGCATGCGCTTTTACAACAAGTATCATGAACACAGGCATTTCTATTAATGGATATATAAGTCTTACATGATATTTTACAAGGATGATGGAAGTGGAAAAGCTTTATCTAAGGCAGCATGGTCTTGGTGCGTCTCCAATCCGCAGGGATCTGACTGGGTTACTCTTCTAGCCCGCGAACACTCCGGCTCCTCGCTAGTGGACGTAAGATCCTTAGGTGATCCTGGCCACATTGAAGGTCGCTGAGTAATTTTGAACGTACTCGCAAGCGAACCAAACCAACATATACATGAAGCAAAGCAATCCATGGCATTCAAGTATGCATCAATTCTTATAGAAATATTAACTATGATGGTTTAACTACCCAGCATTATTATTATTATGTCATAGAAGGATTATCTAGCAATATTACTACTGAAGTAAGAACAACATGGCGAAGATAAAGTATATCGGGTAATGAGTTCATATTCCAAATATTCATGATCTAATTCAAATTATAACTAAATCCAGTCTAACTATTGCGGTCATCTGACCACTCGTCTCATAGCCATCGCATGGCTGACATTCATATCCCTGACATCATCTGATGTCTAAGAATCTGCACTGCGGGTTTGACAAACCTTACCTTTCTCTATTTCATTCTTAGCAACAACATTATATAGTTTATTCGGACGGATCTAGGACATGGGAGGAAAGCTGAAACCACTGTTCAAGATATCTTCCAATATTCCGATAAATCGGCCGATTTATCTCTTACCGTTGTCTGACCGATAAGATAAATCGGCTGATAAATCAGCCAATATGGCGATAAATCAGCTGATATGTTGATAAATTAACCGATTTACCCCTTATCATGGGTCGACCGATAAGTTCCGAATAAGCGATATCCCCAACATTGGCTGAAACATAGGCCACCAAGATATTCATTAAAAGCCATTCTTAGGACCTTATGTCATGCTTGACCTCCATGGGCCCAAACTACCAAAGATTTCCCTGTAGCCATTCCAATTGTCAACCTGTATTATGTGCCAGTAGTTGAGATTGCCACTTCGAGAGGCCTTTTGTGGTGCCCCGCCTGAATACCGCTAAAGTCAGACGGTCGCCGCACATACCAGCCTAGGAAAATGCATGTTAGAGAGGCCTTTGAAGGAGCTAAAAGGAGCTGCCATACACAGCCCTAAAACTCCTTTAGGTCAACTCATATTTGGAGTGGGATGAGCGGTGCTACGAATGAACTAGACTTGGCATACCAACCTTCTTGAGTTATGCTTGTCGACACCAACACTCCATGGGCTCTTACTACCGATACATTTCTATGTCACCAATCCAATTGGTGACACATGTCTGTGCTTGTCATTGTCAATTCGTGTTGGAGAGGCCTTTCAAGGGGCTCAAATGAGGACCCTTACACTGACCTAATGTGCTTTGGGTAACCAGAAACCGTTTGTGACTTATGATGGGAGGTGTTACTCACGACTAGGATGTGGCGTACCATCCTACAATTACGCTTGTTGACTCTGACTAGGGAACAACGGATGAAGGAGATGGGACGAAAGCTAAAACACAGGCCACCAAGACATTCATAAAAAGCCATTCTTAGGACCTAATGTCATGCTTGGCCTCCCTGGGCTCAAACTACAGTGCATTTTCTTGTAGCCATTCCAATTGGCGACCTGTAATGTGTGCCTGTCGTTGCCATTGACAGTTTGAGAGGCCAGGTGTTACGAACGACAAGGATGTGTCGGACCATCGTTCAATTACACTTGTTGACTCTGACTAGGGAACGACAGATGCATGACATGGGAAGAAAGCTGAAACACAGGCCACCAAGACATTCATCAAAAGTGATTCTTAGGACGTAATGTCACGCTTGGACTCCATGGGCTCAAACTACCATAGATCTCGCTGTAGCCATTCTGATTATTAACCTGTATTGTGTGCCTGTCGTTGCCATTGCTAGTTTGAGAGGCCTTTGAAGGAGCACAAAGGAGGTGCCATACACAGCCTAAAATTCCTCTAGGTCCCGAGAAATCATATATGGCATGGGATGAGCGGTGCTATGAATGACTTGGAATAGGCGTACCATCCTTCTTGAGTTATGCTTGTCAACTCCAACCAGCCATGGGCTCTTACTACTGATACAATTCTTTGTCACCAATCCAATTGGCGACACATGTGTGTGCCTGTCATTGTCAATTCATGTTCGAGAGCCCTTTGATGTAGCTCAAATGAGGACCCTTACAATAACCTAAGGTCCTTTGGGTACCCAGAAACCATATGTGACTTATGATGGCAGGTGTTACGAACGACTAGTACGTTGCGTACCATCCTTCAATTACGCTTATTGACTCTGACTAGGGAATGATGAATGCAGGACATGGGAAGAAAGCGGAAACACAGGCCACCAAGATATTCATCAAAAGCCATTCTTAGAACCTAATGTCACGCTTGGCCTCCATGGGCTCAAACTAACATAGATTTCCCTGTAGCCAATCTAATTGGCGACCCGTAATGTGTGCCTGTCGTTGCCATTGCTAGTTCATGGGGCCTTTGAAGGACCACATAGGAGGTGCTATACACATCCTAAAAATTCTTTAGGTCTTGAGAAATCATATGTGGCATGGGATCAGCGGTGCTATGAATGACTTGCAATGGGCGTACCATCATTCTTTAGTTATGCTTGTCGACTCCGATCCGCCATGGGATCTTACTACCGATACATTTCTCTATAGCCAATCCAATTGCCGACACATGTGCATACCTGTCATTGCCAATTCATGTCGGAGAGGCCTTTGAAGGAGCTCAAATGGGGACCCTTACACTGACCTAATGTCCTATGGGTACCCAGAAACCATATGTGTCCTATGATGGGAGGTGTTACAAATGACTACGACATGGCGTACCATCCTTCAATTACACTTGTTGACTCCGACTAGGGAATGACGGATGCAGGACATGGGAAGAAAGATGAAACACAGGCCACCAAGACATGCATCAAAAGCCATTCTTAGGACCTAATGTCACGCTTGGCCTCCATGGGCTCATACTACCATAGATTTCCTTAGAGACAATCCAATTGGCGACCTGTAATGTTTGGCAATCTTTGCCATTGCCGGTTCGAGAGGCCTTTGAAGTAGGTGCTATACACAGCTAAAAAGTCCTTTAGGTTCCGAGAAATCATATGTGGCATGGGATGAGCGGTGCTACGAACGACTTGGAGTAGGCATACCATCATTCTTCTGTTATGCGTGCTGACTCCGACCCGCCATGGGATCTTACTACCGATATATTTCTGTGTCGGCAATCCAATAGGCGACATGTGTGTGCCTGTCATTGTTAATTCGTGTTGGAGAGGCCTTTGAAGGAGCTCAAATGAGGAACCTTACATTGACCTAATGTCCTTTGGGAAACCAGAAACCGTATATGACTTATGATGGGAGGTGTTACAAATGACTAGGACGTGGAGTACCATCCTTCAATTATGCTTGTTGACTCCAACTAGGGAACGACGGATCTAGGACATGGGAAGAAAGCTGAAACACAGGCCACCAAGACATTCATCAAAAGCCATTCTTAGGACCTTATGTCACGCTTGGCCTCCATGGGCTCAAACTACCATTGATTTCCCTGTAGCCATTCCAATTGGCAACCTGTATTGTGTGCCTGTGGTTGACATTTCTACTTCGAGAGGCCTTCGAAGGAACACAAAGGAGGTGCCGCACATAGCCCAAAAGTCCCGAGAAATCATATGTGGCATGGGATGCGCAGTGCTACGAATGACTAGGAGTATGTGTACCATCCTTCTTGAGTTATGTTTGTCGACTCTGACCCACCATGGGCTCTTACTACCGATACATTTCTCTATTGCCAATCCAATAGGCGACACATGTGTGTGCATGTCATTGTCAATTCATGTTGGTTAGGTGTTTGAAGGAGCTCAAATGAGGACCCTTACACTGACCTAATGTCCTTTGAGTACACAGAAACCGTATGTGACTTATGATAGGAGGTGTTACGAATGACTAGGACGTGGCGTACCATTCTTCAATTATGCTGGTTGACTTAGACTATGGAATGATGGATGCCGGAGATGGGAAGAAAGCTGAAAAACGGGCAAACAAGACATTCATGAAAAGCCATTCCTAGGACCTAATGTCACGCTTGGCCTCCCTAGGCTCAAACTACCATAGAGTAGTGTGGCGCCCTGCCTGATTACCACTATAGCCAGATGGTCTCCACGCATGCCAGCCGAGGAAATCACTCTGGCATGCACGCTTACAACAAGTATCCTAAACACAGGCATTTCTATTAATGGATATATAGGTCTTACATGATATACGACAAAGGTGATGGCAGCGGAAAAGCTCTATCTAAGGCAGCATGGTCTTGGTGCGGCTCCAATCCACAGGGATCTGACTGGGTTACTCTTCTAGCCCGCGAACGCTCCTGCTCCTCGACGACGGACGACGGATCCTTATGTGAACCTGGCCATGTTAAAGGCTACTGAGTACTTTTGAATGTACTCGCAAGCAAACCAAACTAACATATAGACCAAGCAAAGCAATCCATGGCATTCAAGCATGCATTGTTTATTAGAGCATCATTAATTATCATGGCATGGCATAATTAGCTAGAAATATCCATTATCATGTCATAGTAGGGTTATCTAGCAAGATAACTACTAAAGTAAAATACAGTAAAGTAAAGCATATCAAGTAAATGATCCATACTCCAAACATTTTCATGATCCAATCCGATGTTAAACCAAATCCAATCCAAGTCTTTTGGTCATCCGACCATCTCCTTCATAGCCATCCCATGGCTAACGTATCAGATTCCTGACATCATCCGATGTCTACGCATCGCCTTTATAAGTTTGATAAACTTACTCTTCTTCTGGGTTGTCCCACGACCCTCGGAATACTCATGAGTCGCTGAGTACTTCTGATCATAGGGCGAGTTCTTCCATCATTATTATCATTACTACAGTTGATCACCTAGTGAGGCCTGGTATGCACTATCCAATACTGTGGACGCGGCTATTCGAATAGATTCTTACACTCTACATAGGTTACGTAATTTACCCACACCATGGAGCACCTGGCCTCGTGATCCCATTCGGGTGGACCAGTGTTGCTCCAATGAAACCTGCGTATCCCGTGACTCCTCCATCGTACCACCGGCAATCATCCTCCCCCGGAGTCCTTCCCTGAGTAGCCCCTGTGTCACCTCGTGACACCTGCCATCGTCGTGGCCAAACTAAACTGTCCCAAACGGGGACTCCCGGGTTTAACAATCAACTGGGCTCACAAGGTTATCGCCGCATACCGGGCCAAGCTAGCGTGCATGCATAACCTTCCCTCTATGGTGGTACCGATAAAAGAGCGCGAAGCCAGACAAAGTCAAGGCCGTCCCATACCAGCAAATGTGGCTACACGGATAAGTCCGGACAGGTGACTCTGGATCAACCGACTAGGTTTAGCTTTAGCCATCATTTAGCAAGCATGGTTATTTATCACAACAAGTTAAGGTGGTAGCAACTATGCATTTAAGTAAATTACTTTGAATTATCACATAGCAAACAAATGCAAGTAATGTAAACAGTAAGTGCAATCTAGCATAAGTTTAATTATTTCTATCACAGGCATAATCATTAATTAAACATGCAAGAATAACACAGAGCAATGCTTTAGGGCATATATCAGATTGTCAGCTTGCCTGGGGTCGAAGAATACTCCGGGAAGAAGTGTGGAGAGTCCGCGGAAAGCATCGACGGAAACCGTTCTCTGTCGGAGGGGCTCTAAACATTTTATTCACCAATGGGTCCTTGGCAGATTTTTCTGCTGAAAAAGAAAAAGATCCACCGCCTAGGCAGTATTGGGCCTAAAGTGGCTGAGCCGGCTAGCACTATAGGGCTGCATAGCTGCTGCTGCTACTAGGCCAAGCCCGCTGCACCGCTGCCTCCTTTAAAAAATGGAGGGGAAGGAAAGAGCCACTGCCAGGGGGGGCCGCTGGAAGGGTCTTAGTCATCCTCCTTGCCCGCACGCGCATGGCCGAGACTGGGCATCTCCCGCCGACGGTTGCCAATGACTCTGGCCATCGTTCGGGATGCCCGGCCTACCGCTGTGCTCTGGAGACCGAGGCGGTCCCGTCCGCGTAGGGCACGACCGTCGGGGAGCACTCGGCCGAGCGGGACACCAGCCGCGGCGGACGACGGACACGGCAACATCGGGCGGGGTGCCCTGGGCCACCGGAGTGGGAGGGAAAGGGCGGAGGGGGTCGCCGGTATCTGGTGGCTCAAGTGATGAACAGAAGAGGGGGAGATGGCCTTCGGCTCACCGGAATTTAGCCTGTGGCTGGCGATGACCGTGGCGGCAATGGTGGGTGGGGAGTGGCTCTGGTGATGGACGGATGTGTCGGGGAGGTGTAGAGGAGTGAGGTGAGGCGGATGGCGAGCTCAGGGGGACTCGGGGTTGGCTATTTATAGCCCCACGAGGTGAGGAGATAAGCACGAGCGTGGCAACGCGTTGGCCGGCGTTCAGAACTTGCGGGAGATGTGGCTGGCCGGTTCCCGGCGTCGCAGAGCTTCATGAGCGAGCTGTGGCGATGTGCTGGCACCCACGAGAAGGCCCGGCACGGAGGTATACGGTGGTGACTGTAGATGAACAGAGGTGGTACGGCGGCGTTCGTCGCGATGCCGTGAGGAAAAATCCGAGGGGGAAACTGCTAGAGGAGGGGTACGTGGACGGAGGGAAGCTTGTCGGCTCAAAATGGCAAGGGTATGGCCGCCGGAGCTGGCTGTCCGATGCGACGACCCCGTAGTGCACCGATTTGGTCTGTCATTCACGCGGTCACCACACGGACCGCGTGCTCTGGCCCACGTCTGCCTACCTAGCCTTGTCCAACAGGTTTCCCACTGCTCAAATAGACAAGATATGAGGCTGGAATCAACTAGAAGGCTCTGGGGTGGGAAAAACTAGCAGAAACAACTTCTGACAGGAAGGTGTTTATAGAGATTTCTGGATGGATCCCTGGATGAAATGAGTTGAGATTTGGCATGGAGCAATGATCTACCAGGGTGACTACCCTGGTAAATTTTGGGGCCATTTGGATAAGAATTGAGTACACTTGCTGTAGAATGGACCCCACTGGTCAGAAATGCAAACTTTGATGTGGCATTCACATACTAGCTTGCATTGAGCTGAAATTTGGAGGAGGTGAGTGATTTGAACATGTGAAGCCACTTTAAAAGTTTCATACCATTTGGGTACACCAAAATGGTACTTGCTTCACAGAGGTTCCAAATGAACAGAATCTTAGGAAAATTGCTTTGGAATCATGGATATATGAATGGAGCTGGTTTTTGGTTTCCATGAGTGATTTAGCAATGTTAACCACCATGAAAAACTTTCAGCTCAATTGGATCAAGGAATAAAGCACTTCCTTTGCAAATTTTCAGACAATGGAGAAACTTGCATTGGATCATGTGCTCAAAATTTGAACTATGGAACTTGGGTTTTTGATGGAAATGGTGAAGATATGGATAGGATAAGCTCCACAATTTATTTGGGATTTTTCCTGGCTACCAAAATGGTAGTTCCTTTAGAAAGGGCCCAAAATGCAATATTGGCCTTAAATAGGACAATTCAATTTCCCTTATTTAATTATGGCGAATATTTTTATGGGAGCTCAATATGATCACAAAGAATATCTCCACAAGTTTTCATGAACTTTGGAGATGGATAGATATTTTCCTGGATTTAATTCCTTTAACTAGCAGAAAAAGGAATTAATTATAGATGAAAAATATTGCAAATGACTTGGCAATATTTTTGCATATCCAGAGTTTATAGATAAAGGATGATCACTAGGAAAAGTTTGGGAGGCAGCCGTTCAAAGGAAATTGGGGTTCCTTTGTGACTGCAAGAGTTAGAGTTTCCCTTCCGATAACTCGGAAGGTGGGGTTTCGGTGGAAAAACCCTGAAAATATAGCTTGGGTGCCAATGTTGGTCTGGATAGAATCTCTGACTGGATAGGAGAGGTAAGGCTAGATGACCATCTTCATATACCCAAGATCTAGAGAAAATCCAATAACACTGAGAAAAAAGACGGGAGTCAAATCCCGCGAAGGAAAAAAACAGGAGCGAAAACCAGGGTGTTACAAACCTAACTGTGTGTTACTTACCTCCTGGTGAAGGGGGACTTACCTGTGTGTGACTTGGATCCATCAGTGGTCTTGTCTACGTTGGTTCACTGACCTTTTAACTGCCTCTTCTGATATCTCAGGTGTTGTCTCTGCACACAGTTTCCTTGAATACTTCTCTTTCCTGTGAGGTAAACCTTTTGTCCTGGTAGTGGTGTGGCTGGGTGGGGTAGCGGGTAATACAACCAGACAGCTCGGTTTCCTTGGCCTGGAAGTAACTGCTTCAGGTTTTATTGCGACGCTTCGTACCCTGACTGTCGTGGGCAAGATATCCTTTCTAGTACCAGGCTCACATGCTCTTATGGTCTTGATGGCTAGAGGTTACTTTCTCTTTGCCGTGTTTGGTCGCTCAGTCTGGCTGGGGGTTCCATACTGATGTTTCTTACTGTCTTAGGCATTCTGACTTTGTCCTTAGGTGATCCACAATTCAAGGAACAACATAACCGAGCTATTGCTGCTATATCCTCAACTGAAATTTCGGGCATGATCACAAAGTAATCGTAGAAAGTAATCTCTTATCATGGCATCCATGTACTGTCGATGCTGATGTGCACATGCTTTCAGCTATTCTATCTGAATGTCTTGTTTCAAAGTCGGTCGCTCATGGAGGTGGCTCTGTCGTATATAGCCTCTGTAGTCCGGCTATGACCACTGAGCTAAACATAGTATCGCTATCATCTGGTGTATCTTTCGGAGCATAGCTTCTTGTCTTGGTTGATGGCCCATCTTTATGATGAGTATGACTTGCTGGCTGCATTGTTGTGGCCGTATATGCAAGGGCCTGACAAGGGTTATCAATGTCACTCCGTCCATGAAGTTGTATCATGTTGACCATCACGGAGGTTGTTTGTCCAAAACTTCTTTGTTCTTGAGGGTTCCTTCGATGGACCTGTCATGACCTGCCAATACGGTTCCTTGATTGTTTTCCCGGTTTGTCAGGCTTGTTCTCACAATTTGCTCTTACATATCTCATAGGGGTTACTGTGCTCATATTGTTCTTTGAAGTATGGGGCCAATATTTCTCTAGCACAACCATTCCCGTGTACGAGTGGCTCGCATGAAATGATCCACTGGACTGCATGCTCACAACATATGCAGGTGTAGGATATATCCTTTCATAACCACTGAGTTGTGGGGGGATGTGTGTCCAGACTAGTTCATGTTTCTGACAAAATTGTTGTAGGCATGATGGCGTGTTGAAGAAAACTAAATTCCTTACACTCGAAGCTTCTGCCAGGGTAGCGTGCTGCAGAAGGCTGGGTATCGTACCTTAAAAGCTTTCCTTCATGTGGCTTGCTGAGTAAGGTCAAGTGCCTTATGCCAGAAGTTTTTCTGCGGTAGCACGCTATGGAAGATGGGAGTGCCGTATCCCAGAAGATTTTTTTTTCACCAAGTGGCGTACTGAGGAAGATTGCCAGTCTGGTAGCTTGCGAAGGAAAGCTGGGTTCCTTATAATAGAAGCCTTTCACTGTGTACGCAATCGGATCTATGGCCGATTCTGGCTTCCTTCTGAAGTATCCGGAATTTACTCATAGTGGAGCAAAAACATGATAGAGGCTTCAGCTTGACTGAAGATATTTCGTTTGTCATGCACATCGCTTGTCTTCTGCTGGTCTAATCATTGCTGCTGGAAAGGCTGCACAACTAAGGCGGACTTCATGTCGTTAATTCATTCGGGATACCCTTTGCATTCAAACCAAGTGTTGCCGATAATAAGCAGTTGACGGATAATTCCATTAGGTTCACCTGAGCTTCCGAGCATGTTAGGTTCTCATTGATTCTGGATAGTCATAAACTCATCCATATTCCTCGCAAACCTTGTTCACCGTGCACAGAAATTTTGTATATACACCGGTGAACTTCAAGATTTGCTTTGAAATTTGTACCAATGTACTGGAGTTTTGTTGCTGCTCTTGGCACATTCGCATTCCTGAAATATGTCTTCGGTGGGTAATAAATGGTTCTTGGATCCATTGGGAAAAGACTCGGTTCACCACACTGACTGAAATAATCCTTGTATCGCGGACAGAATAATTTGTTCTTAATGGTGTTCATTCTTGGTAGCTCATCTGACTGCTCCTTAGGTGTGGTCTGTTCTGAGGCCAACTCTCTCTCAGGTATGTTCTGACCTTGTCTATTGCACATAGGTTCTGCTTCTGACCCATTCTGCATTCTTGACTGATCCGGTAATAATGTTCTGGATATTGGGCAGTTAACTTGTCTTGACTCTGGTTGAATTTGGATTATTGGGTATTATCCCAAGTTGTATGCTGGTCTTCTTGACGGCACTTGCAGATGGATCGAGTCGGAGTGAAGAGATGGAATCGACAAAAGAAACAAGAACCGCGAAAAACCAAAAAGCAAATAAATCTCAAATTTTGCAGACCTTACACACGTGGCCGAGGATCCACTAGTATAACTAGTATAGCGCACTCGATGCACCTCTAAGGATTTAGAAGCAAAACCACACAATGCTCCTTGTAGCAATTGGGGTCAAGCTCCTACTACTTCCTTAGGGAACATCAAACTCGACGCATGACCATAGCCAAAATGGCTTAGGCAATGATCCTAGGGTTGTCGGGGAAAGATGGAATTTATAAGCGTTTCCCAAAGGAAACTAGAGTTAAGGAGAGAAATGCCATGGCTAGCAAGCGGGGTAGGGATATCTGGTTTACCTAGGGGTTCAGCGCTCACGGGTCGTTGCCGGGTGCGAGCATTTCACACTGGAGGCAAAGGCCACAAGAGTTGGGGTCTAATGGAGCCAAAGACATATGGGGTTGCCTTATGATCAATAGTGGCCGTGCCTGCTTGGCAAGGATGGCTGACATCCATTTGGTCTTTGTACTGGTAAGGAGGCAATGAAGTCTCGCTAGGGTAACCTACAATTAGCCTGGCTGCTCTGATACCTTCTGCTGTGGCGCCCCGCCTGATTACCACTGTAGCCAGACGGTCGCCACGCATGCCAGCCCAGGAAATCACTCTGGCATGCGCGCTTAGAACAAGTATCATGAACACATGCATTTCTATTAATGGATATATAGGTCTTACATGATATACTAGAAAGGTGATGACAGCGGAAAAGCTCTATCTAAGGCAGCATGGTCTTGGTGCATCTCCAATCCATAGGGATCTGACTGTGTTACTCTTCTAGCCCGCGAACGCTCCGGCTCCTTGATGACGGACGACGGATCTTTATGTGAACCTGGCCATGTTAAAGGGCGCTGAGTAATTTTGAATGTACTCGCAAGCAAACCAAACTAACATATACACCAAGCAAAGCAATCCATGGCATTCATGCATGCATTGGTTATTAGAGCATCATTAATTATCTTGGCATGGCATAACTAGCTAGAAATATCAATTATCATGTCATAGTAGGGTTATCTAGCAAGATAACTACTAAAGTAAAATACAGTAAAGTAAAGCATATCAAGTAAATGATCCATACTCCAAACATTTTCCTGATCCAATCCGATGTTAAACCAAATCCAATCCAATTCTTTTGGTCATCCGACCATCTCCTTCATAGACATCCCATGGCTAACATATCATATTCCTGACTTCATCCGATGTCTACGCATCGCCTCTATAAGTCTGATAAACTTACTCTTCTTCCGGGTTGTCCCACAACCCTCAGAATACTCATGAGTCGCTGAGTACTTCCGATCATAGGGCGATTTCTTCCATCATTATTATCATTACTACGAATGATCACCTAGTGAGGCCTGGTACGGACTGTCCAATACCGTGGACGCGGCTATTCGAATAGATTCTTACACTCTGTAGAGGTTGCGCACTTTACCCACACCATGGAGCACCTGGCCTCGTGATCCCATTCGGGTGGACTAGTGTTGCTCCAACAAAACCTGCCTAACCCGTGACTCCTCCATCATACCACCGGCAATCATACTCCCCCGGAGTCTTGCCCTGGGTGGCACCTGTGTCACCTCGTGACACCTGCCACCGTCGTGGCCAAACTAAACTGTCCCAAATGGGGACTCCCGGCTTTAACAATCAACTAGGCTCACAAGGTTATCGCCGCCTATCGGGCCAGGGTAGCGCGCACACATAACCTTCCCTCTTTGGTTGTACCGATAAAAGAGCACGAAGCCAGACCAAGTCAAGGCCGTCCCATACCGGCAAATGTGGTTGCAGGGATAAGTCCGGACAGGTGACTCTGGATCAACCGACTAGGATTAGCTTTAGCCATCATTTAGCAAGCATGGTTATTTATCACAACAAGTTAAGGTGGCAGCAAATATGCATTTAAGTAAATTAATTTGAATTATCACATAGAAATCTAATGCAAGTAATGTAAACAGTAAGTGCAATCTAGCATAAGTTTAATTATTTCTATCACAGGCATAATCACTAATTAAACACGCAAGAATAACACAGAGCAATGCTTTAGGGAATATATCAGATGGTCGGCTTGCCTGGGGTCGAAGAATACTCCGGGAAGAAGTGTGGAGAGTCTGTGAAAAGGATCACTGGAAACGGTTCTCTCTCGGAGGCGCTGTAAACATTTTATTCACCAATGGGTCCTTGGAAGATTTTTCTAGTGAAAAAGAAAAAGATCCACCGCCTAGGCCATTTTGGGCCTAAAGTGGCTGAGACGGCTGGCGCTGTAGGGCTGCACAGCTACTGCCGCTACTGGGCCAAGCCCGCTGCAGCGTTGCCTCCTTTAAAAAAATGGAGGGGATGGAAAGAGCCACTGCCAGGGGGGCCCGCTGGAAGGATCTTCGTCATCCTCCTTGCCCACACGCGCATGGACGAGACTGGGCATCTCCCGCCTGTGGTTGCCGGCTACTCCGGCCACCGTTCGGGATGCCAGGCCTACCGCTGAGCTCAGGAGACCGAGGCGGTCCCGTCTGCGTAGGGTACAGCTGCCGGGGAGAACTCGTCCGAGTGGGACACCAGCCACGGCGGATGACGGACACAGCAAATTCGGGTGCGGTGACCTGGGCCACCAGAGAGGGATGGAAAGGGCGGAGGTGGTCGCCGGAATCTGTTGGCTCAAGTGATGAAGAGAAGAGGGGGAGATGGGCTTCGGCTAACGGGAATTTAGCCGGTGGCCGGCGATGACCGTGGCGGCAATGGTGGGCGGGGAGTGGCTCCGGTGATGGACGGATGTGTCGGGGAGGTGTAGAGGAGTGAGGTGAGGCAGATGGCGAGCTCAGGGGGACTCGGGATTGGCTATTTATAGCCCGACGACGTGAGGAGATAAGCGCGACCGTGGCGACGCGTTAGCCAGCGTTCAGAACTTGTGGGCGATGTGGCTGGCCGGTTCCCGACGTCGCAGATCTTCACGGGCGAGCTGTGGTGATGTGCTGGCACCCTCGAGAAGACCCGGCGCGGAGGAATACGGCCGCGGCTGTAGATGAACAGAGGGAGTACGACGGCGTTCGTCGTGACGCTGCGAGGAAGAAGCCGATGGGGAAACCACTGGAGGAGGGATTCGTGGACGGAGGGAAGCTTGTCGGCACAAAATGGTAGGGGTACGGCCGCCAGAGCTGGCTGTCTGACGTGACGACCCCGTAGTGCACCGATTTGGTCTGTCATTCACGCCACGCGGACCGCGTGCTCTGGCCCCCGTCTGCCTGCCTAGCCTTGCCCAACTGGTTTCCCACTGCCCAAATAGACAAGATATGCGGCTGGAATCAACTGGAAGGCTCTGGGGTGGGAAAAATAGGAGAAACAACTTCTGACAGGAAGGTGTTTGTACAGATTTCTGGATGGATCCCTGTGTGAAATGAGATGAGATTTTGGCATCGAGTAATGATCTACCAGGGTGACTACCCTGGTAAATTTTGGGGCCATTTGGATAAGAATTGAGGACACTTGCTGTAGAATGGACCCCACTGGTCAGAAATGCAAACTTTGATGTGGCACTCACATACTAGCTTACACTGAGCTAAAATTTGGAGGAGGTGACTGATTTGAACATGTGAATCCACTGTAAAAGTTTCATACCATTTGGGTACGGCAAAATGGTACTTGCTTCATAGGTTCCAAATGGACAAAAACTTAGGAAAATTGATGTGGAAGCATGGATAGATGAATTGAGCTGGTTTTTGGTTTCCATGAGTGATTTAGCAATGTTAACCACCATGAAAAAATTTCAGCTCAATTGGATCAAGGAATAAAGCACTTCCTTTGCAAATTTTCAGATAGGGCAGAAACTTGCATCGGATCATGTGCTCAAAATTTGAACTATGGAACTTGGGTTTTTGATGGAAATGGTGAAGATATGGATAGGATAAGCTCCACAATTTATTTGGGATTTTTCCTGGCTACCAAAATGGTAGTTCCTTTAGAAAGGTCCAAAAATGCAATATTGGCATTAAATAGGAAAATGCAATTTCCCTTATTTAATTTTGGCCAATATTTTTGTGGGAGCTCAACATGATCACAAAGAATATCTCCACAAGTTTTCATGAACTTTGGAGATGGATAGATATTTTCCTAGATTTAATTCCTTTAACTAGCAGAAAAAGGAATTAATTATAGATGAAAAATATTGCAAATGGCTTCACAATATTTTTGCATATCCAGGGTTTATAGATAAAGGATGATCACTGGTAAAAGTTTGGGAGGCAGTAGTTCAAAGGAAACTGGGGTTCCTTTGTAACTGCAAGAGTTAGGGTTTCCCTTCTGATAACTCGGAAGGTGGGGTTTCGGTGGAAAAGCCCTGAGAATATGGCTTGGGTGCCAAGGTTGGTCTGGATAGAATCTCTCACTGGATAGGAGAGGTAAGGCTAGGTGACCATCTTCATATACCCAAGATCTAGAGAAAATCCAATAACACTGAGAAATAAGACGGGAGTAAAATCCCGCAAAGGAAAAAAACAGGAGCGAAAACCAGGGTGTTACAAACCTACCCTCCTTAAGAAAATCTCTTCCTCGAGATTTCTGGGCTTACCTCCTGGTGAATGGGGACTTACCCGTGTGTGACTTGGATCCATCAGTGGTCTTGTCTACGTTGGTTCACTGACCTTTTAACTGCCTCTTCTGATATCTCAGGTGTTGTCTCTGCACACGATTTCCTTGAATCCTTCTCTTTCCTGTGAGGTAAACCTTTTGTCCTGATAGTGGTCTAGCTGGGTGGGGTAGCGGGTAACACAACCAGACAGCTCAGTTTCCTTGGCCTGGAAGTAACTGCTTCGGGTTTTATTGCGACGCTTCGTACCCTGACTGTCGTGGGCAAGACATCCTTTCTAGTACCAGGCTCACGTGCTCGTATGGTCTTGATGGCTAGAGGTGACTTTCTCTTTGCCGTGTTTGGACGCTCAGTCTGGCTGGGGGTTCCATACTGATGTTTCTTACTGTCTTAGGCATTCTGAATTTGTCCTTAGGTGATCCACAATTCAAGGGACAACATGACCGAGCTATTGCTGCTATATCCTCAACTGAAATGTCGGGCATGATCACAAAGTAATCATAGACAGTAATCTCTTATCATGGCATCCACGTACTGTTGATGCTGATGTGCACGTGCCTTCAGCTATTCTATCTAAATGTCTTGTTTTAAACTCGGTCGCTCGTGGAGATGGCTCTATTGTATATAACCGCTATAGTCCATGCTATGACCACTGAGCTAAACACAGTATCGCTATCATCCGATGTATCTTTTCGAGCATAGCTTCTTGTCTTGGTTGATGGCCCATCTTTATGATGAGTATGACTTGCTGGCTGCATTGTTGTGGCCGTATATGCAAGGGTCTGACAAGGCTAATCAATGTCACTCCGTCCGTGAAGCTATATCTTGCTGACCATCACGGAGGTTGTTTGTCCAAAACTTCTTTGTTCTTGAAGGCTCCTTCGACGGACCGGTCATGACCTGCCAATATGGTTCCTTGATTGTTTTCTCGGTTTGTCGGGCTTGTTCTCACAATTTGCTCTTACATATCTCATAGGGGTTACTGTGCTCATATTCTTCTTTGAAGTATGTGGCCAATATTTCTCTAGCACAACCATTCCCGTGTACGAGTGGCTCGCATGAACTGATCCACTGGACTGCATGCTCACAACATATGCAGGTGTAGGATAAATCCTTTCATAACCACTGAGTTATGAGGCGGACGTGTCCAGACTAGTTCATGTTTCTGACAAGATTGTTGTAGGCATGATGGCGTGTTGAAGAAGGCTAAATTCCTTACTCTCGTAGCTTCTGCCAGGGTAGCGTGCTGCAGAAGGCTGGGTATCATACCTTAAAAGCTTTCCTTCATGTGGCTTGCTGAGTAAGGTCAGGTGCCTTATGCCAGAAGTTTTTCCATGGTAGCACGCTGTGGAAGTTGGGAGTGCCGTATCCCAGAAGATTTTTTTTCACCGAGTGGCGTCCTGAGGAAGATTGGCAGTCTGGTAGCTTGCGAAGGAAAGCTGGGTTCCTTATAACAGAAGCCTTTCACTGTGTACGCAATCGGATCTATGGCCGATTCTGGCTTCCTTCTGAAGTATCCGGAATTTACTCATAGTCGAGCAAAAACATGATATAGGCCTCAGCTTGACTGAAGATATTCCGATGGTCACGCACAACGCTTGTCTTCTGCTGGTCTGATCATTGCTGCTGGAAAGGCTGCACAACTGAGGCGGACATCATGTCGTTAATTCATTCAGAATACCCTTTGCATCCAAACCAAGTGTTGCCGATAACATGCAGTTGATGGATAATTCCATTAGGTTCAGCTGAGTTTCCAAGCATGTTAGGTTGTCATTGATTCTGGATAGTCGTAAACTCATCCATATTCCTCGCAGACCTTGTTCACCGTGCCCAAAAATTTTGTATATACACCGGTGAACTTCAAGATTTGCTTTGAAATTTGTACCAATGTACCGGAGTTTTGTTGCTACTCTTGGCACATTCACATTCCTGAAATATGTCTTCGATGGGTAATAAATGGTTCTTGGATCCATTGAGAAAAGACTCGGTTCACTTCACTCACTGAAATAATCCTTGTGTCGGGGACGAAATATATTTTCCTTACTGGTGTTCATTCTTGGTAGCTCATCTGACTGCTCCTTAGGTGCGGTCTGTTCTCAGGCCAACTCTCTCTCAGGTATGTTCTTCTGTTGCACATAGATTATGCTTCTGACCCATTCTTCATTCTTGACTGATCCGGTAATAATGTTCTGGATATTGGGCAGTTGACTTGTCTTGACTCCGGTTGAATTGGGATTATTGGGTATTATCCCAAGCTGTATGCTGGTCTTCTTGATGACACTTGCAGATGGATCGAGTCAGAGCGAAGAGATGGAACCGACAAAAGAAACAAGAACCGCAAAAAACCAAAAAGCAAATAAATCTCAAATTTTGCGGACCTTACACATGTGGGCGAGGATCCACTAGTATAACTAGTATAGCGCACTCGATGCACCTCTAAGGATTTAGAAGCAAAACCACACAATGCTCCTGGTAGCAATTGGGGTCAAGCTCCTACTACTTCCTTAGGGAACATCAAACTCGACGCACGACCATAGCCAAAATGGCTTAGGCAACAATCCTAGGGTTGTCAGGAAAAGAAGGAATTTATAAGGGTTTCCCAAAGGAAACTAGAGTTAAGGAGAGAAATGCCAAAGGCTAGCAAGCAGGGTAGGGGTATCTGGTTGCCTAGGGGTTCAGGGCTCACTGGTCGTTGCCGGGTGCGAGCATTTCACACCGGAGGCAAAGGCCACGAGAGTTGGGGTCTGATGGAGCCAAAGACCTATGTGGTTGCCTTATGATCAATAGTAGCCGTTCTTGCTTGGCAAGGATGGCTGACATCCATCCGGGCTTTCTACTGGTCAGGAGGCAATGAAGTCTGGCTAGGGTAACCTACAGTCAGCCTGGCTGCTCTGATACCATCCGCTGTGGCGCCGCACCTGATTACCACTGTAGCCAGACGGCCGCCTCGCATGCCAGCCCAGGAAATCACTCTGGCATGCGCGCTTACAACAAGTATCATGAACACAGGCATTTCTATTAATGGATATATAGGTCATACATGATATACTACAAAGGTGATGGCAGCGGAAAAGCTCTATCTAAGGCAGCATGGTCTTGGTGCGGCTCCAATCCACAGAGATCTGACTGGGTTACTCTTGTAGCCTGCGAATGCTCCGGCTCCTCGAAGACGGACGACGGGTCCTTATGTGAACCTGGCCATCACTACTAGGGAAAACCCTAGTAGTAGCGCTTGAAATATATATAGCAGTAGCGCTGGGTCCAGTGCTACTGCTAATGCGCTACAGCAAAGTTGTAGCAGTAGCGCTGGTCAGGGCAGCGCTACTGGTAAGTATGGTTAGCAGTAGCGCTGCTCTGACCAGCGCTACTGCTAACTCTCTGTAGCGCTTGAACAAATGAAGCGCTGCTAGTAGATGCTTTGCAGCTCTACTGCTAGTATTCCAGCTTTCACAGATTTACACCCCCTCTACCTATTTGTGATGTATTTATACATGCTCTATACAGTAGTTTTTATCAGATCATACTAAACATACACTATTCTCATCATATCATACACATACAGTAGTCTCGTCATACCATCATCATCATCATCATCATTCAACACAAATATCATCACATCTTGAAAATAGTGATACACAAATCATATCATGTCTCGAATAAGTGCAACTGCATGGTCGTGGCACACACACACAAGTTTCATCATCTCTATCTAAACCATGATGTAGAAGAGAAGAGCGATCAGCATGATTAAGACCGCGACAATGTAGTACTTGAGGCACCGGCGGTTCCGCCCCCGCTCTTGCCGGAGCGTCCACCTCAAGTAACTACTTTCCGCTTCGGCTCTGCTGTCGGACCCTCTATGGCTAGCACCCCGGTACTTGTCCACCTGGGCCCGAGCGTCTGGCTAGTACATAGAGTGATTGTAAAAGTGACGTATATCATATAACATCAATGACATATATCATTTGCAAAATATATCATTCAAGCAAGTACATAGAGTGAAATGACCTCACAAAACATTGCAAATTAGTGATCTTTTCAAAAACTAAAAGCCTTTGCAAAATGACCTCACTAAACATTTGCTACTGTTTTTTATTTATAGCTATTATTTATACCTACAAAAATTCCTAAATGCTCTCCCTCTGCTGCTACCCTAACCAACCAAATTGATATTATATACCCTAAACTAAATTGCCCTAAACAAACTTGCTAAATTTCCTAAACTAAAGTGCCCTAAACTAATTTGCTACTATTTTTTTCCTAAATGATCTCTCTCTCTCTCTGTTTGCTACTGTTTGCTAATTTGCTACTAAACTAATTTACTAATTTGCTACTAGTATGCGCTAAACTAATTTACTAATTTGCTACTGTTTTTTATTTATAGGTATTTTATATACCCTAATTAGCTATTGCATTAGCTATTACCCTAAACAAATTTGTCCTAGCTAAATTTGCTATTTTGCTAAAAAAAATTAGCCCTAGTTATATTTGCTACTGCCCTAATTAGCTACTGTTTTAAAAAAAATTGCTACTATTTTTTATAGCTAATTTATATACCTACAAAAACTAAATTGCCCTAGGGTTCATATACTTCATCTAAATTTCCCTAGGGCCATGGTCAATTTTTTTTCCTAGGGTTCATCTAGGGAGAGAGAGAGGAGGGCAGGGGAGAGGAGAGGGAGTGGCTTACGGAGCGGCAGCGAGGTCAAGGGTGGGGGAGATGGTGGCGACGGCGAGGTCGAGGGCAGGGGAGAGGGCGGCGGTGGCGACGAGGTCGAGGGCAGGGGAGAGGGGGCCCGCGCGGTGACGGTGAGGTCGAGGGAGGGCTCCGGCGACGAGGTCGATGGCGGGCAGGGGCGACGGCGAGCAGGGTCGACGGCGGCGAGGACGGGCAGGGCGACGATGGCGACAAAGAGTGGGGGCGAGAGGTTGGAGAGAGAGGGGGGAAAAGGACTTGGCGAAAATTTGAGCGCCCGCGCGGGGGTTAACTAAAACTAGCAGTAGCGCTGGACTAGGAAAAGCGTACTACTAAGTGTGGCCCATTAGCACTAGCGGTGCTATAAAATAAAGCGCTACTGCTAAAGTCTTAGTAGTAGCGCTGGATTTTGGATAGCGCTGCTACTACAGCTACCATCGGTGGCCTTGTTTGGTCCCACATAGTAGTAGCGCGTTTTTGTTTTCCAGCGCTACTGCTAAAGAGTTACTAGTAGCGCTTCCCTAGAACAGCGCTACTGCTAACTAGCAACAGCGGTTGCTATATTCTAGCGCTACTACTGAGGTCCTACATATAAGCATTTCCCCAGTAGTGCATGTTAAAGGCCGCTGAGTACTTTTGAAAGTACTCGCAAGCAAACCGATGGATGTAGCACATGGGAAGAAAGCTGAAACATAGGCCACCAAGATATTCATCAAAAGCCATTCTTAGGACCGAATGTCATGCTTGTCATCCTTGGGCTCAAACTACCAAAGATTTCCCTATAGCCAATCCCATTGGCAACCCGTAATGTGTGCTTGTCATTGCCATTGCTAGTTCGAGAGGCCCTTGAAGGAGCACACAGGAGGTGCTATACACAGCCTAAAAGTTCTTTAGGTCTCGACAAATCATATGTGGCATCGGATGAGCGGTGCTATGAACGACTTGCAATAGGCATACCATCCTACTTTAGTTATGCTTGTTGACTTCGACCCGCAATGGGCCCTTACTACCGATACATTTGTCTATCGCCAATCCAATTGGCAACACATGTGCGTGCCAGTCATTGCCAATTCATGTGGGAGAGGCCTTTGAAGGAGCTCAAATGAGGACCCTTACACTCACCTAATGTCCTATGGGAACCTAAAAACCATATGTGACTTATGATGGGAGGTGTTACGAACGACTAGGACATGGCGTACCATCCTTCAATTATGCTTGTTGACTCCGAATAGGGAACGATGGATGCAGGACATGGGACGAAAGCTGAAACATAGGCCACCAAGACATTCATCAAAAGCCATTCTTAGGACCTAATGTCACGCTTGGGCTCCATGGCCTCATACTACCATAGATTTCCCTATAGCCAATCCAATTGGTGACCTCTAATGTGTGCATGTCATTACCATTGCCAGTTCGAGAGGCCTTTGGAGCAGCACAAAGAAGGTGCCATACACAGCTGAAAAGTCCTTTAGGTTCCGAGAAATTATATGTGGCATGGGATGAGCGGTGCTACGAACGACTTGTAATAGGCGTACCATCCTTCTTGTGTTATGGTTGTCAACTCCAACCCGCCATGGGCTCTTACTACTGATATATTTCTCTGTCGCCAATCCAACAGGCGACACATGTGTGTGCCTGTAATTGTCAATTCATGTTGGAGAGGCGTTTGAAGGAGCTCAAATGAGGACCCTTACACTGACCTAATGTCCTTTGGGTACACAGAAACCGTATGTGACTTATGATGGGAGGTGTTAGGAATGACTAGGACTTGGCGTACCATCCTTCAATTACGCTTGTTGACTTCGACTATGGAATGACGGATGCAGGACATGGGAAGAAAGCTGAAACACAGGCAACGAAGACATTCATCAAAAGTCATTCTTAGGACCTAATGTCACGCTTGGCCTCCATGGGCTCAAACTACCATAGATCTCCCTGTACCCATTCCGATTATCGACATGTATTGTGTGCCTGTCATTGCCATTGCCCGTTTGAGAGGCCTTTGAAGGAGCACAAAGGAGGTGCCATACACCGCCTAAAAGTCCTTTAGGTCCCGAGAAATCTTATGTGGCATGGGATGAGTGGTGCTACGAACGACTTGGAATAGGCATACCATCCTTCTTGAGTTATGGTTGTCGACTCCGACCAGCCATGGGCTCTTACTACCGAAACATTTCTCTGTCGCCAATCCAATTGGCAACACATGTGTGCCTGTCATTATCAATTCATGTTGGAGAGGCCTTTGATGGAGCTCAAATGAGGACCCTTACACTGACCTAATGTCCTTTGGGTACCCAGAAACCATATGTGACTTATGATGGGAGGTATTATGAACGACTAGGACGTGGTGTACCATCCTTTAATTACGCTTATTGACTCCGACTAGGGAACGACTGAAGCAGGACATGGGAAGAAAGCTGAAACCTAGGCCACCAAGATATTCATCAAAAGCCATTCTTAGGGCCTAATGTCACGCTTTTCATCCATGGGCTCAAACTACCATAGATTTCCCTGTAGCCAATCCCATTGGGACCCGTAATGTGTGCCTGCCGTTGCCATTGCTAGTTCGAGAGGCCTTTGAAGGAGCCCACAGGAGGTGCTATACACAACCTAAAAGTCCTTTAGGTCTCGAGAAATCATATGTGGCATGGGATGAGCGGTGCTACGAACGACTTGCAATAGGTGTACCATCCTTATTTAGATATGCTTGTCGACTCCGACACGCCATGGGCTCTTAGTACCATTACATTTCTCTTTCGCCAATCTAATTGGCAACCCATGTGCGTTTCTGTCATTGCCAATTCATGTGGGAGAGGCCTTTCAAGGAGCTCAAATGGGGACCCTTAAACTCACCTAATATCCAATGGGTACCTAGAAACCAAATGTGATTTAGGATGGGAGGTGTTACAAATGACTAGGACGTGGTGTACCATCCTTGAATTACGCATGTTGACTCTGACTAGGGAACGACGGATGCAGGACATGGGAAGAAAGCTGAAACATTGGCCACCAAGACATTCATCAAAAGCCATTCTTAGGACCTAATGCACCGCTTGGCCTCCATTGGCTCATACTACCATAGATTTCCCTGTAGCCAATCCAATTGGCGACGTGTAATGTGTGCCTATCGTTACCATTGCCAGTTCGAGAGGCCTTTGGAGGAGCACAAAGAAGGTGCTATACACAGCTAAAAAGTCCATTAGGTTTCGAGAAATCATTTTTGGCATGGGATAAGCGGTGCTACGAACGACTTGGAATAGGCGTACCATCCTTCTTGTGTTATGCTTGTCGACTCCGACCCGCCATGGGCTCTTACTACCGATATATTTCTCTGTCGCCAATCCAATAGGCGACACATGTGTGTTCTTGTCATTGTCAATTCATGTTGGAGAGGCCTTTGAAGGGGCTCAAATGAGGACCCTAACACCGACCTAATGTCCTTTGGGTAACCAGAAACCGTATGTGACTTATGATGGGAGGTGTTACGAACGACTAGGACGTGGCATACCATCCTTCAATTACGCTTGTTGACTCCGACTAGGGAACGACAGATCTAGGAAATGGGAAGAAAGCTGAATTAGAGGCCACCAAGACATTCATCAAAAGCCATTCTTAGGACCTTATGTCACGCTTGGCCTCCATGGGCTCAAACTACCATAGATTTCCCTATAGCCATTCCAATTAGCGTCCTTTATTGTGTGCTTGTCATTGCCATTGCCAATTCGAGAGGCCTTTCGTGGCGCCCCGCCTGAATACCACTGTAGTCAGACGGTCGCCGCACACACTAGCCCAGGAAATCACTCTGGCATGTGCTTTTACAACAAGTATCATGAACACAGGCATTTCTATTAATGGATATATAAGTCTTACATGATATTTTACAAGGATGATGGCAGTGGAAAAGCTCTATCTAAGGCAGCATGGTCTTGGTGCAGCTCCAATCCGCTGGGATCTGACTGGGTTACTCTTCAAGCCCGCGAACACTCGGGCTCGTCGCTAGTGGACGTCGGATCCTTAGGTGAACCTGCCACATTGAAGGCTGCTGAGTACTTTTGAACGTACTCGCAAGCAAACCAAACCAACATATACACGAAGCAAAGTAATCCATGGCATTCAAGTATGCATCAATTCTTATAGCAATATTAACTATGATGGTTTAACTACCCAGCATTATTATTATTATGTCATAGCAATATTACTACTGAAGTAAGCACAGCATGGCGAAGATAAAGCATCTCAGGTAATGAGTTCATATTCCAAATATTCATGATCTAATTCAAATCATAACCAAATCCTGTCTACCTCTTGTGGTCATCTGAACACCCATCTCATAGCCATCGCATGGCTGACATTCATATTCCTGACATCATCTGATGTCCATGAATCTGCACTGCGGGTTTGTCAAACCTTACTTTTCTCTATTTCATTCTTAGCAACAACATTATATAGTTTATTCCTCCAGACTCGACACAAACCAAATAGTTTGACCTAGTACAAATCGTGTCCGATGACCGAGGACGCGGCTATTCGAATAGATTTACACTCTACAGAGGTTGCGCACTTTACCCACATCATGGAGCTCCTGGCCTCTTACTTTAGTACATGTTCCCATTCGGGTGGACCGGTGTTGCTCCAAAAGAACCTGTCTATTGCCATGGACTCTTACGGCCCCACTGACAATCAAACCCTTCCCGGGTCAAGTCCTGATTGGCCCCTGTGTCACTCCTGACACCTGCCACCGTCGTGGTCGAGCTAAACTGTCCCAAACAGGGACCTGTGCACATAAAACAAAACTGAGCTCACAGGATTATTGCCGCCTACCAGCCCAGGGTAGCACGCACGCATAATCCCCCCTCTTTGGTGGTACCGATAAGAGGCAAGACAATAGACCAAGTTAGGGCCTTCCCATAAAGACAAGTGTGGATGCACTGATGAGCTCGGTTCAGTGGCACTATGACTCGATCCAGCCGACAGAGGAGGTTGTTGTCATTATTATGTTACATTCTTAATTATTGCAATAACAATAGTAATGCATGAAAACATAAAAACCTGTCGCCATACTGTCACCTACGAGTCACTAGTGCGACAATATGATGAATACTAGCAATTAATGTAAATAGTAAGTTCAACCTAGCAGAAGTTTAATTATTTCTAACACAGGCATATTCATTAATTAAACACACAAGAATAACACAGAGCAATGCTTTAGGGCATATATTAGATGGTCGGCTTGCCTGGGGGTCGATAGATTCGCCGGAGAGAGGTGTGATCACCTCGCGGAAAAATTCACCAGAAAAGATTCTCTTTCAGAGGGGCTGAATATAGGGCAGGGGCAAAATGTGCATTTTCCGAATGTCAATGTGGTGAAAGTGATGTCATCAGAACAGGCTCGACGAACAAAGAATGTGGGCTTTGGAATCACCTGAATCGGAGTCACGGTTGCGAAGTTGTGGCCGTTCATTCATTAGGCAGAAAAACAAACAGTAACTGTGCTTTTCGGCTCTTAACGGATGAAGGTCTGCAAATTAAGCAATTTAGCCACGGGCCTGGAAATAGAAAGCATATTCCAGGGAATACGCTTCGGCAGCGAGGAAGGCATATTTTTGCGTGAAGCCGCGATCGATTACGCTTTCATTAAAAGAAAGCGTATTTATGGAAGTGTGTCTCCACTTAAAATACCCCGGGCTCGATCGTCAGCCACATGCACCCTCTCGCCGGGTCGCTTATAGGCGCGACCCACACTGCCTTCTCTCTCCTCCCCTGCCTCTTTCTTCTTCCTCCCGATGCAGAGGCATAGGGCGCCGGGCGACATGATTCTCGGGGATGGAGGCCGCGGGTGCTTAGGGCACCGGTGGGGATGGATCCCCTGCTCCACTCCACCCCCGGGGAAGGTCCTCTTGGCCGCGGGGGTGGTCGGATGGAGGAGCTGCAGCGGATGCAACACCGCGGTGGTGGTCAGTGCGGGCATCGCGGCTATGGCCTGCCTCGGGAAAAATGAATGTGGGGGGGGGGGGCTCTGCTAGTGGTGGTGTGTTGAGGGACGGGCTAGGTGGAGCAGGGAGGGCGCGGCTAGCATGGATTTTGCCTAGGCCGAGCAGCGGCCATGGCGATGGTGGAGGCAGAATTGAGCACGGGGGAGTGCTCCTTCGAGCGGGGAAAGAGCTAGGTGGGAGAGGAGTCCGCTCCGGGGGTCGGGGATGCCCGGGGAAAGCTCTGGCCATGGCTATTTATAGCCAGCCGGCCGAGGTGATAGGGACGGCCGCCGTGTCGTCCTTATCCTTGTCCTGGACCTCCCAGGCAAGGTGGCAAGCTCTGGGCGGCTGCACGGCGAGCAGTGGAGTTGCGCTGGCGCGATCGAGAAGACTCGGGGGGGGGAAACCAATGCAGGGAGACGACAGGGGAAGATCACGAGTGAATAGTGCCACAGTGGCGACCGCCGTGGCGCGAGGAGGAAGGGAGAGGGGGCGAGGGAGGTCCTGGAGAGGGGGCACGTGGACTCCGCGGAGCCGCTAGACATGCCGGGACAAGCCGGAGCTGGCCGGAGCGAGCTGGCTGACAAGGACAGTGCGCATAGTGCCATTTCCGCACAGCCGCTGTGTGGTCACCACATGCATAGCACGTTCAAGCACGCCCCTGCTCATCACACAATGGCAATTAGAGGCATCACTTCTCAAATAGATGAGATGGATCACTGGATGGACCAGGATGGCCCTAGAGTAGTCGAGCTGATCCAAAACATGTTCTGGATAGCAATTTGGACAGGATGTTGTGGTCATACAGATGTGTTAATGAGCTGGGCAAGTTTTCACAGTTAAATGAGATAAGAAGGAGCACCTGCTGGAGAAATTTGAAGCAAATTAGACCTGATTTGCATGTACTTCCTTCACAATGCAAAATTTGGTCCAGAAGCTAGCTTTTGATGTTGTGCTCAAATGGCGAGATGGGTTTGTCTAATTTTTTGTGGAGAAGTATGATTTGGCCATATGGAGATACTGGAAAAATTTCAGCTCATTTGGATACCCTCTGAAGGTACTTCCTTCACAGAGATAGAATCTGTACTGAAGCTAGATGGAATTTTTGTGAGAAATTGGCTAGATAAAATGATATGAATTTTTGCATGCTCGGATCATATAGGGAATGTGAGGTCCTGGATTAATTTCAAGAATTTTTAATCCATATAACATATAGTTGCTTCACAACCTCAAAAAAGGTCCAAAAACAAAAGTTGGATGATGCTCTCAAACTTTAAACTGTGGAACATGTGTTATTGATGGAAATGGTGAAGATATGGATAGGAGAAGCTCCACAAATTTTTTGGGATTTTTCCTGGCTACCAAAATGGTAGTTCCTTTGGAAAGTTTCCAAAATACAATATTGGCTTTAAAGAGGAAAATTCAATTTTCCTTATTTAATTATGGCCAATATTTTTATGAGAGCTCAGTATGATATCAAAGAATATCTCCACAAGCGTTCATGAGCTTTGTAGATGGATAGATATTTTTCTAGATTTAATTCCCTTAACTGGCAGAAAAAGGAATTTTTTTTAAATGAAAAATATTACAAATGACTTGGCAATATTTTTGCATATCCAGGGTTAAAATATATAGGAGAGTTACTGGGATAAATTTGGGAGGCAATAGATCAAAGGAAATTGGGTTTCCTTTGTGATTGCCAGAATTAGGGTTTCCCCCCGATATTTCGAAGAGTAGGGTTTCAGCAGCAAAACCCTGAGAATCTATCTTGGGTGGCAAGGTTGGACTGGGGAGAATCTCTGGTTGGATGGGAAAGGCAAGGCTAAATGACCATCTTTCTATACCCAAGAGCGAGAGAAAATCTGATAACACAGAAAAAAAGACGGGAGTCAAATCCCGCGAAAGAAGAAATCGGGGAGCGAAAACCAGGGTGTCACACCTTTGAAGGAGCACAAAGGAGGTGCCATACACAGCCTCAAAGTCATTTAGGTGCCGAGAAATCATATGTGGCATGGGATGGGCAGTGCTATGAACGACTAGGAGCAGGCGTACCATCCTTCTTGAGTGTGACGCCCCCGGCTTAATCGTGCACTTCTCATACACGCAAATGCACACGATCAAGCCTAAGGACTCACGTGAAGAAATCACAACAAAACTCTAAACACAAATAAAAGTCAAACAAGCTTTATATTACAAGCCAGGGGCCTCGAGGGCTCAAATACGTAAGCTTGAGTCATACGAGCATTAGCGGAAGCTTCAGATCAGTACACATATAAAAGTAACACACATAGGCCTTTAAGAAGGCGGGGCAAACAACGACAAAGATCGAAAGGCGTGGGCCTCCTGCCTGTAGGGTAATGCAATAGAAAACAAAAAAGTTCCGACCTACGCACCAGCCCAGGACCACTATGGAGACTGCATACAAGGTTTGATCATTTTCGTTACCGACTCGTAGCGCAGCGGAAGAAGAGTCGATGACGATCGGCGGTGCAGATCCCCGCAGCTAGGATTTACAACCTCCCAACCGCGAGGATGTATACCCTCATCCGCCACTCGGACAGCCCTCCGGGAGGCGGTCGAACAGTCCCCCGGACGGCGTCGCGGACAGCCCTTCTGGTGGACCTTCGAAACTCGGACGGTCACTCGGACAGCCCTTCGGGAGGACTCACAGAACTTGGACTGTCACTTGGACAGCCCTTCGGGAGGCACTCTCGAACAGCCCCTCGGGCACTAAGATCGAAACTACGACCTCTCTACAGAGTTGCACACATACGGTGTCATCTATCCGGCAGGGCTTCGCCGTCCAGAACTAGTTCCTGCCTGAACCCAGACAGCCTTTCGGCTCTACGAAACTATTTCGCGGGGAGGGAGAGAGAAGCCAGATCATTGCATGGCACTTGTATGTGAGAAGGAGTGAGTTTTGGGCAGCCCCCTCACCTCCTATTTATAGGAAAGCCAAGGGGTAGAGGCAAGGAGTAAAAAGACCAAAAGGGGCTCAAGATCTTTTCACCCAAATGCCATATAAGGGTGTGTGTAGAACATATCCACCATGAGGTGGAAGGACACCCCAAGGGGGCCCCCCACACCACCATGGACGAAATTTGGTGCTGCCCCCTTTCGGGGGGGGGGGGGACCCACCACCTTTCACACACCTTTATCTCTCACCAAAAGTGATTTTCTTCTAGAAGAAAAACCCAAAAAAACACTTTCACTATTCATGATGACATTTTTCAGTGTCCGTTCGAACTGAAAATATTTATGTGGGCTTAGAATATTTCCAGTACCCACCATAATAATTTTCAACACGTTCTAGAACAATTCCAGTTTAGTGATTTCATCTGCGAAAAGCATCTGAAGTGGTTCCGGCAGCTCCGGAACATTTCCGGTTTTTCTTCCAGAAAATTCCCAAAAGTTTCCAGAATGATTCTGGCACCCTCCAAGAATTATCGGGCATGTTTCGAAACCAATTTGACTTTATAGTATCCTCTGAAACAACTTTTCAGTTTCACCGGAACTCATCCGGTGACCTCTCTCTGCGCAACTTTTCCGCTGTCCGAAACTTTTCCGGTGTCCGAAACTTTTTTGGTGATTTTCTCTCAGACTCCCTGTCTAGTATTCAGCAGATAGATGACCCTTAAGCGTGTGACCCTACAGGTTCGGTGAAGTATAGACATGACACGGAACCCCTTCCGATCAATGATCAACATCGGAGCCATGGACACCCATATTGACCCCTATACCCACACGAATGAATATTCGAGTGAACCTCCAGTTGCCATGTGCTATTCCTGTTGCTTCGCGATATGTTACAAATACCTGAGGTGAGACATGTTGGCATTCCCGTGGATCAAAAAATTGTCCACTATGCTAGTTACCTCGTTACCGGTATTGTTCTCTTTTCTCGTTACCGTGTTCCGGCATCCCCGTGATCAAATCACAAAGTGTCTGGCCACACGATGATGGATACCGTAACACCGAGAGGGCCCAGAGATATCTCTCCATCGAAGGATGAGCAAATCCCAATCTTGAGCTATCAAGTTACTTGACATACTTTTCCATGAACCCGTAAGCCGCCGTAATAGCCACCCATTTACGGATGACGTTTAACAAACCCCAAAGTTCATGAAGCAAGCATGAAGAAACTCGATACTCTCATGGTCCAAGGAATCATGCAAACGTTAACCATCTCTGTGTTATTAACCATTAACTTGTGACAAAAATAACTCATAGCATAACATCAATCGGGTCGATTCAACACAAATGTTCTTCTAACATTGTGCCCTCAAAGCTGCTGGCATAGACATGCCCATGACTGGGAAAACATAATCATCATGCAACACTTGAGCTAGTCTTAGAGGCATGACTAGGAATACATTTTACCGTTTATTATTCCACACGTGCACATGGGTTTTCCCCAGAGCCTTTATGGATATACGGGCTCGGGAACCACAGTAGTTATAGCATGGAACATAAACATAATAATGAGCATGGAGATAAATAATAACATTTATTATTGCCTCTAGGGAATATCTCCTACACTGCCTGGGTGCCTCCTAATCTATTTCTGGTCGTCAGCGGGCTCCTCGTAGTAGTACTCTCCAGAGGGGTAGCAGTAGTAGCCGTCAACTGGGGCAGCTGGCTTCGGGGATCTGTCATCTGGCCGCATCAATCGGGTATGGGGAAAAAGGAGAAGCAAAGCAACCGTGAGTACTCATCCAAAGTACTCAGCAAGTCTTACATTAGATCTATTCTATGTATACAACATTATCAAAGGAAGGCTGTATATGTGGACTGGACTGCAGAAATGCCAGAATAGAGAGAAGGGCCCAGCCTATCGAAGACTACCATCTTCAAGGTCTTTCAGCATTATAAGAGTGCAAATTAGTACATAAATATAATAGTAGCCAAGCCCAGAGATCCTTTCTCGACTCCCTGCGAGAAAGCGATCCCGGAGCCAATATAGTAACCAGTTCTTAGTTGTCGTAGATCAGGATATTTTCCGAGCGTCCTGTTACCGTGGACACGGCTATTCGAATAAATATACTTCCCTGCAGGGGTGCACCAACTTATCCAACATGCTCGATTAACTCTGGCCGGACACACTTCCTTGGTCCATGCCCGGCCTCGGCTGATCGACACATCATAGCCCTACCCAGGATCAACAGAGAGGCCAGCACGCCGGTCTACATCCTAAGAACTCAGGGGTCTTGGGCCCATCGCCCTTTGCACTCCTACGCATTGCGAACACGGCTGGTGAGCAGACCTAGCCCCCTTAATACAAGCGCAGGCTTTCCCGGTCCAACCCGGCGCGCGCCGCTCAACTGCTGACGTCTGAAGAGCTTCGGCTGATACATACGACGCCGAGTACCCATATTATTCCCACATGCTGGTTAGCGCGAAAAGGCCAGAGGCCTACTCAGATCACATATCCAAACCCATTAGTTTGTTGGGAGCTCTCAGTGACGATCAGGCCCCACACTCTGTGGTCCCGTCGCCCCATCTCGAGGACTTGCGGCCAGGGCAGCCCATCCACCGCTTGCCTGGCCGCGCCTCATAATTATCTCGCGGGTTCCTTCAAGGTCAACCCGTCTCCACACCACTCGTGGGTACCCCACGGGGTCGACCCGACTTTATCAAGCAACAGTAGTAAAGTCCAAGTAACCGTGTGTTCATCACATCAAGAAGGAATTCCGAGGAATCGCCCTCCTTGGATTTCCCACTCGATGTATCCATCAAGGTGCACCCAGAGGAATCACCCTTAGTGGATTCACTCCTGCGGAGTTGCACGACAGAAGATTCATCGGAGGTGGTGGAAGAGTAATCACCCTCTATAACCCACAACCGACTAGCTATACTACAGAGACAACATCAGGAGTGAGATAAGAGGTATCACCCTCGACACTCGATGGTAGCTTTGCAGAGTCAGGTAGGTTAAGGGGTGTGCAGTGATGTGCTAGTCTCAGTCCGTCGATCACATCGAACGAGGCACTGGAACTAAAGCGGGGCAACTAGGACAAGGCAAAGGGTCACAGATGGTTTAACTCCCAACCTATACTAAGCATTTAGGACATCAGGTAGAGTATCAAAAGCAGTTTACAAAAACAGGCAATGCACCAGAATAGGTATTCGGAACAATAACTGTAGCAGTTCTAATGCAAGTAGGAGGGAGAAAGAATAGACGATGTAGGCATGTTGAAGGGGGGTTGCTTGCCTAGAAGCTCTACGGCAAAGGAGGGGTGGTCAACAGTGTAGCCGGTCTCTGGGGCTGCGTCAGTCTCGGGGTCTACTGGATAAGAAGAGGGGGAAGAAACAATAAATAAAAGCAAACAGAGCAATACAGATGCATGGCATGGCAATATGCAGTGTTGGTGGTGACCTAATGCGATGCTACATGCTGCAGACGAAGCGGTAAAATATCTGGGATATTTTCCCGGCGTTTAGGCAGACTTTGGTATACTGAACCAAAGGGGAAGGTTCCATGTTCATATAGTTATGAGTGATGGTCAAGCATTTTGACAACATATTCGGATTCGTCTCGTTTTTCTGATCAACTTTCATGTAGAAAGTTTTTCGATCCGAGCTACGGTTTATTTTCTATGATTTTTCAAAGATTTAAACCTTTTTCTGAAATTCTAGAATTAAATATAATTAAATTAATCGCATTATCCAGAACAGTGCAATATGACGTTAGCATGATGTCATCATGACGTTAGTGGTCAACCCAGCCGTTCCAGGTCAAACCTGACGGCTGGGACCCACCTGTCATACACAATGGGTTTAACAGGGTTAAATTAAACTAAACTGGCGTTAATTTGGGGTGGACCCCACATGTCGGTGACTATTTAGCTAAACAAATTAAGTTTACTAGTCGTCAACCCGTGCACCCGCACGGGCTAGCAATTTAAATACTACAAAATTTAGTGTTTGAGACTCATAAGCAGTCACTAAATTGTTTCATGGTGGTACATTCTAATAATATTTATTCATTTTTTACCATTGTTTTTCTTGATTAGTTAGATACCTATTTACGTTGATTTTAATATTGATATTCCAAAGGCTCTGACGTAACTCAACATATTCTCATGAATATGTATACAAATCTATTTAACCTTTTTTCTTGAGACTGCGTCAATTAATTTGATTGGAGGGAGTATTTAATTGCTATTTTTAATGGACATACACACATGCATGCATGCTTGGAGCATGTTTCACTCGTATGTAACTTTGATATATAGCTATATTTAGGCCAAGTGTTCCTTCTCTCCAAACGTGGCTAAGGCTAACAGAAGGCCCGACATGTAAATGTATGCACATTAAACTGTAGAAAGTAGCGGTTGCTATGGTTTAAATCAAATATACCTCACAGTTGTTGCCCTTCATTATTTCGTATATATGTATTTTATTTTATTTCTAGCATGTATGTGCATATGAAATCTAAGACATGGTAATGTCGTATATATATGCATGTGATTCAACCATTACATAATCCAGATATATGTGTGTCTTGTATAATCCAGATATATATATGTCTTGTATATGATTGGAGGACGTGCCATTTTCAATCCCTAGAATATATCAATATTTTTTATCGGTGGCGTCCGGCACCTGAATATATCATAATAACAACAATGTTCACTGATGTAAAATTCACATCCAGCATGTAAAATTGCTGCGACAATGGGACGGCCACGGTCTAAAATTCGTGTCTGAGATATGTTTAAACTTGTGCTTTATTTTTTAAGCCAGTCTTGGTCCTAAACCAATAATTTTAGGGCAGACACGTTTACAATGGCATACATAATTGTAAGCTTTTAGGACTCGACCCCAACTGAACTTCACGGTGCTTGCCTGATCCTAATAATCGTAGAATTAAGATCTTCAGGTCATTTTTATGTGTTTTCATAGGTCAACCTGGGGGTTTGTATGATGCCTCTCATTAGTAACAGATTATAATTAATATACTATAAACCTCAAAGCGATTCCGAAACACATTTTAATGGCCAAAAAAATAGTAATTGATGTTAGTAATAACTGATAAGGGGCCTGATCATAGTACAAAGATTACTTAAATATATATTCAGAAATTAAATATGGCCATAAAATTAAATTCAAGTTCCAAGAATCTCTTACCACATCATTAGGTTGGGACATAATAAACTTCACCTCCCTTCACTTCCAACTAATAATTAAATTAAGTGAAGGGATGAAAAACAACGTATATATACTGCTATTGTCTTTCTTCAAACGTAACATATCTAGCAACGGATAAAGGACTTAGTAATAGCCATATTAATTAACTCAATGTAATACACAATGCGAACTGTGGCCAAAGGCAAAGTGAGAGGAGGCAATCAAGTCAGATTCGTTTTGTTCGTCTGCAATGGTACGGTTTCTCGTTCTTAATGCACTTACGTGAAGAAAACAATCAGTTAACATGCTCATGCGTACAGTTGTAACCAAAATTTACAGAACACTACCATAAACAATTACATCCACTTATTCCAACCATGCATGATTCAAGCGATTAAGCGATGAGACCAAACCTGAAGGTTCATTTCCATGAAGCAATAGATGCTGGATTCAACCTTGATTTTCCCATGGTGGTAGGACGCAGGAGAACAGAAGCGGAAGGTCATCCATCACAGAATACAACTCAACGAACAGAGAAGGCCGCGACCATGTACATGAGTCGACGGCGATGCTTTTTTTTTTTCCTTTTTATTATATCCGCAGACCGCAGTCAAGGTTGGGTATTGCAACGTGCTATAACAGAATCGTGGAAGATTTTTTTCCCATCCGTGATGGTGGGATATTTTTCCCCTTTTTTATCTATCGATGGAGTTTTTATGGGTGGAGGCTTCCTTTGTTTTTTGTTTACCAAAGATTTAATCTATACCTGAAAGGAGAGGAACGTGGTGATGGCTTTTTTTAGGAAACATGCTCATGTGGTCCTGTTTTTTTATCTATCGATGGAGTTTTTATGGGTGGAGCTTCCGTTGTTTTTTTCCCACAAAAGATTGAATCTATACGTGAAAGGAGAGGAACGTGGTGATGACCCTTTTTTTAGGAAACGTGCTCATGGTACTGTTTTTTTTTTTTTGACAACTGTGTTGACGGTCCTGTTTCTTGTGAGACATGGTCTCTTATAATGGTGTTTGTTTTTCTTGTGGGATCAAGACTCTTATAACGTTTTTTAAGGAAAATATTGATTTTTTTTCTGCTGTTAATTATGTGCACGTTGGGTCAGGTTTACGTCCAGATTGGTTATTTTTTTGTCACAGGTGTAACACAAATTGGAGGGTCAAGATAGATCAGTTACATAGATCGGATGATTAAGAATGACTAACATAATTTTAATGATGTGGATTAACGTGGAGCTTCGTATAATGCCTCCAATTAGTAAATACTAGTCGTCAACCCGTGCATTCGCACGGGTAGTTATATAATATTATCTATCAGTCCATATTATGATGATGTATTAAGTTGTCATTACCTTGGGATGTGTGTCCAACCATAGAAGTTTATAGACACATGGATAATGTATAGGAGACTATATGCTGGTAAGTCGTATCAAATCATCAAAAATAGCGCCCGTAAGCTCAGTGTTGAAGATGCAAGATCCAATCAGGTCTCCTTTGGGATAGATGCAGTCTACTGTATACACTATACTTATTAGCTACAACATATAGATTCAACCATTTATTCATGTAAATGTCCAAAAATATGCTTTAAGAACGAAAATTCTGAATTTTTATTCATTTTCCTAGAAAGCAACATCTTATTTGTTTAATCTAGTTGGCTAGTGTGTTTAATGCTTATTAGCATGAATATTATTAAATACCTTCGTAGTTATTGTCGTATAATTAGTTCAACTTATGGTTGTCTACGGGTATAATTTTCTATATCCATCAAGACAAACTGCAGATTTCTTGTTCGTATTTCGGTTATGTCCCAAACTTAGTGCAACAATTTCGCACATCCCTTGCTTAAGATTTTACGTACCATTTAAATTTTCATGAAAGATAGAAAAATAATTTAATTAATAATGACATTTAGAAAATGATGGTCAAATATGAACGTTTTGGACCTTGCCAATTTCTAAAATGTCATAGTGTTTCAGTTGTTGCTTAGGCATTTACAAAAATGTTCCAATAATTATAAGTTAAATTACTTCATTAAAACATGTAGGGTGATAACTTAGTTCTTTAGATTTATATGATATTTCAGTTAGTTATTGTAATGTTGTTTTTAAAAATGTTCCACCCTATTTCCCCCCTCAAATATGTCTTTCAAGAGATACTTGCTCGCAAGTATAGAAGGACTCATTTGTGTTACCATGCATATAATAAGTTTACATTGTCGGGGAAAAGTTAGTATATGTCTCTGGAGTTCTAATGCCTCTTGGATATCCAAATCCATGTAAAGGATGAGATTCTTTGTGTAGTCAGCTATCAGTTTGCCCAGTAATATCTATAGGGTAATAATAAGGGTTTTGAAATTTCCTAACAATTGCAAAATAACAATCAAACGATTCAAGCACAATGTTTCTTCACAAATTTAGTAACCTATTTATAAAGTTGTTAACGTGTCAAATGGGAGCAACGATCAGTCAAGCATCTCACATTATGTTGCGTGCCCTATAGTTTAAACACAGAAAAAGATAATAGAGAAGTTCTAAAATAGTGAAAAGGAAGAAAACAAATCAAGGTCAACACTTGCTTACATAAAAAACGTATAAATAGCAATGAAGGCAGTAATGGAAATTCTCGCGCAATTTAATCCTACCAACTTAAAAGTTGCTAGAGAAAGAACTGATGTGAAGATGAATGTTTAATATGCAACGACGTCGTTGCGCGCAGCATCGAGACACTCTTCAATTTTAATTGTCTGCACTACAGCGGCATTGGTTTATAACCACACTATGTGGGCAGAGCGATGCCTTAATTTGATCTCGCTCCAAAGGAATAACATGTGAAGACTTTGATTTGAGTATATCCAGTGGAAAATGAGAGAATGCAGTAAATCAGAAATTTGTTTGTGAGTAAACGTCCAATGAAAAATAATAATTACAAACCGTATGACCTTGTAGCATGCTTCAAATCCAGTCAAACAGGACTCAAAGCCGTGGAAAAAATAAATCAATCACCCTATCTTCTCGAGAAGCCTCATAAGATGTATTGACCGGAATGAAACAACAACTTATTAAATATGGTCATGAGAAACTTAAGGAACATAGTGTATAATCACCTTCTATAATATTATATCAATAGTAAAGCGCTAGTAGAAAAGGCATACTGTCTATTGTTTTCCAATCTTGCACAAATAACTCAGTCTGCACTTAAAGGTAGAATAACAAATCAATGGGCATGCATACACTGCATATGCATGTTAGTATCAGCAATATATATATCCCACACTCCAACCAAAGCAACAACTCATGCATGCATAATACAGAAAAATAAGCGAATTGAAGCAAAAATAATTGTACCTAATTTACATGCAGATTGCATAACAACAATCGGATCATTCTGGCATATTTATCATGTACTTAGTCCAAGTGCGTGACATGTCAGATGTAGCGAACGCTTCCTAGTGTACAGAATCTCAACGGTGCTCGATTGTGGTTGCCTCTTATTATGTGCATCGGTCCGTCGCACATTTTTTCATGTGCCCCGATCCTAAATATGTCTTCTGTCGAATGATGATACTCTTTTTGTAGATACTACCTTAGCGAGCGACGGAGTTCTTAGTTTTTTTTCGCGACACTGAGCTGATATTCTACAATTACCAAATGAGTAGGAACGACATCAATGAACTAATGTTAGGAAAGGGAACTAATGTCTTGACTACCCAAAGCAAAGAAAGGGGCCGGCTGGCTTTCATGGAACATAAACTGAACCAACAATACCTGCAAATGCTGCAGCCTTCACTGCCAACCATTGAAGAGTAAGTTCCTAAATATGTATAAACAGAAACTTAACTTGTGAACATGGTCGATTGTATGGAAGAACAAAATTAGATTGAGTAAAAAAACCAATAAGCATAACCTGCTATAAGATCAAAATTACATTGACTAAAAAGCCTATAGCAACACCAGTTTTTAACTTCTATAAGAAACCCAGAAATATTGGACATATACGATGCACAATTGTCCACTGCTTTGTCCGAGAAGTTATTTTCCACCTTACCCAAAAGGAAATCGCATGAACAACTCACCTCAAAAGGAGCAGTAGAGGAACGATACTGGAGTTGAAGATATGGTGATTAAGAGCATCTCTAGCAGACCCCGTATAAGTGATCAAACCCACATAATTCTTGCGTTTTACAGTTTTGGTCGAAAAAAGTGTTCAGAACAGAAACCGTAAAAGTGGTCCAACCCGTAAAATATTTAAGGGCCACCGAAAATGCACACCCGAAACCTTATATTTGGAGGTTTGAAGACCAAACCGAAGGGGCCCCGTATACCGGTCAAACCTCGTCGGAGCAAACACGCCGCCGCGGAGTTTGCCGGAATCCGCCCTAAACTCGCCGGAATTCATCACCGCACACCGGAAAAGGCCGCTAGACGCCGCAATCGATCGCCGTCGGTTCGAATTGGACGAGCTCGACATCGCTGTGGCCTTCCATTACCTCTGCCTGGCCGCCGGAATCCTCCCGGCCCGGCAGGCAAAGGGGCACGGCTCGGCCGGCGCGGCTGGCAATAGAGCAAGGCGCGGCCGGCGGAGGCGACGGGGCATGGCCGGCGGGCGACGGGGCTCGGCCGGCGAGGCTGGGCGCGGCCGGCGTGGTGATGGGGCGCGGCCGGCGAGGACGGGGTGCGGCCGACTGGCGACGGGGCACGGCCGACGGGCGACGGGGCACGGCCGACGGGCGATGGGGCCCGGCCGACGGGGTTGAGCGCGGCCGGCGTGGCCGGCGCGCCCGGCTGGGGGAAGGGGCGGCGGTGGCCAGACTGGAGGAAGGAGCTCTTTATCCCAGTTTTACAGTTTGTTTTACAGTATCTGTTCGGCCGTAACTAAAATGAATCCTTAAAATGCATTTTTTTTGACCCGTATCCCAGATTTACAGTTTGCGATTTTAAAGGGTCTGCTAGAGATGCTCTAATGGAATACCTGCTAGCCGGTCGTTCGTGGCATGCAAGGCGCACCCGACCACGGAACAGCAGTAACGTCGACTACGAAAACAACTTGATGGTCACGATGTGGGCAACTCCTGTACAGAGGGAAGAGGCAGTCGCCTGAGGAAACAATACAGTGGCTCCCACAGTAACCGGCGAGAGTAGACAGACATGGGAACAGGTACTCCTCATTTTCCTCGATTTTATGCGCGGCTCCTCATTCGTGGTGGATCGTCGGCGGTGTTTCCGGCAGAAATAGCGCAAGGACGGCGGCGAGATTGACCTGATGCGGCGTGATTGTCGTGTGTAGAAGAGGATCCTGGCGAGAGCGACTCAACTTTATGCGCGGCTCCTCATTTGTGGTGGATCGTCGGCGGTGCTTCCGGCAAAAACAGCGCAAGGACGGCGGCGAGATTGACCTGAGGCGGCGTGATTGTCGTTTGTAGGAGAGGATCATGGCGAGAGCGAGAGAATAGGAGAATTTGTTTTTTTTAACTTGAAATTAGGGATAAGCCAGGTTAGATCATTATGGGATTTCTTTTTGTGTGTGGAGAGATAATCGTGGGGAGAGGGAGTACGTTGTTTATATTTTCCTATAGGATTAGTGATAGGGCAGGTTAGACCGATCATTTTCTTGGGGAGAGGTTCGACCGATCATTATTCAGGAACAGATCGTAATAGTTTTTTTTTTACCTGAGATCGTAATAACTGTATGGATTAATCCTGATTTAAAAAAATATGAATTAATCCTCACCGTAATAACTCGGTCCACTAGATTAACGGCTCCTAATTACTGATTAACGTGGTAATTTTTGAGAAGTGCCTAATTAGTAGAGGTATTGAGGTATTGATAAGATTTGAAAATAGTTTAATTAGTCTACTTAACCGAGAGGTGCCCACTGGTCAGTGGCAGTAGCCGCCACGTCAGCGGCGTTGACCCGGTCAACTTTTCAACTAGGCCCGCGGGACCCAGCTGCCAGTGACTCGGGGTGGCCCACCGGTCAGGCCATGTTGGCGGTCGTCGTCGGAAACGCCCGGTGAGCTCTAGACGTGACGGCGATCGCCGAAGCTGCTCGGGTTTCCACTACGGTGCACCATTCCGCGGGTTTTCGGTGGCGTTCGAACGAGAGTGAAGCACCGCATCCAATGGAGCTAGCGCGAGGCCCCAGGAGTGACCAGAGGTGGCCGGACGGCGAGGTCCTGCGGCGGCTGGAGTTCGGCTCGGCGACGTGCTAGCTAGGGGGAAGCTTACGGCGCGGGGAGAAGAACGGAGGGAGGGAGGAGCTCACCGAGTGGCTACGGCAAGCCGGCGACAGGTTAGTAGCACAGAGGGAGGCCGGGAATGACGACGATCACCGAAGGCTGCGGCGGCTTGAACGGAGTCCCGCAGAGGAAGTAGCCGAGGCAGGCGCGTCCCCTGGGCACGGTTGCCAGGCTCGGGGACGCCGGTGGCCACGGCGGAGTAGCGGTGCGGTAGAGGAGGCTCTCGGGTGAGCTTGAGATCGAGAGGGAGAGAGCGATGGGAGGAAGGAGAGGTGGCTACGGGAGAGGGCTTGGGGCAGGTGAGCTCCCCTTATCCACCGCAAGGGCGAGGGACGGCCGGCGCGTGGAGCTCCAGCGCCCACGGCCATGGCACGCCCGACACGGCGGCGGGAGCAGGTAGAAGACCCTGTTCCCGCGGGCTGGGTCGGCGGCTGCCACTGTGGGCCTTAGTGCACGGTAAGGTTTTCCCTTTTCCCTTTTATTTTCTGTTTTCTTTTTGTTGTATTTTCTTTTTGCACTAAAAGGCTTTTGCAAAAATATGCCACTGGTGAAAACAAATATTAGGGATTATGGTGCACTGCCACAAAAGGTTTGGGATTTATTTGAATCCATTTGGAATTTTCAAAAGTGAAATGGCATTTTAAATTGCTGTATAAACACTGTTTCAAATGCTAATGTCCATTTCAGCCACATGGTGATGTTGTTTTCGTTAACAATAAATTGTTTGGAAATATTTGCTAAATGATGAACATTTTTCCAGCAATTTTTGTGCAACTCAAAAATTCACTTGCAATTTGAATTTAAATTGAGTGGCAGAATTTGACATGAGATATTAAACCATTGTGATCAAGTATTGCAAATGATGATGACTTGGCGTGATTAACAAATGGTCACTGTGCTTTATTACATAGGAGTGTTACATTGAGTTATGCTTGTCGACTCCGACCCACCATGGGCTCTTACTACCAATACATTTCTCTGTCGCCAATCCAATAGGCGACACATGTGTGTGCCTGTCATTGTCAATTCATGTTGGAGAGGCGTTTGAAGGAGCTCAAATGAGAAACCTTACACTGACCTAATGTCCTTTGGGTACCCAGAAACCGTATGTCACTTATGATGGGAGGTGTTACGAACGACTAGGACGTGGCTTACCATCCTTTACGCTTGTTGACTCCGACTAGGGAACGACAGATGCAGGAGATGGGAAGAAAGTTGAAACACAAGCCACCAAGACATTCATCAAAAGCCATTCTTAGGACCTAATGTCACGCTTGGCATCCATGGGCTCTTACTACCGATACATCTCTATGTCACCAGTCCAATTGGCAACATATGTGCGTGCCTATCATTGTCAATTCATGTTGGAGAGGCCTTTGATGGAGCTCAAATGAGGACCCTTACACTGACCTAATTTCCTTTGGGTACCCAGAAACCATATGTGACTTATGATGGGAGGTCTTACCAACGACTAGCACGTGGCGTACCATCCTTCAATTACACTTGTTGACTCCGACTAGGGAACAATGGATGTAGGACATGGGAAGAATGCTAAAACACAGGCCACCAAGACATTCATCAAACGCCATTCTTAGGACCTAATGTCATGTTTGGCCTCCATGGGCTCAAACTACCATAGATTTCCCTATAGCCATTCCGATTATCGACTTGTATTGTGTGCCTGTCCTTGCCATTGCCAGTTCGAGAGGCTTTTGAAGCAGCACAAAGGAGGTGCCATACACAGCCTAAAAGTCCTTTAGGTCCCGAGAAATCATATGTGGCATGGGATGAGCGGTGCTATGAAGAACTTGGAATAGGCGTACCATCCTTCTTGAGTTATGCTTGTCGACTCCGACTAGCCATGGGCTCTTACTACCGAGACATTTCTCTGTCGCCAATCCAATTGGCAACACATGTGGGTGCCTGTCATTGTCATTCATGTTGGAGAGGCCTTTCATGGAGCTCAAATGAGGACCCTTACACTGACCTAATGTCCTTTGGGTACCCAGAAACCATATGTGACTTATGATGGGAGGTCTTACCAACGACTAGGATGTGGCATACCATCCTTCAATTACGCTTATTGACTCCGACTAGGGAACGACGGATGCGGGACATGGGAGGAAAGCTGAAACACAGGCCACAAAGATATTCATCAAAAGCCATTCTTAGGACCTAATGTCATGCTTGTCATCCATGGGCTCAAACTACCATAGATTTCCCTGTAGCCAATCCAATTGGCGACCTGTAATGTGTGTCCGTCATTGCCATTGCCAGTTCAAGAGGCCTTTGAAGGAGCACACAGGAGGTGCTATACACAGCCTAAAAGTTCTTTTGGTCTCGAGAAATCATATGTGCCATGGGATGAGCGGTGCTACGAATGACTTGCAATAGGTGTACCATCCTTCTTGAGTTATGCTTGTCGACTCCGACCCGCCATGGGCTCTTACTACTGATACATTTCTCTGTCTCCAATCCAATTGGCGACACATGTGCGTGCTTGGCATTGCAAATTCATGTTGGAGAGGCCTTTGAAGGAGCTCAAATGGGGACCCTTACACTGACCTAAAGTCCTATGGGTACCCAGAAACCATATGTGACTTATGAAGGGAGGTGTTACGAATGACTAGGACCTGGCGTACCATCCTTCAATTACGCTTGTCGACTCCGACTTGGAATAGGCATACCATCCTTCTTGAGTTATGCTTGTCGACTCCGACCCGCCATGGCCTCTTACTATTGATACATTTCTGTGTCGCCATTGCAATTGGCAACAGTAGTGTCTCCCTATCGCCATTGCAATTTCATGTTGGGGAGGCCTCTGAAGGAGCTAAAAGGAGGTGCCATACACATTCCTAAAAGTCCTTTAGGTCCCGAGAAATCATATTTGGCATGGGGCGAGCGGTGCTACAAACGACATGGACTTTGCATAAAATTCTTCTTGAGTTATGCTTGTCGACTCCAACCCTCCATGGGTTTTTACTAAAGATACATTCCTATATCGCCAATCGTATTGGCGACTCATGTGTGTGCCTGTCATAGTCAATGCATGTTGGAGAGGCCCTTGAAGGAGCTAAAAGGAGGTGCCATACACAGCCCTAAATGTCATTTAGGTCTCGAGAAATCATATTTGGTGTGGGATGAGCGGTGCTACGAACGACCTGGAGTTGGCGTACCATCCTTCTTGAGTTATGCTTGTTGACTCCAACCCTTCATGGGCTCTTAATACCGATACATATAAATGTCGCCAATCAAATTGGCGACACATGTGTGTGTCTGTCATAGTCGATGCATGTTGGAGAGGCCCATGAAGGAGCTAAAAGGAGGTGCCATACACAACACTAAAAGTCCTTTAGGTCCTGATAAATCATATTTGACGTGGGATGAGTGGTGCTACGAATGACCTGGACTTGGCGTACCATCCGTCTTGAGTTATGTTTGTCGAATCTAACCATCCATGGTCTCTTCCTACCGATACATACATTTCTATGTCGCCAATCCAATTGGTGAAACTTGTGTGTGCTTGCCATTGTCAATTCTTGTTGGAGAGGCCTTTGAAGGAGCTCAAATTAGGACCCATACACTGACCTAATGTCCTTTGGGTACCCAGAAACCATATGTGACTTATGATGGGAGGTGTTACGAATGACTAGGACGTGGCATACCATCCTTCAATTATGCTTGTCGACTCCAACTAGGGAACGACGAATGCTGGACATGGGATGAAAGTTCAAACACAGGCCCCAAGACATTCACCAAAAGCCATTCTTAGGACCTAATGAAACACTTGGCCTCCATGGGCTCAAACTACCATAGATTACCATGTAGCCATTCCAATTGGCGACCTATAATGTGTACCTGACATTGCCATTATCAGTTTGATAGATCTTTGAAGGAGCACAAAGTTGGTGCCATACTGTGGCACCCCGGCTCAGAGAACTGGTTTACCAGTGTTTCCAACCCAGAGATCAAGTCTTCTGGAAACACACAACAACTTGGAACAGAACATGGCTGAACTTTTATTGATAATAGTCGAGTACAAGCTTATAAATTACATGATCATCGAGGCCAAAAGCACATCTAATGATATGACAATATCTACATTATTTATCTAACATAACAGGGCCTCGGTATTACTGCGGAATACTACAGCGAAAGACTACTGCGTAGCGGAACATGATAGTAACTCCATCCACAGGGACACTGCTGAGGACACATCCTAGTCATCGCAACAAGGACCTTCGAGACCTCCGTCTCAGTCTTCCCCTGCATCTGGCATGATACGCTAGGTGAGTACTTTGAATGTACTCGCAAGCTCACAACAACCAAATATGCAGCAAATAATAGCATGGCAATAAACATGTTAAGTCTTAACTGATTCACTTACTGATGTTAACTTACTCATATCCGGGTTGTCTCACAAACCTCGGAGTACTCGATGCCAACGAGTCCATCCGCTCATAAGGCAAGTTCTTCCAGCATTACTACGGTTGTTACGGTTGATCACCTAGAGAGGTCTGGATGGGCTGTCCAATACCGTGGACGCGGCAATTCGAATAGATTTTACACTCTGCAGAGATTGCGCACTTTACCCACACTATGGAGCACCTGACCTCGTGATCCCATTCGGGTGGACCAGCGTTGCTCCAACGAAACCCGCCTGACCCGTGACTCTTCCATCGTACCACCGGCAATCATCCTCCTTCGGAGTCAAGCCTTGGGTGGCCCCGTGTCACCTCGTGACACTTGCCACCGTCGTGGCCTAACTAAACTGTCCCAAATGAGGACACCGGCACAAAACTCAACCGGGCTCACAGGGTTATCGCCGTCTACCTGATCAAGGCAGCACGCACGCATAACCCTCCCTAAATGGAAGTACCGGTGAAAGAGCACGGAGCCATACCAAGTCAAGGCCGTCCCATACCGGCAAATGTGGCTGCACGGGTAAGCCCGGACAGGTGACTCTTGATCAACCACTAAGTTTCACTTAGCAATCATGGTCATATATGTACATTAAATGCGGGAAATAGGCATTTAAATACTTCACTTGAATTATCTATGTAAATTAAATGCGGGAAATGAATATGAATTATGTAATGCTATGAAATGCTTCATAATATGGATGTCCTGGCTTGCCTTGATCAGTTGGGTTGTTCAGAAACTCCTTGTCTTCAAATCCACAAGAATCTCCTTCTGAAAATATTTTTAAATGGCAAAGAAAAATGTTACATAAAGCCTTTTTATTCACCAAACATTATGTGAGTATTGGAAAAATACCAAACTTGGTCATAAAATAAAGAATTTGAATATGAACATAATGCAAAAAGAATCAGGTCAATTGGACATTTTAATAAAAAGTTATTAGTAGTCAAAGTGGATGGTCTCCTCTGTTAAATAAACAAAATTAAGAAAAACAGAAAAACCTGGAATGGGCCACGTCGAAGGCGTAAAGGCCAAAGGCACCTTCACTTACCCCTTCGTGCCCACGCTGCTGGGCCGCTGACAGGTGGGGCCCGCTCGGTTTAAAACAAAGGGAGGAGGAAGAGAGCAGAGGGAGGCGGGGCTCCGGCGACGCTCACCGGCGATAGGGACGGCGGCGGAGCTGGGAGTTGACGGGGATCGATCGGGTACTCTAGGTCACCCGGAGATGGACGGACGGCGCGTCGCCCTTCTTCTCCGGCGAACGAGCGCTACGGTGGTCGACAAAGGTGGCGATTCCGGCGACTATTCGCTCGGGCAGGAGGTCGAGGAGTACCAGTGGAACTTGCTGAGTGCTACGGTGGTCTCAGGCGAAGCGGAGGAGTAGTGGTGATGGCTGTCGAAGCGCGAGGGCGGTGGAGGGCCTCTCGGCCTTGGCTCTTGCTTGGGGAGGCAATGTAGGATGGAGGGAGAGGGGTGAGGAGCTTAGCGAGGCTGGGCGGGGCTATTTATAGGCGGGAGGAGGCGCTCGGCGATCTCTCTGGATCGGCGACGACGTGGCTACGCCACTAGAGCAAGGACGGCGAGATGGCCGTCGTGGCGCGGGGCGAAGCGACGGGAGCGAGCAAAGGCATTAAATGCGCGAGGGGATAGCTCGGGGAGAAGAAGACGAGCGGCGCCACCACTGTGGCCGCACGGGCAGCACAGTGCTCGCGGTCGTGGCGGCCGCCGAGGGCTTCTCCGGCGAGGGCGAAGGATCTGGAGGGGCTAGGTGTTGCACGGGAACGATGTCGGCATGCTTGGACAAGCTGCTGCGGCGCAGGCGTCTCGCTCTGATGAGACCCGAGCCTGGCGCAGCACAGAGCGCGGCGGCAAGCATGTCATCGCTGTGCTCACCACGGTGCTTGACACCAGGAGGCCACACAAGCCTGGCAAATCTTGTTTGGCACGTCGACCCTCGATCACTCACTTCACCTGCACCAATAGTTTGGCTTGGTTGGGTCTGAAATGAAGGGTAGCCTCAACAACAGTTCCTGACAGTGAACTAGAGAGGGTTCTGGAGAGGTGGAGAGCTAGGGATGGAGCCAAGGAGATTGTCTGGAGTGATCCTCGTTGGAAGGACTCCAAACTGGCCAAGTTTGAGTAGGTTTGGTTGAGATTTGAGGGTAGTTCATGTGTAACCTGCAAATCTGGTCCAGAATGTGAATGTTGAGGTAATGCTCACTTGGATGATCTCCTGAGGCTAAAACTTGGTCGAGGGAAGTCATTTGTAGGTGTCCTCATGCCACAAAAATTTCAGAGCATTTGGACAAACCTAACAGGTACTTCCTTCACAAAGGTTCAGACTGCCCAGGAACAAAACTGAATTATTTTGCAAAATATTTGAACTAGTCCATGGAATATTTTTGGATATTGGGGCAAGATATATTCCAAGGTATTTTAAGGAATTATTTGAGAATTTCCTAGCCATCCAAACTATAGGTTGCTTCACAACCCCTAGTGATGACCTAAATTCCCAAATAAAAGAAAAGAGTTATTGGAAAAGATTTAAATTGGGATTTGGGTCCTTGAGGTACTTGGCAAGGTATTGGCAAGGTGATGAGGCTTTGGATTACTTGAAAAAGATTCAAAAGTTTCCAAGACCAAATGAAAAGGTTCAAAAACCATTCAAATTTCAAATAAAACCAAGAAAAGTTTGAAAAGAAAAAGTTGCCAAAATCAGGGTGTCACAAACCTACCCCCCTTAGGATGAATCTCGTCCGCGAGATTCGGTTGCTCAGGGAAGAAATATGGATATGCGGATCTCAGAAAATCTTCTCTTTCCCAAGTGCCCTCTTCCTCAGTGTGGTGCTCCTATAGCACCTTGTAAAATCTTATCACCTTACTCCTCGTGGTTCTTTCCATCTCATCCAAGATCCTGACAGGTTTTTCCTCATAAGTCAAATCCTTAGCCAATTCTATTTCACTCATATCCGCTTGCTTGGCTGGGGGTGCAATGCATTTCCTTAACTGTGAGATGTCAAAGACATCATGAATGTCTGGCAATGCTGGTGGCAATTCCAACTGATATGCGACTCTGCCCTTCCTAGCAATCACTAGAAAGGGACCGATGTATCTTGGGGCCAACTTTCCCTGGGTACCAAACTTCTTTACTCTCTTCATAGGAGTTACTCGCAAGTAAGCATAGTCTCCAGGCTCGAAAGTTACTTCCCGGTGGTTTGGGTCGTAATAGCTCTTCTATCGGGACTTGGCTGCTCGCAGATGCTCTTGAATATCCTTGACTTGCCTTTCAGCCTCGAGCATCAAGTCCGTACCAAAGATGCGACTATCTCCTATTTGGGACCAGTTCAGCGGTGTGCGGCACTTCCGTCCGTACAATGCCTCAAAAGGCGACATCTTGAGACTTGCCTGATAGCTGTTGTTGTAGGAGAATTCAGTGTACGGTAGACTATCCTCCCATTTGGGTCCATGGGAGAGAGCACATGACCGAAGCATGTCCTCTAATATTTGGTTCACTCGCTCGGTCTGTCCATCCGTCTGCGGATGGTATGCTGTGCTGTGTTTCAGCACGGTTCCCAAAGCTTGATGTAGTCGTAGCCAGAATGCTGAGGTAAATAAGGAACCCCTATCTGATGTGATAGACTTGGGTACTCCATGCAGACTGACTATCCGGGACATGTAGAGTTGTGCCAGCTGATTTGCGTTGAAAGTGGTCTTTACTGGGATAAAGTGAGCCACCTTCGTGAGGATGTATACAATGACCCAAATAGCATCATTGCCGCTCGTGGACTTGGGTAGTCCCACAATAAAATCCATACATATGTCGTCCCACTTCCACTGAGGCACCGGTAAAGGTTGCAGTAGCGCAGCGGGTTTCTGATGCTCTGCCTTGACCTTGTTGCAATTGTCACAGCAGGCGACATAGTATGCTATATCTTTTCGCATTCCAGACCACCAAAAAGTTTCTCTCAAGTCCTGATACATCTTGGTACCTCCCAGGTGGATCGAACATGCGGACTCATGTGCTTCCTTGAATATTTGTTGCCTCAAGTTGTTTTGATTCGGCACACAAATTCGTTTCTCGAACCACACGGTACCATGTTCATCTACACGAAAGGACTTGGCCTTCCCTTGCTGAATTAATTCCTTGACCTCCTGAATTTCTTCATCTGACTTTTGTGCTTCCTTGATTTCCTGCATGAGGGTTGAAGTAATTTCCAACGTGTCCGGGGTCATTGGGCCACATAGCACCATATTGAGCTTGACAAACACTTCTTGTAAGCTCGGATGCATACCCTCAACTAGTGCATTCACAGCAGCTTGTTTCCTGCTCAGGGCATCAGCAACCACATTTGCTTTCCCTGGATGATAGTTTATCCCAACATCATAGTCCTTGACTAGCTCAAGCCATCTTCGCTGCCTGAGGTTCAGGTCGGGTTGAGTGAAAATATACTTGAGACTTTTATGGTCTGTTTATATTTCACATCGTTGTCCAATAAGATAATGCCTCCAAATCTTCAGGGCATGAACCACATCAGCTAGCTCTAAGTCATGTGTAGGATAGTTCTCCTCATGAGGTCGTAGCTGTCGTGATTAATAAGCTACAACCTTCCCTTCTTGCATTAGCACGCATCCGATTCCACGCCTGGATGCATCGCAGTATATGTCGAAACTCTTGTGAATGTCTGGGAGGACTAAGACAGGGGCTGTGGTTAGCCTCGTCTTTAACTCTTGGAAACTGCTGTCGCACTCGGCTGTCCAGATAAACCTTTGGTTCTTTTTCAACAATTCCGTCAGCGGCTTGGCTATCTTAGAAAAACCATCAATGAAGCGACGGTAGTAGCCTGCCAAGCCCAGGAAACTACGGACTTCAATCACCGTGGTTGGTGTCTTCCAATTCAAGACCGCAGTAACCTTACTGGGATCAACAGCTATTCCTTTTTCTGACAGAATATGTCCAAGGAATCCCACCTCGTTCAGCCAAAATTCGCACTTACTGAACTTGGCATATAAGCGATGGGTTCTCAATCTTTCCAAGACAGCTCTCAGATGCTGCTTATGCTCCTCTTCATCCTTAGAGTATATCAGGATGTCGTCAATGAACACCACTACAAATTTGTCCAGAAAATCCATGAAGACTTTGTTCATCATGCTCATGAAGTAGGCTGGAGCGTTGGTCAATCCAAATGCCATAACTGTAAATTCATATAGCCCATATCGAGTGGTGAACGCTGTCTTGGGGATATCCTCCTTTCGGATTTTTAGTTGATGATATCCCGTTCTGAGGTCGATCTTAGAGAATACCCGTGCTCCATTCAACTGGTCGAATAAGTCATCAATTCGAGGGAGCGGATACTTGTTCTTGATAGTGACCTCGTTAAGCTGGCGATAGTCTACACACATTCGTAGACTTCCATCCTTATTCTTGACAAATAATACTGATGACCCCCATGGCGAAATTCTTGGACGAATGTATCCTTTCTGTAGCAACTCGTCTAACTGCTTCTTTAGCTCTGCCAGCTCTGGGCCTGGCATACGATAATATTTCCTGTATATTGGAGCTATACCAGGAATTACTTCAATGGCGAACTCCAATTCTCGATCGGGCGGCATTCCTGGTAATTCCTCAGGAAATACATCTAGAAATTCACCCACTACCAGAATCAGATTCATATCTGTAAAGGTGGTCTGGTATGCCTTGCCCTTTCTTGTTATCATTCTGCTGGCCAGAAATTGGACGGTTTGTCCGACGGGGTTCACCAATGTCACCGTTCTGGTGGCGCAGTTGATACACACTTGGTGCTGTGCCAACCAGTCCATTCCCAGTATTATATCCATTCCTGGGGATTTAGTGGCAACAAGGGTAGCTGGGAATTTGACTCCATGGATTGAGATTTCCAGACCCTTGTATATTATATTTGTTCTGAGCATAGAGCCAGGGGATTGTACCACCATGATTTTGTCCAAAAGTGAAGGAGAAAATTTGTGCAAGGTGGCAAAACTTCGCGAAATAAACGAGTGGGAAGCCCAGAATCAAATAAAATTATTGCAGGTATGTCGTTGACAGAAAACATACCAAGGACACTGTCTGGAGCTTCACAGACTTCTTCGGCAGAGATATGGTGGACGCATCCATGGCTGAGGTTGTGGTTGGGGAGGTGTCCAAGGTGATTGACTTGTGGCTTGTGGTCAGCTGACTGCTTTCCGTTATTAGTAGGACACTGCTTGGCGTAGTGTCCACTCTGGCCACAAGTGAAACAGGTGTTGTTGCGGCGGCAGTCCTCTATGACTGGCTGATTGCCGAAGGTCTTGCTCTGGTTGCCTGGCTTGCTATTGTTGCCACCATTGTTCCACACAGGTTTGTTTTCAGATGGCCCTGGCTGCCAACTGCGCAACTTTTCCGCATATGGTTCCCTGTTGTCCTTCTTAGGCTCGAACTTCCTCTTACGATCATCATTCCCAAACTTGTGTTCTCGTTCGGCGATGAAGGCCTTATCCACCAAGTTCTGGAAATCGTGGATGTCCAACATGCATAGCTGACATCGGAGGGTGTGATTAAGTCCTCTGAGGAACCGGTCTATTTTCCTTTCTTCGGTAGCCACATCATGAGGAGAGTACCGGGCCATGTTGTTGAACTTTTTTAGGTATTCTCCCACAGACATGTTTCCTTGTGTGAGGGCCAGGAATTCCCTCTGCTTCACTTTCATGATACCTGTGGGAATATGATACTTGCGGAACAGCTCTTTGAATTTCTCCCAGGAAATCTCTTCTCCAGCAGGCCACATTAACTTGGTGTTGTCCCACCATATGGCTGCCGGGCCTTCGAGATAATGGGTGGCAAATGGGACTTTATCTCCTTCTTCACAACGAGCGATGTCCAATTTCTTTTCCATGGTTCTTAACCAGTCATCAGCCTCAATAGGATCCACAGCCTGACCAAAGTTGGGTGGTTTTGTGCGCTGGAAGTTAGACAGTTTGGAATGCACCCCATTGCCATTGTTCTGACCTACTATTGTCTGCATACTCTTGAGAAATTCCATGAGGTCTTGGTTTCTCTTTTCCTCAAACATTCTCATTATCTCATTTGTGGTTGGTGCTTGAGGTGGTGGTGGTGGTAAGTCTTCGGGCGGTTGCCCTGCCTGCCTGGCGGAACGACGGACGGGGTTTCCATCGCCGCCTTGACTGCTACTTCCTTTCTTCATCCTAATTTTTGTTCCCATAGCAAATACCGAATTGATGAGCAACATCCATAAGGAGAAATATGGTAATATGACACCAAAAGAAACTTCACAAAAAAGGCAAATAAAGAAAACAACATAATTATACAAGACAACCCAACATCATACATGGCAAGCTAGTAGGGGAATATCATGGCTAGACCGCTCATACAGAAGTCGACATATGCAAAGATGCATGCATTACTACTCAAGCTCCAGTCTAGTGCGTCGATGACTCGAACACTGCCCATCTGAAGAGTCCTCGTCGTCAGATCCTGAGTCAGAATCAGAACTGATGATGTGAGTCACCGGGTCAAAAGAGACATGACGTCGTTGCTGAGACGGCTCTCCCTCGGCGGGGGAAAGAGCACGTCGCCTCAGCATCGGTGGAGCAGGAGTGTCTAGGAGTGAGGCCCACTCAGTTGGGGTCTCAAGTCGGCTACCAGACGATAAGCCTGATGGTGCAGAAAAACCGGAAGGGGTATCAAGCACACGCGGAAGTGGAACTGGTGGTGGATACCTAGGTGGAACTACAGGAAGAGGAGGAGGTGCTGGAGTCACTGCTGCAAGTGCCCCCCTGAACACGACACATCTCCTCAGCCAAGGAGATGATCATATGGTAACTGGCGTTTAGATAGCGAGACAAAACACTATCCGCATGATCACATGATGGGTCAACAGGTGAGAAAAGGACTCGCCCTGTTGTAGGTGACAGAGTGGGATAGTGGAAGAAACCTGGATGGTTCTGCATCTCGACCTCGTGGAAGCGCAAGTCAGTAATAGCCTCCATGGGAGCAGACTGGATCGCCAGCTCCGGAGTAGAAGCCACTCCGCCCTTGGAAGAGCGAGAAGAGCTTCCAATATCCGAAGTCGCGGTCATGTAAGCCACTGCATGGTACTCATATACTGAGTCGCCCAACTGCTCCCGGTACACCTGGTACACCGGGTCATCACTGTTGGGATACAGCCGAAGCCAGACGCTACGAAGCAGAGCTAGAAAAGTGTGGGGTTCTGGCTCATGATGAAAGTGAAATGGAACTGGTGCCATCTACACTCACAATGCCAAGAGATAGTAACATAATGAATTATGACGCATGAGGCATGGTATGCAACAATCAAATGCAACAAGCAGGATGCACACTCAAAGTCCTATGCTAATCGCAGTTCTAACGCGAGTTACCTAGGGTGTCCTACAGTTCGCATGGCTCTGATACCAAGCGTTGTGGCACCCCGGCTCAGAGAACCAGTTTACCAGTGTTCCCAACCCAGAGATCAAGTCTTCTGGAAACACACAACAACTTGGAACAGAACATAGCTAAACTTTTATTGATAATAGTCAAGTACAAGCTTATATATTACATGATCATCGCGGCCAAAAGCACATCTAGTGCTATGACAATATCTACATTATTTATCTAACATAACAGGGCCTCGGTATTACTGCGGAATACTATAGCAAAAGACTACTGCATAGCGGAACATGATAGTAACTCCATCCAGAGGGACACTGCTGAGGACACATCCTAGTCATCGCAATACGGACCTTCGAGACCTCCGTCTTGGTCTACTCCTGCATCTGGCATGATACGCCTGGTGAGTACTTTGAATGTACTCGCAAGCTCACAACAAACGAATATGCAGCAAATAATAGCATGGAAATCAACATGTTAAGTCTTAACTGATTCACTTACTGATGTTAACTTACTCATATCTGGGTTATCTCAAAAACCTTGGAGTACTCGATGCCAACGAGTACATCCGCTCATAAGACAAGTTCTTCCATCATTACTATGGTTATTACGGTTGATCATCTAGAGAGGTCTGGATGGGCTGTCCAATACAGTGGACGCGGCTATTCGAATAGATTTTACACTCTGCAGAGGTTGCGCACTTTACCCACACTATGGGGCACCTGACCTCGTGATCCCATTCGGGGTGGACCAGCGTTGCTCCAACGAAACCCGCCTGACCCGTGACTCTTCCATCGTACCACCGGCAATCATCCTCCCCCGGAGTCAAGCCCTGGGTGGCCTCGTGTCACCTCGTGACACCTGCCACCATCGTGGCCTAACTAAATAGTCCCAAACGGGGACGCTGGCACAAAACTCAACTGGGCTCACAGGGTTATCGCTGTCTTCCTGATCAGGGCAGCACGCAGGCATAACACTCCCTAAATGGAAGTACCGGTGAAAGAGCACGGAGCCAGACCAAGTGAAGGCCGTCCCATACCAGCAAATGTGGCTGCACGGGTAAGCTCGGACAGGTGACTCTTGATCATCCACTAAGTTTCACTTAGCAATCATGGTCATATATCAATTTAAATTGTCAACAATAGGAATTTAAATGCTTCACTTGAATTATCTATGTAAATTAAATGCAGGAAATGAATATGAATTATGCAATGCTATGAAATGCTTCATAATATGGATGTCCTGGCTTGCCTTGATCAGTTGGGTTGTTCAGAAACTCCTGGTCTTCAAATCCACAAGAATCTCCTTCTGAAAATATTTTTAAATGGCCAAGGAAGATGTCACATAAAGCCTTTTTATACACCAACAATTATGTGAGTATTGGAAAAATGCCAAACTTGGTTAGAAAATAAAAAAGTTGAATATGAACATAATGCAAAAAGAATCAGGTCAATTGGACCTTTTAATAAAAAGATATTAGTAGTCAAAGTGGCTAGTCAACTCTGTTAAATAAACAAAATTCAGAAAAACAGAAAAACCTGGAATGGGCCACGTCGAAGGCATAAAGGCCAAAGGCGCCTTCACTTACCCCTTCGCGCGTGCGCTGCTGGGCCGCTGACAGGTGGGGCCTGCTCGGTTTAAAATAGAGGGAGGAGGGAGAGAACAGAGGGAGGCGGGGCTCCGGCGACGCTCACCGGCGATAGGGACGGCGGCGGAGCTGGGAGTTGACGGGGATCGATCGGGCACTCGAAGACGGTCCTCCCTGTACCCGTAGCTCCCCCGGAGATGGACGGACGGCGCGGCGCCCTTCTTCTTCGGCGGACGAGCGCTACGGTGGTCGACGGATGTGGCAATTCCGGTGACTATTCGCTCGAGCAGGAGGTCGAGGAGTACCAGTGGAACTTGCTGAGTGCTGCGGTGGTCTCAGGCGAAGCGGAGGAGGAGTGGTGATGGCTGTCGATAACGCGAGGGCGGCGGAGGAACTCCGGCGTAGCTCGAGGCCAGAAGGCCTCTCGGCCTTTTCTCTTGCTTGGGGAGGCAATGCAGGATGGAGGGAGAGGGGTGAGGAGCTTAGCGAGGCCGGGCGGGGCTATTTATAGGCAGGAGGAGGCGCTCGGCGATCTCTCTGGATCGGCGGCGACGTGGCTACGCCACTGGAGCAAGGACGGCGAGTTGGCCATCATGGCGCGGGGCGAAACGACGGGAGCGAGCAGAGGCATTAAATGCGCGAGGGGATAGCTCGGGGAGAAGAAGACGAGCGGCGCCGCCACTGTGGCCACATGGGCGGCACAGTGCTCGCGGTCGTGGCGGCCACCGAGGGCTTCTCTGGCGAGGGCGAAGAATCTGGAGGGGCTAGGTGTCGCACAGGAACGATGTTGGCATGCTTGGACAAGCTGCTGCGGCGCAGGCGTCTCGCTCTGATGAGACCCGAGCCTGGCGCAGCACAGAGCGTGGCGACAAGCATGCCATCGCCGTGATCACCACGGTGCTTGCCACCAGGAGGCCACGCAAGCCTGGCAAATCTTGTCTGGCACGTCGACCCTCGATCACTCACTTCACCTGCACCCATAGTTTGGCTTGGTTGGGTCTGAGATGAAGGGTAGCCTCAACAAGAGTTCCTGACAGTGAAGTAGAGAGGGATCTGGAGAGGTGGAGAGCTAGGGATGGAGCCAAAGAGATTGTCTGGAGTGATCCTCGTTGGAAGGACTCCAAGCTGGCCAAGTTTGAGTAGGTTTGGTTGAGATTTGAGGGTAGTTCATGTGTAACCTGCAAATCTGGTCCACAATGTGAATGTTGAGGTACTGCTCACTTGGATGATCTCCTGAGGCTGAAATTTGGTGGCGGGAAGTCATTTGTAGGTGTCCTCATGCCACAAAAATTTCAGAGCATTTGGACAAACCTAACAGGTACTTTCTTCACAAAGGTTCAGACTGCCCAGGAACAAAACTGAATTATTTTGCAAAATATTTGAACTAGGCCATGGAATATTTTTGGATATTGGGGCAAGATATATTCCAAGGTATTTTAAGGAATTATTTGAGAATTTTCTGGCCATCCAAACTATAGGTTGCTTCACAACCCCTAGTGATGACCTAAATTCCCAAATAAAAGAAAAGAGTTATTGGAAAAGATTTAAATTGGGATTTGGGTCCTTGAGGTACTTTGCAAGGTATTGGCAAGGTGATGAGGCTTTGGATTACTTGGAAAAGATTCAAAAGTTTCGAAGACTAAATGAAAAGGTTCAAAAACCATTCAAATTTCAAATAAAACCAAGAAAAGTTTGAAAAGAAAAAGTTGCCAAAATCAGGGTGTCACACATACACAGTCTAAAAGTCCTTTAGGTCCCAGAAATCATATGTGGCATTGGATGAGCTGTGCTTGGAGCGACTTGGAATAGGCGTACCATCCTTCTTGAGTTATGCTTGTCGATACCGACCCGCCATGGGTTCTTACTACCGATACATTTCTCTGTCGTGAATCCAATTGGCGGCAGTAGTGTGTACCTGTCCTTTTCAATGCATGTTGGAGAGGCCTTTGAAGCAGCTAAAAGGAGGTGCCATACACATCCCTAAAAGTCCTTTAGGTCCCGAGAAATAATATTTTGACATGGGATGAGCGGTGCTATGAATGACATGGACTTGGCGTACCATCCTGCTTGAGTTATGCTTGTCGACTCCGACCCTCCATGGGCTCTTACTACCGATACATTTCTATCGTCATCCTCAGACTTGTGCTAATTAGATAGCACTTGGAGAGCTGCCTCCTTGTCCAGCCAAGCCTTCTCAACTTGAGAAGCGAGCTGGGCTTGGAACTTGCTTTCTGCTCCTTGCAAAGCGGTCTCCAGGCTGCATTCATGGGCTAGGAGCTCCTCCTCATGGGCGTCTTGCTGGATCTTCCGCTGGCTCAAGGAAACCTCGAGGGCCGAGATCTCTACCCGCTACTTTTCCACTTCAAGATCCCAGGAGGCCTTTTCTAGGATGGAGGCTCCATTCCCGGTGGCCAGGTCCAACTCACGTTGGGCCATCTTGCCGGTCTTCAGGGTGTACTGATGACCAACAAGTATAGGGGATCAATCATAGTCCTTTCGATAAGTAAGAGTGTTGAACCCAACGAGGAGAAGAAGGAAATGACAAGCGGTTTTCAGCAAGTTAGTTTCTACAAGCACTGAAATTATCGGTAACGAGTAGTTCGATAGCAAGATAATTTGTAACAAGTGACAAGTAGCAATAGTAACAAAGAGTGCAGCAAGGTGGCCCAATCCTTTTTACAGCAAAGGACAAGCCGGAACGATCTCTTATAGTAAGCAAAGTGTTCTCGATGACACATGGGAATTTCATCTAGTCACTTTCATCATGTTGGTTTTATTCGCGTTCGCTACTTTGATAATTTGATACGTGGGTGGACAGGTGCTTGGGTGCTATTCTTACTTGAACAAGCCTCCCACTTATGATTAACCCCCTTCGCAAGCATACGCGACTATGAAAGAAGAATTAAGATAAATCTAACCATAGCATTAAACATGTGGATCCAAATCAGCCCCTTACGGAATACCGCATAAACTAGGGTTTAAGCTTGTGTCACTCTAGCAACCCATCATCTAATAACTAATCCACAATGCGTTCTCTTAGGCCCAAAGATGGTGAAGTGTCATGTAGTCGACGTTCACATAACACCACTAAGAGAATCAACAACATACATATCATCAAAATATCGAAAGAATGCTAAACTCACATGATTACTTATAACAAGACTTCTCTCATGTCCTCAAGAACAAAAGTAACTACTCACAAGCCATCATCATGTTCAATATCAGAGGGGTATTAAATAGCATATTGTATCTAGACATATAATCTTCTACCAGATAAACCAACTAGCATCAACTACAACATGTAATCAGCACTACTAGCAACCCACATGTACCAATCAGAGGTTTTGAGACAAAAGATTGAATACAAGAGATGAACTTGGGTTTGAGATGAGATGGTGCTATTGAATATGTTGATGAAGATTGGTCCTCCCACGATGAGAGGATCGTTTGTGATGTCGATGGCGACGATTTCCGCCTCCCGGAGGGAAGTATCCCCGGCAGAATCTCTCCACCGGAGAGCAAAAGTGCTCCTGCCCCTGTTCCGCATCGAGGCGGCGGCGCACCATCCCGAAAGTCTTCTCTATAATTTTTTTAGGGAAAATGCACTTATATACTAGAAAATGGGGGCCAGAAGTGGGCCAGCGGCCCCACGAGCCACCAGGGCATACCTGGGTGGCCCCCTCTGGTAGTTCTTGATTCCAATATTTTTTATTTATTCCAAAATAATTCTTCGTGAAATTTCAGCTCATTTGGAGATGTGCAAAACATGATGCAAAATGGACGTATCAACTCCCCAAGCTTAGACCTTGCTTGTCCTCAAGCGAAAGCCGATATTGATAATCATGTCCACATGTTTAGAGAGAGAGGTGTCGATAAAAACAAAATACGGACATAGTAGCATCATGATCATTATTATAACAACAACATTTATTATCATAAAACTTCTTATAAGCAAGTAACAATTCATCACAACATCGAAGTATAAGGCATAAACTTTCTTGAAAACTAACAAACTATGTTCTCAGTCAACAATGCAATTGCAATTCATAATATTTTCAGGAAGGGTCTCATGAAGGAGCTTATTAGCAAGTCCACATACTCAACCATCATTTAGTCTTCTATGATTGCTAACACTCACGACATATATATGGAGCAAAAAGTTTCAGCCAGACACATTGAAAGATAGGGGCTTATAATTTCGCCTCCCAACTTATTGACCTCAAGGGTGATGTCAACAATAATAACTCATGATCACTCATATCCAACTGGATACATGTGCCTAGATCATTCCCCACCACATGATGCTTGCAAAAGAGAAAAATAAAAAGGGAATAGGAGAGAACACTATTGACTCTTGCATAAAAAGTAAATACATAAAAGTAATTGCATAGAAGTAAACGATAGGCCCCTCGTAGAGGGTAGCAGAGGTTGTCATGCGCTTTTTATTATTGGATGCACAAGCTCTTAATGCAAAGGAACGTCACTTTATATTGCCCCTTGTGATAGCAACCTTTACTATGCAGTCCATCGCTTTTATTACATTACCATCACAAGTTCATACAAAGCTTATTTTCCCTTACAATAAAAGTCCATAACATATTTAGAGGCAATTTTTATTGCTTTTGCACCGATGACAACTTACTTGAAGGATCTTATTCAATCCATAGGTAGATATAGTGGACTCTCATGACATGAAACTGGGTTTGAGGGTTTTTGGATGCACAAGTAGTATCTCTACTTGGTGCGAATTTTTGGCTAGCAAAGATATTGAGCAAGCACCGCATGTTAGTGGATCTATGACAATATAACTTCTATGTGAATATAAGCAAACATAATTCATTACGTTGTCTTCCTTGTCCAACATCAACAATTTGGCATAAAATACTTAATGGGGGCTCACAATCATAAAAGATGTCCAAGATAGTGTATTTCCATGTGAATCTTCACTTCCCTTATTAATTCTTTCATAAATTGCATCATTGACTGATGTTATGCTTGTTAACTTCCAATAAATTTTACCACTTATATTTTTCTTTATGTAATGTCATTACTTTCCATAAGATTAGCATGTGATCTTTTTCATTATTTTCATTGCTAGGATTGAAACATAAAAGTAGAGAAGAAAAAACTCAAACTACTCCTTATTATATAACTCTCAACTCGATTACTTAGATAGATAGATCACTCAACAAGCACTCAAAAATAGATCATACTAAACTTTTATTCAATTAGATCACGAAATAACAAAGGATAGAACTAAAATTGGTAAAGATGATAAAAGTGATGGTGATACGATACCGGGGATCTCCCCCATGCTTGGCACAAGCCAAGGGGAGTGCCCATACCCGTGTGCTCAAGTTTTCTTCTTCGGTGATGGTGGTGATGGTGAAGTGGTGAGCTTGTTCTTCAGCTCAAGCAGATACATCAATCTGCGGTTGATGCTCCGAAGGGCGATGTTTTGCTCTTCCAACAAAATAACTTCGCGAGTGAGAGATGTATTTTGAACAGAAACTATTTCAAAGACTCTTAGGGCTTCAATTACAGATAGAGAGAGATGATCATATAAGGGTTGAAGTATATCTCCCTTCTCCGCGGTCTCCTCCATGGGGATAGCTTGCCCTTCTTCTGGAGCCTGGGCTCCTACAACCACTTCGACCTTGTCCTCCTTGCCATTCTCTTCTTCTTCTCCTGATGACAACTCGTAGTAAACCTCGCTGTATGGGCGTTTGCCTGGTGATGGTTGCACAACACGACGCTTGGCACGAAGGTTTTGGGGAGCCATGGCAACCTAAATCTGTCAGAAAAATAGCACGAAACAAGAACATAAGAGATTTTTGCAATACGGTGGTCAAAATGTCTAGGAGTATATATAAAGAATTTTTATCTTGCAAAACAAGTAATACAGGAGAAAATGGAGTCAAGTAGGCACATGTGGGGCCCACGAGCCACTAGGGCAGGCCCGGGGGGTGGCGTGCGCTGATGCCTCGTGGGCACCAGGTGGGTCCCCTCTGGTGTTTCTTATTTTTGTATTTTTTCTAATATTCCAAAACTGACAGAAAATATTTTTATGGAAATTTTGGAGTCCGTTTACTTACCGTATCACATACCTACCCCTTTTCTGGGTTCTGGAGTGTTCTGGAAGGTCTCTCTTATGTATTCCTCAGGTGTAATGGTTTCAATAATATTAGTTTCAACATTAATAGGAGTTCCTGAAATATAATGCTTGATTCTTTACCCTTCACCACTCTTGGATTATTGCCTTCGGAGTTGTTTATTTTGTTGGCTCCGGAGCGATAAACCTCTCCGATGATATACGGTCCTTCCCATTTAGAGAGAAGTTTTCCTGCAAAGAATCTCCAATGAGAATTGTATAATAAAACATGATCACCTACTTTGAATTCCCATTTTTGAATTCTTTTGTCATGCCATCTTTTAACTTTTCTTTAAACAACTTGGCATTATCATAGGGTTGGGTTCTCCATTCATCTAGTGAGCTAATATCAAATAACCTCTTTTCACTGGCAAGTTCAAAATCGTAATTGAGTTCTTTAACTGTCCAATATGCTTTATGTTCTAATTCAAGAGGTAAATGACAAGTTTTTCCATAAACCATTTTATACGGAGACATACCCATAGGATTTTTATAAGCAGTTCTGTAAGCCCATAATGCATCATCAAATTTCTTAGACCAATTTTTTCTGGATCTATTAACCGTCTTTTCCAAAATTAACTTTATTTCTCTATTGCTCAATTCAACTTGACCACTAGATTGAGGGTGATAAGGAGATGCAATTCTAGGGCTGTCATCATATTTAGCAAGCAATTTACAGAATGCACCATGAATAAAATGTGAACCACCATCAATCATTAAATATCTAGGGACTCCAAACCTTTGGAAAATAACTTCTTTAAGGATTTTAATAGAAGTGTTATGATCAGCACTACTAGTTGGGATAGCTTCTACCCACTTAGTAACGTATTCAACAGCAACTAAAATATGAGTATACCCATTGGATTTAGGAAAAGGTCCCATATAATCAAATGCCCAAACATCAAATGGTTCAATAACAAGTGAATAATTCATAGCCATTTCTTGATGTCTACCAACATTACTAATTCTTTGACATTCATCACAAGACAAGACAAACTTACGAGCATCCTTGAAGAGAGTAGGCCAATAAAAACCAGATTGTAATACCTTGTGTGCAGTTCTGTCTCCCGCATGGTGTCCTCCGTAAGCCTCTGAGTGACACTTCCGTAGGATTTGTTCCTGTTCATTCTCAGGTATACAACATCTAATAATAACATCTACTCCTTCTTTATATAAGTGTGGGTCATCCCAAAAGTAATGTATTAAATTGAAGAACTTTTTCTTTTGTTGGTATGTAAAGCTAAGTGGAATGTATTTAGCAACAATATAATTAGCATAGTCTGCATACCAAGGAGTATTACAAGAAGCATTTATGATAGCTAATTGTTCATCGGGAAAATCATCATTAGTAGGAAGTGGGTCATCAAGAACATTTTCCATTCTAGACAAATTATCAGCTACGGGGTTCTCAGCTCCCTTTCTATCAATAATATGCAAGTCAAATTCTTGTAGCAGTAGAACCCACCTAATGAGTCTAGATTTAGCATCTTTCTTTTCCATAAGATATTTAATAGCAGCATGATCGATGTGAATAGTTACTTTAGAATCAACTATGTAAGATCTGAATTTATCACATGCAAACACAACTGCTAAAAATTCTTTCTCAATAGTAGCATAATTTCTTTGAGCACTGTCTAGACTTTTACTAGCATAATGGATAACATTTAATTTCTTATCAACTCTTTGTCCTAGAACAACACCAACAGCATAATCACTAGCATCACACATAATTTCAAAAGGCAAGTTCCAATCAGGTGGTTGAACAATAGGTGCAGTGGTCAAGGCTTTCTTTAGTGTTTCAAAGGCTTCTACACAATCATCGTCAAAACTAAATGGAGCATCTTTTTTTAAGAGATTTGTAAGAGGCCTAGAAATTTTAGAGAAGTCTTTAATAAACCTTCTATAGAAACCAACATGACCAAGGAAGCTTCTTATACCTTTAATATCTTTAGGACATGGCATTTTCTCAATTACATCAACTTTAGCTTTATCAACTTCAATACCTCTTTCAGAGATTTTATGCCCCAATACAATACCTTCATTCACCATAAAGTGGCACTTCTCCCAATTCAAGACAAGATTAGTTTGTTCACATCCCTGCAAAACTTGATCAAGGTTGCTCAAGCAATCATCAAAAGATGTTCCATAAATGGAAAAATCATCCATGAAAACCTCAACAATATATTCACAAAAGTCAGAGAATATAGCAGTCATACATCTTTGAAAGGTAGCAGGTGCATTGCAGAAACCAAAAGGCATACGTCCATAAGCATAAGTTCCAAAAGGATAAGTAAAGGTGGTTTTGTCTTGATCGGATTACGAAACAGGTATTTGAGAGAAACCAAAATATCCATCAAGAAAACAAAAGTGTGTATCCTTAGACAATCTTTCTAACATTTGATCAATAAAAGGCAAGGGGTAATGATCTTTTCTAGTTGCTTTCTTTAATTTTCTAAAATCAATTACCATCCTATAACCAGTTACAATTCTTTGTGGAATGAGTTCATTTTTATCATTAGGAACAACAGTAATACCTCCCTTCTTAGGGACACAATGGACGGGACTTACACATCTACTATTAGCTATGGGATAAATTATACCTGCTTCCAGAAGTTTCAATATTTCAGTTCTTACCACCTCTTTCATCTTAGGATTTAATCTTCGTTGGTGGTCGACAACTGGTTTAGCATCAGGCTCCATATTAATTTTATGCTAACATAGAGTGGGACTAATGCCCTTAAGATCAACAAGAGTATATCCAATAGTAGCACGGTGCTTCCTAAGAGTTTTCAGTAATCTCTGTTCTTCATGCTCTGAAAGGTTAGCACTATTAATAACAGGATATATTTTCTTTTCATCAAGATAAGCATATTTCAATGTATCAGGCAATTGTTTCAATTCAAATACAGGGTCACCCTTAGGTGGAGGAGGACCTCCAAGAGTTTCAATAGGAAAATTATGTTTAAGGATAGGTGGTTGATCAAAGAACATCCTATCTATTTCATTTCTTTCATTCATATGCAAATCATTTTCATGGTCAAGCAAATATTGTTCTAACGGATCAGTAGGAGGTACATCAATAGAAGCAAGACCAATAATTTCATCTTTACTAGGAAATTATTTATCATGAGGTTGTCTACTAAACTAGGAGAAATTGAACTCATGAGATGTACCACCAAAATTAACACTGACAGTTTCTTTAGCGCAATCAATCTTAGCATTAACAGTGTTCAAGAAAGGTCTACCAAATATAATGGGACAAAAATTATCTTGTGGTGATCCAAGAACAAGAAAATCAGTAGGGTATTTGATTTTACCACACAAGAGTTCCACATCTCTAACAATCCCAAGTGGAGTAATGGTATCTCTGTTTGCAAGCTTAATAGTAACATCAATGTCTTCTATTTCAATAGGTGCAATATCATTCATAATTTCTTGATATAAGGTAAAGGGGGTAGCACTCACACTAGCACCCAAATCACATAATCCATGATAACAATGATCTCCTATTTCAACAGAGACAACAGGCATGCCTACTACGGGTCTATTTTTATCTTTAGGATCTGGTTTAGCAATTCTAGCAGCTTCATCACATAAATAAATAACATGCCCATCTATATTATCGACCAAGAGATCTTTAACCATAGCAACTTTAGGTTCAAATTTAATTTGTTTAGAGGGTCTAGGTGCTCTAATATTACTTTTGTTAACCACAATTAAAACTTTAGCATGTTCCTTAATCCTAACAGGAAAAGGTGGTTTCTCAATATAAGCAGTAGGCACAACTGGATCAACATGGTAAATAATTGTTTCTTCTTTAACACTAGCGGGTTCTTCTTTTAATTCAATAGGTGGATGATATTTAAACCACTTCTCCTTAGGGAGATCAACATGAGTACCAAAGGATTCACAAAAGGAGGCTACTATCTCAGAGTCAAGTCCATATTTAGTGCTAAACTTGTGAAAAGCATCGGTATTCATGAAAGATTTAACACAATCGACCTCAAGTATTATACCTGACTCTTTACCTATGTTGAGTTCCCAATCTTCAGAGTTGCATTTAATTCTTTCCAGAAGATCCCATCTGAATTCAATAGTTTTCTTCATAAAGGAGCCAGTCGAAGAAGAATCGAGCATGGTTTGATTATCATGAGAAAGCCGAGCATAAAAATTATGTAAGATAATTTCTCTTGAGAGCTCATGATTGGGGAATGTATGCAACATATACTTAAGCCTCCCCCAAGCTTGAGCGATACTTTCTCCTTCACGAGGCCAAAAATTATATATATAATTCCGATCACGATGAACCAAATGCATAGGATAAAATTTCTGGTTGAATTCCAGTTTCAATCGGTTCCAATCCCATGTGTCAGTATCATCACAGAGCCTATACCATGTCAATGCCTTTCCCTCCAAAGATAAAGGGAATACTTTCTTCTTAACTCCATCTTCGGATAAACCAGCAAGCTTAAATAATCCACAAATTTCTTCTACATATATCAAGTGCATATCAGGATGTATTGTTCCATCTCCTGCATAAGGATTAGCTAGCAGTTTCTCTATTATACCCGGAGGAATCTCATCTGAAATATATTCAGTAGGTGCAGTAGGTTGAGGAGCAACTATTTGTGCTTCCGGTCGAGGTGAATATACCCCGAACAAGCCCCTCAAAGGATTACTTTCCATAGTGACAAGTGACAATAAATTTCAGCACGTAATATAAATGTTTCCTTACCAAATTCCACTCATCAGTGGCGCTTCACTCCCCGGCAATGATGCTAGAAAAGAGTCTTGACAACTCACAACTATAGGGGATCAATCGTAGTCCTTTCGATAAGTAACAGTATCGAACCCAATGAGGAGCAGAAGGAACTAACAAGCGGTTTTCAGCAAGGTAGTTTGTGCAAGCACTGAAATTATCGGTAACAAGTAGTTTGATAGCAAGATAATTTGTAACAAGTGACAAGTAGCAATAGTAACAAAGAGTGCAGCAAGGTGGGCCAATCCTTTTTATAGCAAAGGAGAAGCTGGAACGATCTCTTATAGTAAGCAAAGCGTTCTCGAGGACACAAGGGAATTTCATCTAGTCACTTTCATCATGTTGGTTTGATTCGCGTTCGCTACTTTGATAATTTGATAAGTGGGTGGACCAGTGCTTGGGTGTTGTTCTTACTTGAACAAGCCTCCCATTTATGATTAACCCCCTTCGCAAGCATCCGCAACTACGAAAGAAGAATTATGATTAATCTAACCATAGCATTAAACATGTGGATCCAAATCAGCCCCTTATGGAATAGTGCATAATCTAGGGTTTAAGCTTCTGTCACTCTAGCAACACATCATCTAATAACTACTCCACAATGCATTCTCTTAGGCCCAAAGATGGTGAAGTGTCATGTAGTCGACGTTCACATAACACCACTAAGAGAATCAACAACATACATATCATCAAAATATCGAACGAATACCAAATTCACATGATTAATTATAACAAGACTTCTCCCATGTCATGAAGAACAAAAGTAACTACTCACAAGCCATCATCATTTTCAAGATCAGAGGGGTATTAAATAGCATAATGGATCTGAACATATAATCTTCCACCAGATAAACCAACCATCATCAACTACAAGATGTAATCAACACTACTAGCAACCCACAGGTACTAATCAGAGGTCTTGAGACAAAGATTGAATACAAGAGATGAACTAGGGTTTGAGATGAGATGGTGCTGTTGAAGATGTTGATGAAGATTGGTCCTCCCATGATTAAAGGATCGTTGGTGATGTCGATGGCGATGATTTCCCCCTCCCGGAGGGAAGTATCCCCGGCAGAATCTCCCTGCTGGAGAGCAAAAGTGCTCTTGCCCCAGTTCTACCTCGAGGCGGTAGCGCACCATCTCGAAAGTCTTCTCTATATTTTTTTGGGGGGAAATGCACTTATATACCAGAAAATGGGTGGCAGGGGCCCCACGAGCCACCAGGGCGCGCCAAGGGTGGGTGTCAGGCCTTGGTGCCTTGTGGGCTCTTGGGTGGCCCCCTCTGGTACTTCTTGATTCCAATATTTTTTAATTATTCCAAAATAATTCTCCGTGAAATTTCAGCTCGTTTGGAGATGTGCAGAATAGGTAACTCTGACATAGCTTTTTCAGGTCCAGAATTCCAGCTGCCGGCATTCTCCCTCTTTGTGTAAACCTTGCATATTAAGAGAGAAAAGGCATTAGAATTGCTCCACAAAGTATTATATTGATTAAAAACATCATAAATAACAGTAGCAAAACATGATGCAAAATGGACGTATCATGTACCACTGCCGAAACTCCACCACACGCCTCAATAGATCTGCCTCCAGCCTTTCGATACGCTGGTAGTGGTGAAGCAGCTCATCATGGCGGTGCTGGTGTCGGGCTGTCAACTTGTTGTAGCCCCTCATCATTGTCTCGAAGAGCTGCTTGTCAGTAGCGTCGTCCAAGGCATCCCTCTGGGATTGCAGTGTCAAGGTCTTTAGGATCACCAATTCATCGTCCACCTCAACCTCGCCCGTCCTGGGAACATTGTCTCTCATAGACGACATGGCTCCTGGACTGCCAGGAGTGCTAGTGCTAGGGTGACTGGACTCTGGCAGGGTGGTGGACTAGGCAGTTTCGTTCACGGGAGGCACCTCCGAGGCGGATGCGTCACCACCCCTAGTCTCTGCCTGCTAAGCATCGGCTCCAGGAGATGTTGGGTGCACTTTGGTGTGCTACCCGGCGTCCGTCTCATTTGCCTGCCCTTCCCAATCTGTGGTACGTTCTACTGCTGCACATTGAAGAGGGAAAGAAAGTTTGAATCCTCAGAACAATCAAGCAAAGTGGTCAAGGTTGCACTAGGAAAAGTCTCTGGAATACATACCTGGAGGCACTGTGCGAGCGGGCTCAGATTCATCATCAGAGGGCACAAGGATCGGCTCTGCTACCAGTCTCACTGGGGGCTCACTCCCAGCAATGGTTGCTGAGCCAGACCCCACTTGGGTCTCCTGGGTAGTTGCCTCAGGGTGATCCACCCTCATCTCCTCGACATCATCGTCGGCAGCAGCGTCAGGAGTGGCATTCAAATCAATTCCGTGCCCGAGAGGTGAGCTAACCTCTTCATCCTCACGGGCACACTTGTCTGGTCTGTGGCTGACCTCTTCTTCCCTACAACGATGAAGACAGAACATCAACCTAACTGTCAGAAGCACAGAGTAGTGAAAGTAATGGCATGGAATGAAACCAAGGCGCACCCATCATCCTCCTCTCCATCAGTAGAGCCGAAGGAAATGTCTGCATCCCAGACATGGCTCCCGACAACCACTGAAACCACCAGGGACGCAGGCCTTGATAGGTCGAAAAGGGTTCCCTCCATCGCCAAGGATGCGCTAGCTCACGCCCTGGCATCCCTCACGGAGCGCAGCTAAGCTAGAGGCACCTGATCTTCATTCTCATCCTCCAACTCTTCTGCGACGTGAGAAGGGGTCCTTGGAGTGGCAGTTCGACCTGCTCTGAGATGGCGCTTCCAGCAGCGAGGAGCTGCGGCCGCCCTTGAAGAAGAGCCTTCATCTACAGAGCTTGCTTCGTGGGAGAGCTGGGCCGTGATACGTCTCCAACGTATCTATAATTTTTTATTGTTCCATGCTGTTAAATTATCATTCTTGGATGTTTTACAATCATTTTACAGCAACTTTATATCATTTTTTGGGACTAACCTATTGACATAGTGCCAAGTGCCAGTTGTTGTTTTCTACTTGTTTTTTACTCCGCAGGAAATCAATACCAAATGGAGTCCAAACCCAGCTAAACTTTTTGGAGATTTTTTTTGGACCAGAAGACATCCAATGGGCCAAAGAAGTACCGAAGAGGGGGCCCCCAGGCACGCCCTGATGGGTTATGCCCACCTCGGGGACCTCCCGCACAGCCTCTTTTCTCTATAAATACCCCAATATTCCAGAAACGCTAGGGGAGTCAATGAAAATCTATTCCAGCCGCCGCAAGTTCCAGAAACCACAGATCCAATCTAGACACCATCACGGAGGGGTTCATCATCCTTATTGCTGCCTCTCCGATGATGCGTGAGTAGTTCATTGTAGACCTATGGGTCCGTAGTTAGTGGCTAGATGGCTTTCTCTCTCTCTTTTGATTCTCAATACAACGGTCTCTCGGAGATCTATTTGATGTAACTCTTTTTTGCGGTGTGCTTGTTGGGATCCGATGAACTTTGAGTTTACGATCAGATCTATGTTTTATCCATGAAAGGTATTTGAGTCTTTTGATCTCTTATATGGATGATTACTAATAGCCTCGTATTTCTTCTCCGATATTTGGTTTTTGTTTGGCCAACTTGATCTATTTATCTTGCAATGTGAAGAGGTGCTTTGTGATGGTTCGATCTTACGGTGCTTGATCCCAGTGACAGAAGGGGAAACGACACGTATGTATTGTTGCTATTAAGGATAACAAGATGGGGACTATTTCTACATAAATAGATCTTGTCCACATCATGTCATCGTTCTTATTGCATTACTCCATTTCTCCATGAACTTAATACACTAGATGCATGCTGGATAGCGGTCAATGTGTGGAGTAATAGTAGTAGATGCAGGCACGAGTCGGTCTACTAATCTTGGACGTGATGCTTATATAATGATCATTGCCTGGATATCATCATGATTATTTGAAGTTCTATCAATTGCCCAACAGTAATTTGTTTACCCACCGTTTGCTATTTTTATCGAGAGAAGCCACTAGTGAAACCTACGGCCCCTGGGTCTCTTCTTTAATATATTTGCCTTCGCGATATATTTTTATTTGCCTTCATTGTCAGATCTATTAATCCAAAAATACAAAAATACCTTGCTGCAATTTTTACTTATTTATTTTATCTCGCGTTCCCATGAGATCTATTTATCCAATCTACTACAATTTTACCTATCCTTTTACCCGTGAGGGATTGACAACCCCTCTCTTACGTCAGGTTGCAAGTATTTGTTCTTTGTGTGCGGGAGCTGTTTACGTGGTGTTGCGTGGTTCTCCTACTGGTTCGATAACCTTGGTCTCATCACTGAGGGAAATACCTACCATTGTTGTGCGGCATCATCCCTTCCTCTTTGGGGAAATACCGATGTAGTTCAAGCAAACATCAAAAGGAATTTCTAGCGCCGTTGCCGGGGAGACATCATCAACATCTACCAGGTTCCTAATCACAAACCTCATCTCCTTGCAATTTACATTATTTGCCATTTGCCTCTTGTTTCCTCTCCCCCACTTCACAAAAATTTGCCGTTTTATTCGTCCTCTTTTTCATTCGCTGTTTTCTCGTCAGATCTGTTTTTGAGTGCAATCTTGTTGCATAGTCACAATGACTCAAGAGAACACCAAGTTGTGTGATTTCTCCAACATCAATAACAATGATTTTATTAGCACTCCGATTGCTCCTACCGCCACTGGTGCGGAATCTTGTGATATTAATGCCGCTTTGTTGAATCTCGTTATGAAAGATCAGTTTTCAGGTACTCCTAATGAGGATGCCGCGTCCCATCTTAACACATTCGTGGATTTATGCGATATGCAGAAGAAAAAAGATGTGGACAATGATATCGTGAAGTTGAAATTATTCCCGTTTTCTTTGCGAGATCGTGGAAAAGTTTGGTTTTCTTCTTTACCTCGCAATAGTATCAATTCTTGGAATAAGTGCAAAGATGCTTTTATTACTAAGTATTTTCTGCCCACAAAAATTATTTCCCTTAGAACCCAGATTATGAATTTCAATCAACTTGAACATGAGCATGTTGCACAATCTTGGGAAAGGATGAAATTGATGCTAAGGAATTGCCCAACTCATGGGTTAAATCTTTGGATGATCATACAAATTTTTTATGCGGGATTGAATTTTGTTTCTCAAAATCTTTTAGATTCCGCCGCGGGTGGTACTTTTATGGAAATTACTTTGGGTGAAGCCACCAAATTGCTTGATAATATTATGGCAAATTATTCACAATGGCATACCGAAAGAGCTCCTACTAGTAAAAAAGTTAATTCGGTTGAAGAAATTTCTTCTTTGAGTGAAAAAGTTGATGCTCTTACAAAATTGGTTGCTAATAAAAGTGCTCCTATTGATTTTAATTATATTCCTTTGTCTACTTTGATTGAGCAAAATAATGATGCCATAGATGTGAACTTTATTTCGTGAAACAATTTCAATAATAATGCTTATAGAGGTAATTTTAATCCTAGGCCTTTTCCTAGTAATTCCTCTAATAATTATGGTAGTACCTATGGTAATCCTTCTTATAATAGTAATAGGAACACCTCTAATGTGTAGAATAATATTAAAGAATTTATCAATACTCAAAAAGTTTTCAATACTACAATAGAAGAAAAACTGAATAAGATTGATGATATGTCTAGAAGTATTGATAGAATTTCTCATGATGTAGAAAATCTCAAGATGAAAATTTTTCTGCCTAAGGTTTAGGAATCAATTAAAGCTTTATATGTTTCCATGGATGAAAGTAAGAAATGGACCGCTATGCCTAGAGCTAAAAGAGAATTTTTAGAAAAAGCGTTTTCTAGTGATTGCTTTCATAAAAGTGATGAAGATCTTAAAATGATTGGTGCTTCTTCTATTGATTCCTTGTTTAGTAAAATTAAGATTGATGAAAAAGGGACTGGAGAAGAGTCAACTTTAGCTAGAAGGCGTCCCGATAATTTGGAGGGTGAAAATCTCGTTGAAAAAATTGATAAAAGTGGGTTTGAAGAGGACAAAACTTTAACTAGTGATGTGCCCACTCTTTTGGATTACAAAGACTTTAATTATGATAGTTGCTCTTTGGTTGATTGTATTTCTTTGTTGCAATGCATGATAAATTCACCCCATGCTTATGAACAAAATAAAGCTTTTACTAAACATATTGTTGATGCTATGATGAAAGCTTTAGAAGAAAAGTTGGAATTAGAGGTTTCAATTCCTAGAAAATTGCATGATGAATGGGAACCTACTATCAAAGTCAAGATCAAAAAATTATGAGTGCTTTGCTTTATGTGACTTGGGTGCTAGTGTTTCTACAATTCTGAAATCTTTATGTGATATGCTTGGTCTTACCGATATTGAAGAATGTTCTTTAAATTTGCACTTGGCGGATTCTACTATTAAAAAACCTATGGGAAGAATTAATGATGTTCTTATTCTTGTAAATAGGAATTATGTGCCCATAGATTTTATTGTTCTTGATATTGATTGCAATCCGTCTTGTCCAATTATTCTTGGTAGACCGTTTTTACATACTATTGGTGCCGTGATTGATATGAAAGAAGGCAATATTAAATTTCAATTTCCACTAAGGAAGGGTATGGAACACTTCCCTAGAACTAGAATAAAGCCACCATATGAATCAATCATGAGGGCATCTTATGGATCTCTAAACAAAGATGACAATACTTTGATCCTTTGCATTATGCCTAGCTAGGGGCGTAAAACGATAGCGCTCGTTGGGAGGCAACCCAACTTGTATCTTTTTGCTTTTTGGTTTTCTTGCTGTTTTTAATAAAATACCCAATTATGCCTCTGGTTAGATGTGTTTTTGTGGTTTAAATTAGTGTTTGTGCCAAGCAAAGCCTTTGGGATGATTTGGGTGATAGTTGATTTGATCTTGCTGAAAAACAGAAATTTTTGCGCTCAGGAAAACAATTTTTTTTAACAGAAGAGTGCTTTCGATTTGATTCTTTTTTCAGAAGATTAATAAAAAAAAATTCTCACGTTGTACTAATTTTTCAGAATTTTTGGAGTTACAGAAGTATTAGAAGTTTTGAGATTGCTACAGACTGTTCTATTTTTGACAGATTATGTTTTCTTTGCGTTGTGTGCTTGTTTTGATGATTCTATGGTTTCCTTTGAAGAGTTTTTGCCATAGAAAAGTTGGAATATAGTAGATATAATGCAAAAATAAAATATGAATGGGTTTGCAACAATACTTATAGTAGTGATTTGCTTTCTTATACTAACGGATCTCACGAAGGTTTTGTTTAGTTTTGTGTGATTGAAGTTTTCAAGTTTTGGGTGAGATCACGATGAATGAAGGAATAAGGACTAGCAAAAGGCTAAGCTTGGGGATGCCCGAGGCACCCCAAGGTAATATTCAAGAAGTATCAAGCAACTAAGCTTGGGGATGCCCCCGAGTGGCATCCCCTCTTTCTTCTAACGACCATCGGTATTTTACTTGGAACTATATTTTTATTCGTCACATATTATGAGTTTTGCTTGGAGCGTCTTGTATGATATGAGTCTTTTCTTGTTTTGCTTTTTATTTTGAGTCTTGAATCCTTGCTGAACACACCTTTTTGAGAGAGCCAAAAAATTATGCTATGCTTGCTCCTATGTTTCACTTAAACCTTTAGAGCCTTGGAATTGCTCTAGTGCTTCACTTATATTTATTTTGGAGTTAGTAAAATTTTGAAGAAATTATCTCTTGCTTCACTTAAATTAATTTGAGAGAAATAAATATTATGCTCATGTTCTTCACTTATATTTGTTTGAGGTTATTAAAAGCAACATATGAAATTAGTCCCAAAGTGATAGATATCCAAGGAGGATATAATAAAAACTTTCATGAAGATCATTGGACAAAATATACTTGATTCTTTGTAATAGTTTTGAGATATGATGATAGTGATATGTGAGACATGTTGATGAGTAATTATGCTTTAGTAAGAATATTGGAGTTAAGGTTCGTGATTCCCTATGCAAGCATGAAAGTCAATAGTTATGCAATGAAATTACATCCTACTTGTGGTGCATTATTCGGTGTTAGTTATGCTTAATGCTCGCGTATGAGATTTTTTGTTTCTTGATTGGATGCTTCTGAATCTTTGCTAGCCTTCATTTTGCACTAAGTATGATCACTACTTGTGCATCCAAATCCTTTACACCAGTTTTTGCCATTTGAGTCCACTATACCTACCTATATGCGGTATTTCCGTGCCGTTCTAAGCAAATTTGTATCTGCCATCTCTAATTTTCAAAATAAACTTCTCTTTTGTGTGCTAGTACTGCTCGCAAAAGGGTAGGGGGTGGCTAATATATTTCCATCCTAGATCTGTTATTCTCACCATGAGGGTTTATTCACTTGTCATTGAATGAGAGTACGGCAAAGGTATTAGGGATGCCCAGTCCCGAAATGAAAAATGAATTTACTTTATGTTATCAAATAATAAATTCCTTGGAAAGTGTTGGTATGGAAGGCACCCATGGATACAGTTAGCCATGGAAAGTGAAAGTATGGTGGAAAAAGGAATAAACTTTATTTTCTGTTTGGGAACCGCCTATGATATATCTAGCATGGAAAGTATTGGGAACTTCTCGATAGTTCTTGTTGGTAGGAAAAGCATACCTCCCAAAATGTTTTTTATCTCTATTATTTTTTTGCTTTGAGCTCTGGCACCTCTACAAATCCCTACTTCCCTCCGCGAAGGGCCTTTCTATTTATTTTATGCAATTTTTATTTGAGTCTCCATCTTCTCTTATAAAGTGCCAACTAAGGAGCACTATGATCGTACTTGAGCATTGGGTGTAGCTAATATGCGAGTGTGTTTCATGAATGAATCAAAGATTGAGCATAATGGGTTTTGGATAGCTTGCTTTAGCGTTTATATTTTGAAAGACATGGTTGCTTGTTGATATGCTTGAGTATTAAAGTCCTCATGTCAAAACTAGATTATTGCTTTGAATCATATAAAAGTCCAAATGTCCATGCTACAAAGAAAAGAATATGTGATGAACATGTTAGGCAGCATTCCCCATCAAAAATTCTGTTTTTATCATTTACCTACTCGAGGACGAGCAGGAATTAAGCTTGGGGATGCTGATACGTCTCCAATGTATCTATAATTTTTTATTGTTCCATGCTGTTATATTATCATTCTTGGATGTTTTACAATCATTTTATAGCAACTTTATATCATTTTTTTGGACTAACCTATTGACATAGTGCCAAGTGCCAGTTGCTGTTTTCTGCTTGTTTTTTACTTCGCAGGAAATCAATACCAAACGGAGTCCAAACGCAGCGATACTTTTTGGAGATTTGTTTTGGACCAGAAGACATCCAGTGGGCCAAAGAAGTACTGAAGATGGGGCCCGAGGTGAGCACAAGACACCAGGGCGCGCCTGGGCACCCAGGCACGCCCTGATGGGTTGTGCCCACCTCGGTGACCTCCCACACCACCTCTTTTCTCTATAAATACCCCAATATTCAAGAAACCTTAGGGGAATCGACGAAAATCAATTCCAGCCGCCGCAAGTTCCAGAAACCACAGATCCAATCTAGACACCATCACGGAGGGAGTTAGTAGCTAGATGGCTTTCTCTCTCTCTTTTGATTCTCAAAACAATGGTCTCTCGGAGATCTATTTGATGTAACTCTTTTTTGCAGTTTGTTTGTTGGGATCTGATGAACTTTGAGTTTATGATCAGATCTATGTTTTATCCATGAAAGTTATTTGAGTCTTTTGATCTCTTATATGCATGATTACTTATAGCCTCATATTTCTTCTCCGATATTTTTGTTTTGTTTGGCCAACTTGATCTATTTAACTTGCAATGGGAAGAGGTGCTTTGTGATGGGTTAGATCTTACGGTTCTTGATCCCAGTGACAGAAGGGGAAACGACCCGTATGTATCGTTGCTATTAAGGATAACAAGATGGGGTCTATTTCTACATAAATAGATCTTGTCTACATCATGTCATTGTTCTTATTGCATTACTCTGTTTCTCCATGAACTTAATACACTAGATGCATGCTGGATAGCGGTCGATGTGTGGAGTAATAGTAGTAGATGCAGGCAGGAGTCGGTCTACTAATGTTGGACGTGATGCCTATATAATGATCATTGCCTGGATATCGTCATGATTATTTGAAGTTCTATCAATTGCCCAACAGTAATTTGTTTACCCACCATTTGCAATTTTTCTCGAGAGAAGCCACTAGTGAAACCTACGGCCCCCGGGTCTCTTCTATAATATATTTGCCTTCGCGATCTATTTTTATTTGCTTTTATTTTTAGATCTATTAATCCAAAAATACAAAAATACCTTGCAGCAATTTTTACTTATTTATTTTATCTCGCGTTCCCGCGAGATCTATTTATCCAGTCTACTACAATTTTACCTATCCTTTTACCCGTGAGGGATTGACAACCCTTCTCTTACGTCGGGTTGCAAGTATTTGTTGTTTGTGTCCGGGAGTTGTTTACGTGGTGTTGCGTGGTTCTCCTACTGGTTCGATAACCTTGGTCTCATCACTGAGGGAAACACCTACCGTTGTTGTGCTGCATCATCCCTTACTCTTTGGGGAAATACCGATGTAGTTCAAGCAAACATCAGGCCGCAGCTACCCTCCTCTGGATGCACTCTACCTCGTCCGACATCATCGGGTGGTTCATGCCATCCTCAACTCCAAACACTGCCTCCTCGAATCCAGCGTACCAGGCCACCACCTCCTCAGGCGTCAGAGGCTTCCAGTCCATCAACATGCCTAAGGTATTGCATTGTGGCATCATTGCCACAATGTGATCATGGGCGGTGTTGTTACATAATGGAAACACCCCTTCCAGCAAGACAGTAACGGGGTTGGCACCAAACAGCAGTTTGAGCAATCCCTGGAATTGTATCATCGTCAGATTGTGCTGAAGCCTAGGCCAGAGCTGCATGACGTCAGCTGGGTTCTATACAACCAAGCAGGGCGGGCCCTCCATTGCATAGGAGCGATCGCCGTAGAAGGAAGTCCGCGCCAACCATCTCCATGGTCAATCCAAAATCTCTGAAGAACTTGATGCATTGGATGGGCAAGGTCAGCTGATCGTCAAAAGGGATCTTCTTCCCCAGATGGTCTTCGGCTCCAGAGTTTCATGGGGAAGGGCATAGAAGGCAGAAGGGTCTATCATCATGATCAAGCACCAATCCTGCCTCCAGTCCTGACAGTGGGTCATCAGGTGCCCCCCAATATACTGCTTGCTCATGCCATTCTGCAATCTCCAAGTGAAGCTCCCAGATTTGTTATCGTTGTCAACCTTGGGGGAGTAGAAGTAGCTAAAGAGGGCTACTGAAGGAACTACTCCCACAAAGTTCTCGCATAAATGGGCAAAGATAGAAAACATGGAAACAACATTGGGATGAAGATTCAGCAGCAGCAAGTTGAGTTCGGTCATGATTTCCATGAAGAAATCTTGGAAGGAATGAACTAGCACACATGCAAAGAAGGCAGAAAAGAACCTCACTTGACCTTCCTCCCACGCGGCCGTGGCGTGAGGTTGGTGGGGCCGTTCTCATTCCCCCCACCGGCCACCAGCCCGCGATACTTCTCCACCAGCTCCAATGATATCAGAAGCGAGGGGTTGAAGCATGCCAGATTCTTTCGCATCTTGGCCTGCTCCACCTCCCACTTCGTCTCCCCAAACTTCTTGTTCTTGGGCGCCATGTGGGCTGTGAAAGTTGCAAGATGGAGAAGAAAATTGGGGACTTAGATCTGTGGGAGAACCGCTGCGGCAAGGATAGAGAAAGAAGATAATGGTGCGGCAGTGATTTGGGCGATTGGGGGGTTGGCTCATGCCCCCGTTTGCATTTATCCAGATGCTTGGGGGCTGAGTGCCTCCTGTAGCAGTAATGGACGCATCGTCCCAGGCGCCCACTACCTCATGTTCGTTTCACACCATCCTCGGTGGTTTTTAGTTGACCGAGCACGGGGGCAAGCGATGCGTGGGCCCCATGCTTTAAGGGGCCTAACCCTGACAACGTGTACGGCATGCGTCCGGCCCAGGCCAGGGGGCTACTGCCGGTACCATGATTGCTGGGTTCACGAACCCAACTGCACAAGTGCCACAGTCGCCCTTGGACCAGATTCAAGAAGAAAGAGGAGCTGCCCATCACCATTTTTCTCCTCTGAGCCAGTGGTGGTATGCAGATCTTCGTGAAGAACTAGATCAAGCAACCTCTCCAAGAGAAGCCAAGGCTCCATGGTGACATGTAGATCTTTGTTTAAAAGATCTCTATGGCCATCGGACGGGCCTGCCCAAGTCAGGAAGGAAGCAAGATTAAAGCACCCGGCAATGACTCCCACCGGCCATGACCCGGGAACGACCTCGCCCGGCAACAATTGTCCCCAGCTGGCCCGCACTCGGCAAGCCTTCGATAGCAAGCTATCACCTCACCCACGCATGGCGTGGTTGTTCTGCGCTCCCAGTGCCTTTTGCGCCATGCGGCAGGTGAGCAGGCGCGCCAGAAGATGGACAAGATGCAAGGGATGAATCACTCGTGCATGCCGCCGCATGGTGCACACCTGTACAGAGGCGTGTCACGCCCTGCGCAGGTGGCACCATGGTCGGTTGTGACAAGACAGGCGTTCATTCCCGAAAGACAGAAGCCAATGACACTTTAGCAAGCATTTAATGCACTCACCTACCTAGTCAGACCTAGGGCTTTTCCTTAGTAGCGAAGCCATTGTGGTACACCTTGAGATATAAAAGGAGGACCTAGCTACTAAGGAAGGGGTTATTTTTTGGACACCTTTACACACTCTTTAGGGAAGCAAAGACCTACTCAAAGGTTGGACACTTGGTAGAACACAAGTAGGAGCACACAACTCTTCCTATTCCCGGGAAGGAGTTGTAGCTCGTCATCCTACAAACATAAACACAGACAAAGCAGGAGTAGGGTATTACGCAACCATGCGGCCCGAACCTGGGTAAATCATCGTGTCAACTTTGTGCATTTCGGTAGTCTAGGTCCTCACATTCGCGCCTCACTTATGAATCAGCAAATGGACGGTTCCAGTCCATGGCGTCACACGCGTGTTCTACACACGTCCCACTAACAGAGGGTGCCTCCAGCCAGAGAGAACTTGTGTTTCTCAAAGGGGGTGCCCCCTATAGTATATATAGGAGTACCGAGGGGGCAGCCAACTTGGGGAGGAGGAATCCCTCCCTTGGCGAGACAACCAGGGAGGAGGAGTCCTCCTCCAACTAGTTTCGGCCCCCCCTACCTTGTCCAACAAGCTATGGGGCGCCACCTCTTATTGGGCCCATAAGGCCCATTAACAGTCCCCAATTAGTCCTTTAGCTATTTCTTTTAGCCCATGACGCCTAATAAAATTCAGGGGGGGGACTCCCGGTAAATATCGGAGCCCTCCTATATTTATATTTGGTCCCCGAAAACATTTTCCACCTATCCGGCATTACCCGGTATTCCCCGAAACTCTTTCGGTAACTCCAAAAAGCTTCTGGTTCCTCTCGAAACTATTTCTTTTATTCCTGAAACTTTTTTGGTAATGTTTTCTCATATTCCAAACTCCTATAGAACTCAATAGATCATAATCCCTTAAGCGTGTGACCCTGTAGGTTCGGTAAAATATAAACATGAATGAAAACACCTTTCCTTCAATGATTACTAGCAGAACCGTGGACATCCATATTGACCACCATACTCACACGAATGATATTTTCGAGCGAACCTTTGGTTATCATATGTCATTCCTTTTGCTTCGCTATACATTACAAAAACCGAGGTGAGATATATCGGTATCCCCATGAGTTCAACCCATGCTCACTATACCGGTGTCTTCCTTATCGGGTTTGTTCTCTTTTCTAGTTCTCGTGTTCTGTCATCCCCGTGATTAATTCATGCTATGTCTAGCCAGACGATGATGGATGCCGTCACACCAAGAGGGCAATAAGAATATCTCTCCACTGCCTGAGGAGCAAATCCCAGTCTCGAGCTATCTAGTGTCTCATCATACGTTTACAATGAACCCGTAAGTTGCCGTTATGATCACCCTATTATGGATGATGTTAGAACAACCCCAAAGTGCATCATCCGGTATGGAGTGACTCGATACTCTCATGGTCTAAAGAATCATACATACGTTAACTTCCCATGGTATGGACTATAGACTTTTGACGATATCATCTCTAAGTATAACAAACAACTTGGGTCAATTCAACATGAGTGCTCTACCAACATGGTGCTCTCAAATGTTGTTGGCATTATTGTCATGCCCATGATCGGGAAATCACAACCATCAATCGACACTTGAGCTAGTCCTAGTGGCAAGACTAGAAATCTTGTTTTACCGTTTATAACTCTACACATGCTCATGAGTTTTCCTCCGAATTGCATATTCGAGAACCATAGCAATTATAGCATAAAATATAAACATTAATCATAAAAGTAGAAATAAATAATAACAAAATTATTATTGCCTCTAAGCCATATTTCCAATAGTCTCCCACTTGCACTAGAGTCAATAATCTAGTTAATGCTAATGCACTTTACACCTATGGCATATTGGTGTAAATTATGCTTCGCTTGTGGTATAGACTTTGTCCAACGGATCTGACAAGTTCAGGTCCATGTGTAACTTTGCATATCCATGCATCTTCATGCTTTCAGAAAATTCATAATTTGTATGGAACTGGCTTTGTATAAACTTGAATAACTGGTAGGACCTTTGATTCTTCAAACTATGCTATAGAGCCACTACTTTCAATAGTGTTTCATTGGCACAAGTCATCTTGAAACCATACTAATTTCATAAATGAACTATTTGATACATCACCCTCCATTGTCATTTCAGAAGAAACGATATACTTAGACTTTTGTTTATAGAATTCGCTGTAGTAACTAGTTTGGAATAATTCCATTTACCATGCCACCATTTAATGTTTTACACAAGAATCCTTAATTGAAATCAAAAATCACTTGGAGTACTGATGAACTGCATCGATGTAACTACTTAAAATGATCTCTTCATTTTCTCCATATGCGAGAAACATGTCATCATTCCTACATTAGTACTTGACGACATTTTTCACTTTCTGTCTTATGACCAACACCTTGATCACTTTGGTAATTTACTCACAACTTATTTGGAGTACTAGATATATCTGGTTATTTACATACCATGGAATATATGATTAATTCAAACACACGTGTGAGTGAAATTTCAATCATGTATCTTGCTCATCAGTATTTTAGGATACTGATTCTTGCTTAAAACTCTTTCCATGTGACCTCGAAAAAAATACTTCTTGGCATTTTCCATACCAAACCACTTTAGTATCTTATCAATATGTCTTTTGGCTAAGCCGCATTAGGCACTACTATCCCCATAGATTATTATGCCTAACACTAAGGCTATCTTGCCCAAGTACTTCATCAAAAAACTATTTTAATGAAGTCCTAATTTCTGTCAAGAAATTTATAATATTTCCAATCAACAATGTATTATGTACACACAGTGTTTAGAAATATTATCATGCTCCCATTTACTTTCTTGTAAACACAATCATCTTTGCTTTCCCCGATGAAATCAAACTCCTTGACCATTTCGTCAGAACGAAGATTCCAAATCCATTATGCTTGCTTCAGTCCACTCTTGGATCTCTGAAGTTTTCACACTTGCTAACATCCTCTGGATCAACAAAATTACCTTGGATTATATCACACATACAACCTTGGCTCTATTTCCATTTCAGGGAAATCCCTTTGGCGTCCATATTTTATATCTCATAATTGAAATATGTCATAATTGCTAGTTTAATCTGACGGGGAACATCGCATGGGAAACAAAAAATTTCCTACGTTCACCAAGATCAATCTAGGAGATGAACATCTACGAGAGGAGAGATCGGATCCACATACCCTTGTAGATCGCTAAGCGGAAGCGTTAAGAAACGGGTTGATGTAGTCGAACGTCTTCGCGATCCAATCATGATCCGTCCCGCGAACTCCGATCAAGTGCTGAACGGACGGCATCTCCACGTTCAACACATGTATAGCTTGATGACGCCTTCACCTCCTCGATCCAGTGAGCGATGGTGAAGTAGTAGCTCGAGTCCTCCGGTGGCACGTCGGCGTGGCGACGGCGGTGGTGGAGGAATTTCAGTAGAGCTTCGCGAAGCACCACGCAGAAGGAGAAGGACTACAAGGGAGAGGAGAGGCATGTAACACCCTGGTTTTTGCTCTTGGATTTTTCCTTCGCGGGATTTGACTCCTGTCTTTTTTCTCGGTGTTATCGGATTTCTCTAACTCTTGGGTATATGAAGATGGTCATTTAGCCTTGCCTTTCCTATCCAACAAGAGATTCTCTCCAGTCCAATCTTGTCACCCAAGATATGTTCTCAAGACTTTTCCACCGAAATCTTACCTTCCAAGTTGTCGGAAGGGAAACCCTAATCTCTTCCATTACAAAGGAACACCAATTTCCTTTGATTTGTTGCCTCCCAAACTTTTCCCAGGGATCATTCCACATCTATAAACCCTGGATATGCAAAAATATTGCCAAGTCATTTGCAATATTTTTCATCTATAATTAATTCCTTTTTCTTCCAGTTAAAGGAATTAAATCCAGGAAAATACCTATCCATCTCCAAAGTTCATGAGAACTTGTGGAGATATTCTTTGTGATCATATTGAGCTCTCACAAAAATATTGGCTACAACTAAATAAGGGAAATTGCCTTTTCCTACTTAAAGCCAATATTGCATTTTGGGCCCTTTCTAAAGGAACTACCATTTTGGTAGCCAGGAAGAATCCTAAATAAATTGTGGAGCTTCCCCTATCCATATATTCACCATTTCCATCAAAAAACCAAGTTCCATAGTTCAAATTTTAAGCACAACATCAATTTGCAAATTCTGTCCAGTTGGGCAAATTGCAAAGGAAGTGCTTGAACCCTTGATCTATTTAAGCTAAAAAATTTCATGGTGATTAATATTGATAAATCACTAATGGAAACCAAAAACCAGCTATATTCCCACATCAATTTTCCTAAGTTTCTGTCCATTTGGAAGCTCTGTGATGGAAGTACCACTTTGGCATTTCCAAATGAGCTGAAACTTTTCCAGTATCTCCATATATTCAAATCATCACTCTCCACAAAAATTAAACTCATTTCACTGAGCCATTTGAGCCCAGCTTCAAATTCTAGCTTCTGGACCAGATTGTCCATGTGTGAAGGAAGTGCCAGATAGACCGGTCCATTTGTGCTGAATTTTGGCCAAGATGATCACCTTGGTAGCTGATTACCCTATGCCAAGGATCAGGCCAAGATGAGCACTGGGGTGGCCACACCACGTGTCGAACACCTACTGCTTAAAACTTAGGTCGTCTCACATCAGTCAGCTCTTGCCCTCACTTCCCTCCAAACCCTCACATGTCAACTCAGCGAAGTATGTAGACAACCCCAGACATGGTTTGGCTGTGAGTGCGGCGTGGCAATGTCGTGGCCAAGCGGTGACTGTGTGTAGTGCACGCCAAGGCAGAGCACCGCGTGCAAGAGGCTTCAGGAGTTTGCTCCCGCGGGCTCCGGCTTGTCCGCGAGTGCCGGTGAGCTGCCCACCGCACACGTGTGCCTTCTGGAGGCCTCTCCCCTTCGTCTCCTAGCTCCTGGCTACTTGTGCCGACCTCTGGTGCTCCGCCGGTTTGCCGCCACGGTGACGAGCTCTCGAAGCTCTGGTCGTCATCATATAATGAAACCACAAGTGCTCCCGGGGTGATTTTGGTAATTAATGTCAACATATCTCTTGTTGGACTAATATTTTCATCTAGTATATTTCAGATGAGTTCAACAATGGAGTGGCAGGACAGGAGGTTGTGGAACCCCTTCAAGATGCTAAGGACACATATTGGCAAAAGCTCAAGACTCTACATTTTCATTTTAGTGATCCAAGATCACATTGAGTCCATAGGAACAGCCAATACTAGTAAAAGGGGATGAGCTGTTGCTTAATGGTCTACTTGCTAAAAGTGCTTAGTGATATGCTCCAAAGCCCTCAACCACTTTCTAATTCCAAATATGTCCTAAACCTAAATTCAAACTCGGCCCCACCGATTTGATCTATCCGGCTCCACTGAGTTCACTTGACATAGCCACTGCCAGAAACCCTAATGAGTTCGGTCTCACCGATGGGATCTCGTTCTCACCGAGATGGCCATGCAAACTCTCTGTTACCTATTGCAGTTACTTCGGTCTCACCGAGATACGCAATCAGTACCACCGAGTTTGCTTGACCAAGTCTCTGTTTGCTTATTGCTGAAATTGGGCTCACCGAGTTCATGCAATCGGTCTCACCGAGATGAGGTTTTACCCTAACCCTAGCACATCGGTCCCACCGAGTTGACCTTGTCGGTCCCACCGAAAAGGCTAACGTTCACATTTTGAACCAGGTCGGTCTCACCGAGTTTCAGTATTCGGTCCAATCGAGTTTGGTAAATTGTGTGTAATGGTTAGATTTTGTGCGGACGCTATAAATACCCCTCCACCCCCTTCTTCATTAGTGAGAGAGCCATCAGAACGTGCCTACACTTCCACTTCTCATTTTCTAAGGGAGAACCACCTACTCATGTGTTGAGACCAAGACATTCCAATCCAACCACAAGAATCTTGATCTCTAGCCTTCCCCAAGTTGCTTTCCACTCAAATCATCTTTCCACCATATCCAAATCTGTGAGAGTGAGTTGAGTGTTGGGGGGACTATCATTTGAAGCACAAGAGCAAGGAGTTCGTCATCAACACACCATTTATTACCGTTTGGAGAGTGGTGTCTCCTAGATTGGTTAGGTGTCACTTGGGAGCCTCCGTCAAGATTGTGGAGTTGAACCAAGGAGTTTGTAAGGGCAAGGAGATCGCCTACTTCATGAAGATCTACCCAAGTGAGGCAAGTCCTTCATGGGCGATGGCCATGGTGGGATAGACAAGGTTGCTTCTTTGTGGAACCTTCGTGGGTGGAGCCCTCCGTGGACTCGCGCAACCGTTACCCTTCGTGTGTTGAAGTCTCCATCAATGTGGATGTACGATAGCACCACCTATCGGAACCACGCCAAAAATTTCCATGTCTCCTATTGCGTTTGCACACTCCAATCCCATCCCTTTACTTTCTAGCAACTTGCATGCTTTACTTTCCGCTTCTCATATACTCTTGCCATGCTTGCTTGAGATGTATTGTGAATGTTTAAACTTGTGCTAAAACTCCACCTTAACTTGAAGAAATTAAAAACTGCTACTTTTCTTTGTTGAGGGTCTAATCACCCCCCTCTAGACACCTCTTCTCGATCCTTTCAATTGGTATTAGAGCATTGCTCTCCATTGCTTTGGTTTAATCACCATTGGAGGAAGATGGCTGAGTCTATGATGGGGAGTCTTAGACATAGAGTACCCATACTTGATGGAGAGTTCTTTAATGCTTGGAAAAATGAGATGCTTGAGATTTTCAATGAATATCACTTGAACAAGTACATTACTAGCCCTTGTGCGCCCCTGAATGAGATGCTTGAGATTTTCAATGAATATTACAGTCAATCTTATTACAAGAGGTTTGCCAAGAAATTTGATAGCATGCTTGCCTACTCTTGATTGTGCTTACACCATGTGGAGATTCCATGTGGAACGCTTTCCAGACTATTCCTTGAAAAATCTAGATGTGATTCTTCAAAAGTCCATTGCTTTAAATAAGATGAATCCTAAAGATCCTATGTTTGGTGATTGTCTAGTTGAGCTTCGTGACCTTATGCGTGCCAAAGGAGATGTTGGAATCATTAGTAATATCATCTCGAAAGTCATTAGAACTCATAAAGATGAACATTGTCATAATCATAAATCTAATGAATCACTCTCTCTAGGTGATGATTAATCACAACACGATGTCCAACATGGATACTATGATGAGGATGATAATACTGACTTTGATCTCGATGAGTTTATGAGACACTTTGGTCTTATGGCTAATCTTCGCGGCTACATGGCTAGAGGAAAGGAATGGGTTCTTGATAGTGGATGTACCGATCACATGACCGGAGATAAGGATATGTTTCGTGAGTTGCTGAAAACAATGGCCCTTGAAAATATATCACTTTTGGTGATAACTCAAAGGGTAAGGTGGTTGGCCTTGGTAAGGTGGCCATCTCACATGACAGCTCCATCCAAAATGTTATGCTCGTTGAATCTCTTGGGTATAATTTACTTTCTATATCTAGACTAGCCGATTTCGGTTTCAATGTCCTATTTACTGAAGTAGATTGTCAAGTGTTTCGAAGAGATAATCATAAAATGGTCTTTACCGGTATACGTAGAAGTGATCTATACATTGTTGATTTCACTAAAAAGGCTCAACCTAGAACTTGCTTAATTGCTAAATCTTCTAAAGGATGGTTGTGGCATAGAAGGTTAGGTCATGTGGGCATGCGAAATGTTGATAAGCTGATTAAAGGTGATCATATCCTTGGAGTAAAAGACGTTATATTTGAGAAGGATAGATTGTGCAGTGCTTGTCAAGCAGGAAAATAGGTTGGAGAAAGCCACCCCGTGAAGAACATCATGACCACGAGAAGACCGCTCGAGCTGCTTCATATGGATCTTTTTGGTCCAAACGCCTATAAAAGTCTCGGTGGGAATTTGTTTGGTTTAGTCATAGTCGATGATTTTTCAAGATTTACGTGGGTGTTCTTTCTTGAAGATAAATCACAGGTCCAAAAGATCTTCAAGAACTTCGCTAGGAAGGCCCAAAATCAATTTGAAGTGAAGAACAAGAAAGTTTGCAGCGACAATGGAACGGAGTTCAAGAACGCAAATGTGGACACCTTTCTTGACGAAGAAGGGATTACACATAAGTTCTCGGCTACGTACACGCCTCAACAAAATGGAGTTGTTGAGAGGAAGAACCGGACTCTCATTGAGATGGCGAGAACAATGCTTGATGAGTACAAGACGCCAAAACACTTTTGGGCGGAAGCGGTTGAGACAGCTTGTCATGCAACAAATCGTCTATATCTTAACAAGCTACTCGGCAAGACGGCATGCGAGCTTCTCACCGGTAACAAACCCCAAGTTGGATACTTTTGAGTATTTGGCTAAAAGTGCTACGTTCTTGATAAGCATCATCGTTCGAAATTTGCTCCTAAATCTCATGAAGGTTTCCTACTCGGTTATGGCTCAAACTCTCACACTTACCGTGTCTACAACAATTTCACCCTAAAGGTTGAAGAGACGATAGATGTGAAGTTTGATGAATCTAACGGCTCGCAAGTAGAGCAATTGCCAATTGATGTAGGAGATAAAGACCCTTCGGAAGCAATCCAAGACTTGTCTATTGGAAAGATTCGTCCAACGAAGGTGAAGGAGAGTACCTCGTCCGTCCAAGTGGAAGCTTCTACCTCATGACAAGGTGAACCATGAGTTGACTCGGAGGCATCCACAAGTGGGACTCCCCAAGATAAAGGAAACGAGGATGTACACCAAGATGAACCGCATCGACCTCCTTCTCCACCTCCACAAGAGAACATTAACGCCAACAACAATGAAGAAAGACAAGAGGAAGAACAAGATGATGAAGAGGACGTTCTACCCCGACCTAAACAAAAGCTCTCATGAGTTAGAGCAAGAGTCTCAAGAGACCATCCCGTCGAACAAATCTTTGACGATATCCAAACCGGGAGAATTACTCGCTCTAAAACTCGTTTGGCTAACTTTTGTGAACATTACTCATTCATTTCTAGTACTGAACCTATGAAGGTTGAAGATGCTCTTGATGATCCGGATTGGGTGAACGCCATGCACGAAGAGCTACACAATTTCGAGAGGAACCAAGTGTGGATATTGGTTGAAAATCCCGATGAGAAGCACAATGTCATTGGTACCAAATGGGTGTTTCAGAATAAGCAAGATGAAGATGGACAAGTTGTACGCAACAAGGCCCGTCTCGTTGCTCAAGGCTACACTCAAGTCGAAGGTATGGACTATGGTGAGACATATGCCCCCGTTGCTAGACTTGAGTCCATACGCATCTTACTTGCTTATGCCAACCATCATGATATCACATTGTATCAAATGGACATTAAAAGTGCTTTTCTAAATGGTGAAATTGAGGAGGAAGTTTATGTAAAACAACCTCCCGGCTTTGTTAATCCCAAGAAACCCGACCATGTTTACAAACTTCACAAAGCTCTTTATGGTCTTAAACAAGCTCCTAGAGCATGGTATAAATGCTTGACCAAGTTCCTTATTGAAAAATGCTCTGAGATTTGAAAAATTGATTCAACACTTTTTACTAAAAGGGTTAATGGTGAATTATTTGTGTGCCAAATTTACATTGATGATATCATATTTGGCTCGACTAACCCTCATTTTAGTGAAAAGTTTGGAAGACTAATGTCGGAGAAGATTGAGGTGTCTATGATGAGTGAACTCAAGTTCTTTCTTGGTTTGCAAATCAAGCAAACTAAGGAGGGTACCTTTGTTTCTCACACAAATTATACCAAGGACTTATTCAAGAAGTTCAACATGCAAGAATGCAAAGGTATGAATACACCCATGCCTACTAGTGGACATCTTGACTTGACTAAGGATGGCGAACCGGTTGACCAAAAGGTTTACCGCTCTATGATTGGTTCATTGTTATATCTATGTGCCTCCTGTCCCGATATTATCCTAAGTGTGTGCATGTGTGCACGATATCAAGCGGCCCCCAAAGAATGTCATCTTAAGGCTGTGAAAAGGATAGTGAGATACTTAATTCACACACCAAACTTTGGCATTTGATATCCTAAGAGATCTTCTTTTGATCTTGTTGGCTACTCCGATTCGGACTATGCCGGAGACAAGGTTGATAGAAAGTCCACTTCGGGTACTTGTCAATTTCTTTGTAGATCTCTTGTGTCTTGGTCCTCCAAGAAACAAAAATCGGTATCCTTATCCACCGCCGAAGCGGAATACATTGCCGCCGGTTCATGTTGTGCTCAATTACTTTGGATGACCCAAACTATTAAAGATTATGGGATCTATGCAAAACATGTTCCATTGCTTTGTGATAATGAGAGTGCTATTAAGATATCTCACAATCCCGTGGAACATTCTCGAACTAAGCATAATGAAGTTCGTCGTCATTTCATTCGAGATCATGTTGCTAAAGGAGACATCGATCTTAAGCATGTTCGTACCGATAAGCAATTGGCGGATATATTCACCAAACCGCTTGATGAGAAAGTATTTTGCCGTTTGAGAGGTGAATTGAACATCATTGATGCCTCAAACTTGGAGTAGTAACTCCATTTGGATGCATGCAAGGCATGAGCCATTACATGACTAATCCTTGATATTTCTCTTATGATGATGATCATATGTCTTGGATCTATACTTGTACACTTGGATGTTATCTAACCCTTGTAGGTACTTGGATGAGCCCAACTCTATGAGATTGCAACTCACTCACATTCTAAGAAATCTCTACATCACCAAGTCTCTACAATATGGTGGTTGGAGACAAGGAAGCATGAATCCTTTCAATATATCCTTTGACAATATATCAAATTTCATTTGGTATCAAGTTTCATTATTGTCATTTTGGACACACAGGTGCTCTTCCTTGCAAGAATAACCCATGTAGGAAGGTGAACTCAAACTACAAATGGTGCTCCCAACTCTTGATGAACTACATCAACCTTGAGCATCCAACACAAGTTCAACTACATGATCAAGATCAACACCACCAGCCAAGGTATGTTATTCCATCTTAGAGAAGCTTTACCCCAAGACATGGGTCAAAGCAGCTCAACAAGATGTGAATACATGAAAATGCTTAAACGAAAAATGGCAACCCCATTTTGAGCTTAAACGATGAGTATGACCTATGATCAAGTATCTTTACTTCACTCCTAAGTCAATATACTCTAACATAGGTGACTCTGTCGCCTACCAATTCTAGATGAAGTTCTCTAGTGTTTCTCTATGTTCTTGCATACTTCATCTAGATTTCTTTTCTTTTCTCTGTTATTTTCTGCATTCCCTGCATTTAATTCATTGCAAATCCTTCAGTTAATTCCCTGTAAATCTTTGTGACATCTTATTTGCCTAGTGAGCTGAGATGACATTTTTTTTCCTCTGTGTTAAATTCGGCCTCACCGATTTTTTCTTATCGGCTAAACCGAAATAACTCGCGGCCACCAAAAGAAAAAATTCGGTGTTACCGATTTCAGTACTGAGGAAACGTTTTGCCATTTGCATCCTGCATATCTGTTCCAGCTCCACTCGATGATTCTTGTCCTCTACCAGCATCTTAAATTACATGTTGCTTTGTAATGTGACTCAAGGACCAACCTACTTGACTCATGCTCATGAAGATCCCTTCTTGGAAATTGATGTCAAAGGGTGAGAGAGAGCACATCAAAGCTTAACCACATCAAAGGGAGAGGGAGACTTCTTAGCCATCCCAGATGCCTGGTATTCAAGGAGGAGAGAAGCCACATGTCTTTTAGAGGGGAAAGACATGTTAGTAGATGTTTCTTTGTGTCTTTTGCTCGGATTTTCTTTGCTTTGATTTTCTATTCCCTATCTTCTCCCATTATCCAATATCAGATTCAGGGGGAGAAAGACTCTTAAGGGAAGAAAATCTTTGGAATTCATTGCATATCTTTATCCCTTGGGGACATGTCAATATCCAAATAGAGTACTAAGTACTCACTCACTACATGTCATCCCAGTCTTGGTACTCTTGTGGTTTCCTATTCTTGCTCTGTTTAGTAGATGTTCCTGTGTTATCTAACCATGTTTTCTTAGGTTCATCTCTTCCAAAGTCATCTCTAGGCCACAAGGTAAGTATATGCATCACACTCATGTGCATGAGGATCTCTTGCTGATGTACATATTGTTTGCAAGAAGGACTCATGAACATGTAGGTATATTTTCTGCACTTCACATCATTTGCTCTGATGCATATAGCCAAGATACATGTAACTCATTGCTTGCTCTGACATGTTTATGCATTCACATACTTTTATAATCTATCTTCATATGATTGCATACAAGTAGGGGGAGCCAATGCATGTTGCATGTTCTTCCAAAGCTTTACTAATTACACTTCATATCTTTATCTAAAAGCTTTGATGTATGTTGTCATCAATTACCAAAAAGGGGGAGATTGAAAGCACAAGTGCTCCCTAGGTGATTTTGGTAATTAATGTCAACATATCTCTTGTTGGACTAATATTTTCATCTTGTATATTTCAGATGAGTTCAACAGTGGAGTGGCAGGACAGGAGGATGTGGAACCCCTTCAAGATGCTAAGGACACATATTGGCAAAAGCTCAAGACTCTACATTTTCATTTTAGTGATCCAAGATCACATTGAGTCCATAGGAAAAGCCAATACTATTAAAAGGGGATGAGATGTTGCTTAATGGTCTACTTGCTCAAAGTGCTTAGTGATATGCTCCAAAGCCCTCAACCACTTTCTCATTCCAAATATCTCCTAAACCTAAAGTCAAACTCGGCCCCACCGATTTGATCTATCTGGCGCCACCGAGTTCACTTGACATAGCCACTGCTAGAAACCCTAATTAGTTCGGTCGCACTGATGGGATCTCGGTCTCCACATGATGGCCCTGCAAACTCTCTGTTACCTATTGTAGTTACTTCGGTCTCACCGAGATACGCAGTCGGTACCACCGAGTTTGCTTGACCAAGTCCCTGTTTGCTTATTGCTGAAATCGGGCTCACTGAGTTCATGCAATCGGTCTCACCGAGATGAGGTTTTGCCCTCACCGTAGCACATCGGTCCCACCGAGTTGACCTTCTCGGTCCCACCGAAAAGCCTAACGTTCACATTTTGAACTAGGTCAGTCTCACTGAGTTTCACTATTCGGTCCCACCGAGTTTGGTAAATTGTGTGTAACGGTTAGATTTTGTGTGGAGGCTATAAATACCCCTCCAACCCCTTCTCCATTAGTGAGAGAACCATCAGAACATGCCTACACTTCCACTACTCATTTTCTGAGAGAGAACCACCTACTCATGTGTTGAGACCAAAATATTCCAATCCAAGCACAAGAATCTTGATCTCTAGCCTTCCCCAAGTTGCTTTCCACTCAAATCATCTTTCCACCATATCTAAATCTGTGAGCGAGAGTTGAGTGTTGGGGAGACTATCATTTGAAGCACAAGAGCAAGGAGTTCATCATCAACACACCATTTATTACCTTTTTGAGAGTGTTGTCTCTTAGATTGGTTAGGTGTCACTTGGGAGCCTCCGTCAAGATTGTGGAGTTGAACCAAGGAGTTTGTAAGGGCAAGGAGATCGCCTACTTCGTAAAGATCTACCCAATTGAGGCAAGTCCTTCATCGGCGATGGCCATGGTGGGATAGACAAGGTTGCTTCTTCATGGAACCTTCGTGGGTGGAGCCCTCCGTGGACTCGCGCAACCGTCACCCTTCGTGGGTTGAAGTCTCCATCAACATAGATGTACGATAGCACCACCTATCGGAACCACGCCAAAAATCTCCATGTCTCTTATTGCGTTTGCACACTCCAATCCCATCCCTTTACTTTCTAGCAACTTGCATGCTTTACTTTCCGCTGCTCATATACTCTTGCCATGCTTGCATGAAATGTATTGTGAATGTTTAAACTTGTGCTAAAACTCCACCTTAACTTGAAGAAATTAAAAACTGCTACTTTTCTTTGTTGAGGGTCTAATCACCCCCCTCTAGACACCTCTTCTCGATCATTTCACCTAGCCCTTCCCTCGGCTATAAATAGCGAGCCCCGAGCCCTCCCTCGCAACCACAAACCTCTCCCCCTCCTCTCTAGCTCACCGGAGCCACTCCCCGCTCTCTGCCCGCCGCCATCCGCCATGGCCGCCACCAATTCCTCAACTAGCTTCAGCCATAGCCCTCCCCTCCACCTCTAGCACTCCCCACTAGCTTCCCCACATGCCGGTGGTCCTCCCCAACCCCTTAGCTCGCCGCCGGAGTCGCTGTGGCCGTCGCCCCCAACTCCGGACGCCGCCTCCTCCGTCCTCTGGCACTGTGGTGCGCTGTCGCTCTGTCCCTCCCCGGCGGCTGCTCTCCCTCTGGACAGGAGCGGCACATCTCCCCGCAGCCGCAGGTGGTCTCACCTGAGCCGGAGACCGCCGGGAACCGTCGCCGGCGTCGCCCCTCCCCTGCTCCTCCTTTGTTTCGATCGGAATAGAGGGAGGAGGGAGGAGACCTGCGAGCGGGCCCGGCCTGGCAGCTGCTCGGCGCCTCCCTCCTTCTTTTCAAGTGGCGATGGCGCAGGTGGGCCGGCCCAGTAGCAGCAGTGGCCTTGCTGGCGCCCAGTAGCAGCAGCAGCCGCAGCACTTTCGGCCCAAGGCAGCCCAGTATCAACAATGCCATTTTTTCCTTTTCGCAGAAAAAATAGCTAGGGACCGGGAAGTAAATAGATATTTGCAGAAAGGTTCCTCTACTCCAATCACTAATATCTTTTCACTCGTAACTCTGATTCTGGTGAAACCAATGCCCACGTCTTTAGTTCGTCAAGCCCGTCCCGATGGTATCATTTTCATAATGTTTCCACAGTATGAAAATGACAATTTTGCCCTTGCCTCTAAACAGCCCCTCTAGGAGAGAAACTTTTCCGGCGATCCTTTCCGCGGACTCTCCGCACTTCTTCCCAGAGTATTCTTCGACCCCAGGCAAGCCGACCATCTGATATATGCTCTAAAGCATTGCTCTGTGTTATTCCTGCATGTTTGAATTAATATGCTTGTAATTGTATGCGTAGTAGTGGGCTGTATGTGACTCTGACGAACCCTTGTTTGTACTTTCTTCGATGACGGCACCATGCCTATGTCTGAGCTACTTTCGGCCATCCGGGGTGGATGCCGACTTTTATTTCTCTTGTCAGCAACTAGCCCGTGTTCTGGGCTGCTTTTCGGCCGTCTCGGACAGTTGTTGAATTTCTTTCTGTAGTAGTGACCCTATGCTCTAAGCTGTTTTTCGGCCGTCTTAGGGAACTGCGACATTCTTTTTATCAACACCGTCTCATGCCCTGAGCTGCTTTCCAGCCGTCTTGAGCCGGGGTTGAGTTAGTCCGGTAATGTCCCAGATAGGTTGTTTTGTTTCCACAGTTGTTACCTCATACATAGTTACCACCATGTTAAGTTATTCATGATAAACAACCAAGCTTGCTAAGTACCTGCTAAAGCTAAATCTAGTCGGTTGATCCAGAGTCACCTGTCCGGACTTATCCGTGCAACCACATTTACCGGTACGGGACGGCCTTGACTTAGTCTGATCGCGTACTCTTTCACCGGTACCACCAAGCAGGGAAGGTTATGCGTGCGCGCTACCCTGGCCCAGTAGGCGGCGATAACCTTGTGAGCCCAGTTGATTGTTTAACCCGGGAGTCCCCGTTTGGGACAGTTGTTTGGCCACGACGGTGGCAGGTGTCACAGGGGTCATCCAGGGCAGGACTCCGGGGGAGGATGATTGCCGGTGGTACGATGAAAGAGTCATGGGTTAGGCAGGTTTCATTGGAGCAACACTGGTCCACCGGAATGGGATCACGAGGTCAGGTGCTCCATGGTGTGGGTAAAGTGCGCAACCTCTGCAGAGTGTAAGAATATATTCGAATAGCCACGTCCACAGTATTGGATAGTTCATACAGGCCTCACTAGATGGTCAACCGTAACAATTTAGATACATTAAAACTGAGCACTAATCAAGCCATCTCAGGGCATTAACATCTACAGCCGTCGGATCTATAGTTTTCAGCGTTTTCTGCCGTCCAACAAAACTCTACCACAGTACTTCTCGCGACGGAAGTGGGCAGCTACTCCCGCGACAAAATTGGGGGGCCGTGGTTAATTGGGCCATCTTGCACGAAGCCCTTATAAACATCAGGAGGGAAAAAACACATCAAACGCCACCCCTCTCCCTTCGCCCGACGCCCTCCCTGCGCCGCCTCGCTTCCTTTGCGACCTAGAGATGTCCTGGTGGCCGAGATCCCTCCTAGCCCTCTCGCGCTACCACTCCGTCCGGCAGAAAAGGAGGAATACTTGGCGAACATGAAGATCCTTCACTGGTACACATCCATTCCTCTCCCCATTATCCATCAATTTGCAAGCGACGAGGCGGCTGTAGCACCCAGGAAGCGTCGCCATCGCCCGACCTCAACGCACCACCTACAAGGTCTCCCTCCCTCCCACCTCTTCCTGACCCAACCCATCGTCTCGCTCGTCTGCCCGCCCCTGACACGGTTGTTGCCAATCTGATTGCGATTGTGCCAATGCCCCGTGTGTCAGTCGGTACCCAGAAGTATTCCACCACAGCTTCCCCACGCCTCCGTCCCCTCATGCTCTCATTTGATGATTTGAAATTGGAATCTCGTTAATCTGCAAGTATTTTTTTGCGGGGGAATCTTTGAGTAGTTGATTTGATGATCTGGTAACGCAGTAGCCCTGAAACAATCAGATTACAACAACGGTGGCGGCTCATGTCCTCTGTATCTCCATTGTGTTTGTTCTTATTGCTGATTCAACACAGGATGGTTGAAGAAAAGCACTCCAGAAACCATCCGATTGTGACGGGACATTTTAGTTGCCATCTCTAATCACGTTGCCTGCCATGATGTGGACACGTAACTTATTTTATACACGATTACACATGAATTTAGGAATGTCCTTCATATGCAGCAAGCCAGCAATCAGCTATTTGTTGGTAGACTGAGAAAAACATGTGTCATTCTTTTTGCCTGTGAAGAACTAAGATAATTTTCTCTATCTTTTTGCAGAGAGTCAATGCAGTTTGCAAAGTCTTTTTTTCAAATGCATTGACCAACGGAAGGAGTCTTCGGTTTGGTACTTGGCTAATCTGACTTGTAAGCCACCACAGTAGTAATAGTGTATTCGTAACGATATTGAGGGACCTTTGTTATAGGGTAGATGAAGATAAATGCATAGCTACAAGGTCTTCACTTTGGCTGATAAGTGACAAACCAATGCATAGAACATGTAGGTCCCAACGCCCCATAATATATCTTCTGCAACATGTACATTTTTAATGTTCCTCAACACTTCTTCCTGTTTGCGAGGAGAAAAAGAATTTATTAATCAACCACGACCATGTCTGCATTACAAAGGTCAGGAACCTCATCCGGTCCTGAGCAAAGCCACACTACAGTGCGCATCTTTATTCTACCAAAATGTTGCTCAGAACTTGGTATTATCAGCATGACTTAAGATTGACATATACTCAAATATTACGTTAGTTATTGATTTCTATTTGACTGATAACTATTGTTGATATTTTATTGTGGGAAATTTCATATAACAAAGAAGCTTCCCTTTACATTAATTAGTGGTGGAAAAGCATGCTCATGCTTGAGAGAAATCTGTCAAAGCATGATATAGGGGATGAGAATTTTCCATCTGAGGTAAGCCCACTTGATTGATGACCCATTGCATATTGTGTCACCAGTAATGAAGACATTCATATTAATATAGTAAATAATCGTATGGATGGGTTAATTTACTTATATTTAATGGTATAGTATCTCCTTCGTTCAATTCAATGGGAAGTTGCCTACATACCAGTACAATTTTTAAATTTTGCATTCTGAGGTTACACAAGGTAGCTCGAATGCAACTTAGAGAGGAAAACTTTATATTGCCACGAAATAAATTGCTATGTTAGCTCAATTTATGGAGATGATTTTGGCATTGAGTGCCATGCCATCCTTTATTTTACTGGTTGATTTTCACATTTCCTCATTCCATGTTTCAGTCATCATTTTGGCAGATCAATAACTAGAAAGATTAGTATGGTGTTACCATATTGAGGCAATTAGTTGCAGTTCGAGTCTCGCCTGATTGTTCGTACGATCAAGTAATGTTATCTCCAACTTCTTCATTATTAAAGCTAGGGGAAAGCATGTTTGAACAATATATTGTTTCTTTTATTTTTAGTTCTTGAATTCCCTACCAATGTTGTACAATGGACAAGAGATAAGAGTGTAACACAAGCTTCTGCGAAGTTATACAAAGAATGTTTTATACATAGTTACGTTCCATAATAGAATGTGTGATGTCATTTTTTTATATGTTGCTTACGTTGAGCTTATGTGTTTGTCCATCTTGTGTTGTTTGGAATCCTCTCATATTACTTTACCACCATTTGGGTGAGCTATTGCAGGGGTATTTGTCCTGGATCGGGATTGCCTACATACAATTTGTTATATTTATATTATATTATGCTGCATGATATGTGGAATTTTGAACCATGCTCAAGTTTTTTCCCTTGCATGTCTCAGTACAAACATAATATTGTATCTTACATTTTCAATTATTGTTTTCCTGTTCTGGTTGAAATTGTGAATGTCCTTAAGAAAGGGACTATGTTTGCCTTGATTGCTGTTTTCATTTTCATATAATAGATACACGATATTTGGTGCTAAACATATGGTTTTCGAACTATGAAATTTGCCTGTATTCAGGCACTATAAATTGAATGTTAAAGATTTAATAAAAAAATCTACATGTCACGCAATATCTCTAAATGCATTTCTTGGGTGTATATGTTTAGAGAAACTCCTATCATATTATTGAAGTAACAGACGGGCGCGGCAACGTGCGCCATCATTGATCTAGTGATAATAATGATGGAAGAATTCGTCTTATGATCGGAAGTACTCAGTGACTTGTGAGTATTCTGAGGGTTGTGAGGCAACCCGGAAGAGAGTATGTTTATCAGATTTCCAGTGAAGATGCATAGACATCGGATGATGTCAGGAATATGATATGTTAGCCATGAGATGGCTATGAAAGAGATGGTCGGATGACCGAAAGAGTTGGATTGGATTTGGTTCAACGTCGGATTGAATCATGAGAATGTTCGGAGTACGGATTATTTACTTGATATGCTTTACTTTACTGTATTTCATAAGGATTAATATTGCTAGATAGGCATGCTATGCCATGATAATTAATGTTGCTCTAATAACAACTGCATGCTTGAATGTCATGGATTGCTTTGCTTGGTGTATATGTTAGTTTGGTTTGCTTGCGAGTATATTTAAAAGTACTCAGCAGCCTTCAATGTGGCCAGGTTCACATAAGGATCCGTCGTCCGTCGTCGAGGAGCCGGAGTGTTCGCGGGCTAGAAAAGTAACCCAGTCAGATCCCTGTGGATTGGAGCCGCACCAGGACCATGCTGCCTTGGATAGAGCTTTTCCGCTGCCATCACTCTCTGTAAAATATCATGTAAAGACTCGTATATCCATTAATAGAAACTAGTCATCTACCCGTGCACCTGCACGGCCTAGAAATTATAGGTATACATTTTATAAATAAATTTATATTTATATGTAAAATGGAAGTGTTTAAATTTCAGATATCATACAACTGGAATGATGCTAATTTATTCAACCTCTTGCACAAATAGGAATAACATTCGTTCAGTTGATATTTATTAAGATGATTATGTTCATATTTTCTTATGCATGAAAATTTACGTGCCTGTCTTATTTTACTTGGCACAGTCTTCTTTTTGTACGATGCGATTTAATTATTACTTTTTCAAACAGGCATTTCTTAGCTGGGGAGGTGAATATTTTTTAGTTTTTTATATAAAGAATTTTAAGTTTTATATACGTGCTCTTTTTTCAAGGAGAAGGCACATGTTTATTTTTCAAGGTGGCACGTGCTTTTTCTAGGAACTTAGACGTGGGCGTTGAGTATTTCTTTTTAGACGCGCGAGTTTTATTTATGTACATGGCCAGAAGTTTTATTCCTGACGTACATGGTGATTCTTGTAAAAAGACAGGATTCTCTTTTTTTTGTACGGATGGATTTCATCCCTTACATACATGGTGTTTCCTTGCATGGCCCTCTAGTAGATCTTAACCATAAATGCGTGGTCTTTTTTTTAGATCAAGGTCTGAAGATTTTTTTTAAGTTGTATGTACGTGTCTTTTTTTTTGCATGGATATGTCACGTGCTTTTTTCCTGCGAACTTGGATGTGGGCGTGGTTGACTCTTTTTTTGCTTTTTTTTGCCTGCGACCTTAGATGTGGGCGTGGAGGACTCTTTTTTTGGACACTGTGGATCGTATACCAATGGGACTCTAACCACAATCACTTATTTAATCTCAATCGTTGATTTTGAATCTAAAGGTTAAATTTATATGTTTTCTGAGAATTAACCAGCCATACGGAGATTGTTTTGGTTGATGGTTATGCATTTACACAGTTGTTACTTGAATTATAAGTAAAACTATTACAGGAAAACATGTAGGATGACATTGCTAAACTAAAGTAATAATAAGTGACTTCTTCAGATTCATATGAGATTTCAGTACTGTAATGTTGAGCGTAAAATGCGCTCAACACTGTTTTTCCTCTCAAAGATATCTTCGAAGAGACACTCGTTCGTAAGTACAGAAAATTTCATTAGAAGTTCATATTATCGCGAGAATGTTACTCTACCTCTCTGGAGTTTTATTGTATCTTACGGATACAAATCCATATAAACTGTGGGATTCTTTATAGATAACTAACATGTTGCTCGGCAACAACTAGTACCAGCGTCTCAAAATAAGTGTTACAGACTTATTTTGGGGTGGAGGGAGTATAAGGTAATTCCCACTAATTAAAAAAACAGCTATAAGGTAGTTATAATTGTTTTGAAATTTCATCACTATTGCGAACAACAATAGTCAAACGGGAAAGAAAACAGTTTCCATAGAAATTCAGTAGTCATTGTCAAGTGATTAGCTTCCAAATGAAAGCACCAATCAATTAAGCATATCACACGTTGTTGCTTCCCTACAGATTCCACACGTAAAGAGAATTAGAGAAGGTCTAAAGTAGAAGGAAATCAATGTTAGCAATTGCTTATATATAACCCACACAGCAACAGCTATCGAGGTTGTAATGTTAGTTCGCACATAATTCCTACCTACTTTAAAGGGGTTAGAAAAAGAACTGATGGGATGTTGAATCTATATCCTGCAAGTGACATTGTTGCCCATATCGAGAACACTTCCGTTTTGTTTGTTACAGCACAACGGCATTGATTTATACGAACACCTGATGGGCATAGCGAGGTCCAACTTAAATCCTGTCCCAAGCGACAAAGTATAAACCAAAAGTATAACCAATGAAGACTTTGCATTTCATTTAATAACTTAATATACATAGAGGGGAGAAAGATTAGAGAATCACAAGCAAAAAATCAGAAATTCGTTGGTGAGTTACTCCAATGAAAAATGATAATGAGGCTACGAATATAAGAAGACCACCATACACCCAATGATATATTCATCAGTAAGCATTACCTCATGCACGTAGAAGCATTGTATTAGTTTGCATTGTTTTCTATTCGCATCAAGGTTGAAGACCACATGAAGATTGGTTCCAGCTGGTTACTTCCTTGTTACAGTGTTACACCTACATTGACCATGTCAACTATGAGGCGAAGAGCAGCGTGCATATGTTGGGTGTCATGGATCACTTTTCAATTCCAAATACCATCCCTGCGTCCCGGATCTTTTTTCAGTTGTGCTTCTGCCAGCCGTTGCCTTGCACATGCATTCTGCATATACTGAACTACATAAATTTGTAATAAAACAACACTACATGCCCAGTAATAATGGAACCTAAGAAATCATCATATCTCACCAGTGTCCTTGGATAGCACCGCAATAGAATCATTAGTAATACCGTAAAAATGTAATCTCATATGTTAAAATCATCATCTTATCTATTTTATGTTAAATGCCCTCTATAGTGGGAGATAAGTTTGCCCTTCTCTTTCACAATGAATTACCACACACAAAGATTTCATATACAGAAGAAAACATTACATGTGCTACATTGGGGACACATTCCAACAGGTAGAAAGAAACTTTTAAGTACTAATGGTCTAAGTTTATTAAGCCTCCAAATAACAAAACAATCGTTAAATTTGTTATGTTCAACAGACAATTATGCTCAAACAAAAGATGATTAAATTGGTCTCATGAGGATGTCAACTGCAATAGCAGTTGCAAGTTGCACGGTTAAGCAATTACTAATAATAAATCATAGTTTAAAAATAGAAGGGGACCATCCTGGCAACAGATTTGAATGAGCATCTGCAAGTTGTTCATCAAGTACGACCTGTTGGCATGCATCAAAAGCCATCAAATCCAGTCAAGCAGGAATCAAAGCAATGTAAGAAATCAATCGATCACCCTCTCTCCTCGAGAAGCCACATGTATTCACTTGAAACAAACAAAAAAAATTCTTAAATACTATTATCATTGTCTTATTTATTACTCTGCTCGAGTTGGTCGTAAATAAAAAAAAGGATTACATAGTCCTTTTTAAGATTTCACTTTCCAAGGAGCTGGAAGTAATTTCACATTGCCAAAACAGAACCACTACCTTTCTTCAAAGAATATGACTGGGGCATGAGGCCAAACGCTAAAACCTACAAAACTTTGTTTCGCCAAGAGTTCTATATGATGTCTACACATACCTGCATGTGGCCGATGTAGTTGAACCTGTATGGATGCCTCAAGTCGTTCATGGCTGGTGCTCCAATGACTAAGGAGATGCCCAAGGTGACCATCGCCTTCACCTTGTCCTACCTGAATATGCACATGCTCCAGGCGGAGGGAGTCGGCGAGGTCGCTGGCGACATCCTATGTGGTGTACTTGTCCATCCTGTTGGAGGGCACATGAATGTAGCCGAACCCGTGTATGCCCGGTGCTATTGCGCAGTATCCAGTTGTGGCCGGTGCATCTCGTAGGGCAGCAACAAAGGAACAAAATCTTGTAGACGGCACACGCGCAAGAGATCGTGGGCATCACAACTCATGGTTAGGAGCGGTGGGATTAGAGATCATGGCCAACTCGTCCTATCCTGGGCTACATGCGTCTGCGCCACCGCATGCCCTAAGCTGCCTGAGAGTCGTGCCTCCTATGGGCTACGCTATGGTGGCCATCTAATCTCATTTCCCATGTCCGTGTGTTCTGTCCGAGCAGGATCAATCTCATTTTTTTTTCTTTTTTTAAACTCAATCTCATTTATTTTGAGATGATTATGTGCAAGATTTCTCTAGGCATATTACGTTCCTTTTTTAAACAGAACATGCTGATTTTATTTTTGTAGGCATATCACGTACATAGCTTTTTTTCTTTTTGAGGATCACGTACATAGCTTTTTTTGAGGTAGCGTATAGATAGCTAATTGGCCGAGCTATTTTAATTATGCAGGTCTGTTATGGGCTGCCGCATGCAAAGGCCCATGTGAAAGGCTGAACTTGTGTGCCTAGGTTAGATCTAAACCCTGTGAACTTGAAAGGCTGAACTTTGCATCTGACAGCCTAGAGGAGAAATATACGTGAGAGTTTATCCTTTTTGGAGAGAGGTGCGTGAGAGACTTTTAGAGTTGGGTTGTGGGAGAGATATGCGTACGTGAGAGTTTTTTTTACTTGTGAGATATTGAGAGATTTCAATCGTGAGCGAGATATCCATGAGAATTTTTTTCTTTCTGAGAGACTCAGGAGAGATCTACACCGTAATAATTTGGTTTTGGTCCCACAAGATTAACGGCTCCTAATTACTGATTAACGTGGGAATTTCTAGGGAGTGCCAAATTAGTAGATGTATAGATGTATAGATAGATAGATAAGATGCCTATGTTCTTGATACTTGTTGTAAACGCGCATGCTAAAGTGATTTCCTGGGCTAGTATGCGAGGCGCCCGTCTGGCTACAGTGGTAATCAGGCGGGGCGCCACAAGGCAGCACCACGGCATAGATGGGTATGGCTGCCCTCCCTCTACCCCTCTATATATTGGGGGAAGGGAGGAGGAGGGGGCGCCCTAGGGTTTCCCCTAGGGGGGCCGGGCGGCCACCGCAAATGGGGCGCCCCCTAGGGAAAACCTAGGGAGGCTTGTCCCCCAAGCCACCTAGTGGCGGCCCCCTAGGTGGGCTCCCCCACCCTTGGCCTAAGTGGGCTAGGGTTTGGGTGGCGCCCAGCCCCCTTGTGGGCTGGTGCACCCCCTTAGACCTGTGGGCCCATGGCGGGCCCCGGCAACTCTGTTGGTCTGGCGCGCCGGCCCCCCCGCCCCCCGAAACACCTTTCGGCACTCCGTCGATTTCCCGGTATCTTCCCGGAACACTTCCGGACTCCGATTCCCTTCGTCCTATATATCGATCTTCACCTCCGGACCATTCCGGAGTTCCTCGTCACGTCCTGGATCTCATCCGGGACTCCAAACAACCTTCGGTAACCACCATAATGACTCAACTACACTTATATCGTCACCAAATGTTAAGTGTGTAGACCCTGCGGGTTCGAGAACTATGCAGACATGACCGAGACACCTCTACGATCAATAACCAATAGCGGGACCTGGATGCCCATATTGGTTCCCACATATTCTATGAAGATCTTTATCGGTCGAACGTCGATGTCAAGGATTCAGTCAATCCCATATCTAGTTCCCTTTGTCCGTCACTATGTTACTTGCCCGAGATTCGATCGTCGGTATCTCCATACCTAGTTCAATCTCGTTACTGGCAAGTTTCTTTAGTCATTCCGTAGTAAAAGATCCCGTGGCCAACTCATTTGTCACATTGGTTGCAAGCTCATTGTGATGTTGTATTACCGAGTGGGCCCTAAGATACCTCTCCATCGTACGGAGTGACAAATCCCAGTCTTGATCCATGCCAACTCAACAGACACCCTCGGAGATACCTGTAGAGCATCTTTATAGTCACCCAGTTACGTTGCGACGTTTGATACACACAAGGTACTCATACGGTGTCAGTGACTTGCATGATCTCATGGTCATAGGAACAGATACTTGACATGCAGAAAACAATAGCGATAAACTTGACACGATCATATGCTACGTTCATAGTTTGGGTCTTGTGCATCACATCATTCTCCTAATGATGTGATCCCGTTATCAAATGACAACTCATGTCTATGACCCGGAAACCATGGCCATCTTTGATCAACGAGCTAGTCCGGTAGAGGCTCACTAGGGACATGTTGTTTGTCAATGTACTCACACATGTATTTGAGTTTCCAATCAATACAATTATAGCATTGATAATAAACGATTGTCATGAACAGGGAAATATGATAATAACCAATTTATTATTGCCTCTAGGGCATATTTCCAACAGTCTCCCACTTGCACTAGAGTCAATAATCTAGTTCATTTCGCCATGTGATTAACACCCAATGAATTATGGGGTTTGATCATGTTTTGCTTGTGAGAGAGGTTTTAGTCAATGGGTCTGCAACATTCACATCCGCGTGTACTTCGCAAATCTCTATGTCATATTGTACATGCTGCTACCACGCTCCACTTGGAGCTATTCCAAATGGCTGCTCCACTATACGTATCCGGTTTGCTACTCAGAGTCATCTAGATTGGTGTCAAAGCTTGCATCGACGCAACCCTTTACGCCGAACTCTTTATCACCTCCATAACCGAGAAACATTTCCTTATTCCTCTAAGGATAATTTTGACCGTTGTCTAGTGATCCACTCCTGGATCACTCTTGTACCCCCTCGCCAGATACGTGACAAGGCACACATCAAGTGCGGTACACATCATGGCATATCGTATAGAGCCTATGGTTAAGGCATAGGGGACGGCCTTCGTCCTTTCTCTTTCTTCTGCCATGGTCGAGCGTTGAGACTTACTCAACTTCACACCTTACAACTCAGGCAAGAACTCCTTCTTTGACTGATCCATTTTGAATTCCTTCAAAATCATGTCAAGGTATGTGCTCTGTGAAAGTCTTATCGAGCGTCTTGATCTATCTCTATAGATCTTGATGCCCAATTTGTAAGCAGCTTTACCCAGGTCTTCCTTTGAAAAACTCCTTTCAAACAACCCTCTATGCTTTCCATAAATTCAACATCATCTCTGATCAACAATATGTCATCCACATATACTTATCAGAAATGGTGTAGTGCTCCCACTCACTTTCTTGAAAATATAAGTTTCTTGCAAACTTTGTACAAGTCGAAAAGCTTCGATCACCTCATGAAAGCGAAGATTCCAACTCTGAGACGCTTGCACCAGCCCATAAATGGATCGTTGGAGTTTGCAAACTTTGTCAGGATTCTCTGGATCAACAAAACCTTCCGGTTGCATCATATACAACTCTTCCTTAAGGAAACCGTTAAGGAACGCTGTTTTGACATCCATCTGCCAAATTTCATAATTGAAAAATGCAGCTATTGCTAACATGATTCTGACGGACTTAAGCATCGTTACGGGTGAGAAAGTCTCATCGTAATCAACTCCTTGAACTTGTGAAAATCCCTTTGCCACAAGTCGAGCTTTATAGACGGTGACAATACCGTCCGCGTCCGTCTTCTTCTTGAAGATCCATTTATTCTGAATGGCCTTTCGCCCTTCAGGTAATACTTCCAAAGTCCATACTTTGTTTTCATACATGGATCCCATCTCGGATTTCATGGCCTCTAACCATATGTCCGTATCCGGGCCCACCATTGCTTCTCCATAGCTCGTAGGTTCATCGTTGTCCAACAACATGACATCTAAGACAGGGTTACCGTATCACTCAGGAGCATCACGTACCCTTGTTGACCTACGAGATTCGATAGTAACTTGATCCGAAGCTTCATGATCATCATCATCAGCTTTCTCTTCAACTAACGTAGGTGCCACAGAAACATCTTTCTGTGCTGTGCTACTCTCTGGTTGAAGTAAAGGTTCAACAACCTCATCAAGTTCTATCATCCTCCTACTCAATTCTTTCGAGAGGAACTCTTTCTCGAGAAAGGACCCGTTCATAGCGACAAACACTTTGCCTTCGGATCTGAGATAGAAGGTATACCCTACCATCTCTTTCGGGTATCATATGAAGACGCATTTGTCCGTTTTGGGTTCGAGCTTTTCTGGCTGAAGCCTTTTGACATAAGCATCGCATCCCCAAACTTTAAGAAATGACCACTTAGGTTTCTTGCCAAACCATAGTTCATACAGTGTCGTCTCCACGGACTTAGATGCTGCTCTATTTAAAGTGAATGCAGCTGTCTCTAACGCATAACCCCAAAATGATAGTGGCAGATCGGCAGGAGACATCATAGAATGCACCATATCCAATAAGGTTCGATTACGATGTTCGGACACACCGTTACGCTTTGGCGTTCCAGGTGGCGTCAACTGTGAAACAATTCCACATTGTCTTAAGTGATTTCCAAACTCATAACTCAGATATTTTCCCCTTCGATCAGGTCATAGGAATTTGATCTTCTTGTTACGATGATTCTCAACTTCACTCTGAAATTGCTTGAACTTTTCAAACATTTCAGACTTGTGTTTCATTAAGTAAATATACCCATATCTACTCAAATCGTCAGTGAAGGTGAGAAAGTAACGATATCCACCGCACGCCTCTATGCTCATCGGACCACACACATCAGTATGTATGATTTCCAATAAGTCATTTGCCCGTTCCATTGTTCCTGAAAAAGGGGTCTTGGTCATCCTGCCCATGAGGCATGGTTTGCATGCCTCAAGCGATTCAAAAATGAGTGAGTCCAAAGATCCATCAGCATGGAGCTTCTTCATGCGCTTTACACCAATATGACCTAAGCAGCAGTGCCACAAGTATGTGGTACTATCATCATTAACTTTGCATCTTTTGGCATCAATATTATGAACATGTGTATCACTACGATCGAGATTCAAATGACCATAGAAGGTATTATTCATGTAAACATAATAACCATTATTCTCTGACTTAAATGAATAACCGTATTGCAATGAACACGATCTAATCATGTTCATGCTCAATGTAGACACCAGATAACATTTATCTAGGTTGAACACTAATCCCGAAGGTAGAGCGAGCGTGTGATGGTGATCACATCAACCTTGGAAACACTACCAACACACATCGTCACCTCGCCCTTAGCTAGTCTCTGTTTATTCCGCAGCTTTTGTTTCGAGTTACCAATATTAGCAACTGAACCAGTATCTAATACCCAGGTGCTACGAGGAGTACTAGTGAGGTACATATCAATAACACGCATATCAAATATACTTTTGTTGAAGTTGCCAGCCTTCGTATCTACCAAGTATTTGGGGTAGTTCCGCTACCAGTGACCGTTCCCCTTACAATAGAAGCACTTAGTCTCGGGTTTGGGTTCAACCTTGGGTTCCTTTCACTGGAGCGGCAACTGGCTTGCCATTCATGAAGTTTCCCTTCTTGCCCTTTCCATTCTTAAAACCAGTGGCCTTGTTAATCATCAACACTTGATGCTCCTTCTTGATTTCTACCTTTGCGGCCTTCAGCATCGCGAACAGCTCTGGGATCATCTCAATCCCTTGCGGATTATAGTTCATCATGAAGCCCTAGTAGCTTGGTGATAGTGACTTGAGAACTCTGGCAATCATTATCTTATCTGGAAGATTAACTCCCACTTGATTCAAGTGATTGTAGCACCCAGACATTCTGAGCACATGCTCACTGGCTGAGCTATTCTCCTCCATCTTGTGGGCAAAGAACTTGTTAGAGGTCTCATACCTCTCAACACGGGCATGAGCCTGAAATACCAATTTCAGCTCTTGGAACATCTCATATGTTCCATGGCATTCAAAACGTCTTTGGAGTCCCGATTCTAAGCCGTAAAGCATGGCACACTAAACTATTAAGTAATCATCAGAACGTGTCTGCCAGATTTTCACAACATCCAAGGACGATGCTAGAGGGGTTGGCACACCGAGCAGTGCATCAAGGACATAAGCCTTCTGTGCAGCCATGAGGACAATCCTCAAACTAGGGACCTAGTCCGCATAATTGCTTACAATATCGTTCAACTTAGTCTTTCTCTAGGAACGTATTAAAACAAGGAGCTACAGTGCGAGCTATTGATCTACAACATAATTTGCAAAGACAACTTAGACTATTGTTCATGATAAATGAGTTTAGTTAATCATATTACTTAAAAAACACCCACTCAAATTGACATCCCTCCGTTCATCCAAGTGTAACATGATCCAAATCCACCAACCCAAGTCCTATCATCATGTGAGATGAGGTGGTTTCAAGGGTGAACATCTCCATGTTGATCATATCTACTATATGACTCATGTTCGACCTTTCGGTCTCTTGTGTTCCGAGGCCATGTCTGTACATGCTAGGATCGTCAAGTTTAACCCGAGTGTTCCGCATGTGCAAAACTGGCTTGCACCTGTTGTATGTGAACGTAGAGTCTATCACACCCGATCATCACGTGGTGCTTCAAAACGATGAACTTTCGCAACTGTGCACACTTGAGGAGAACACAATTTTATCTTTAAATTTTAGTGAGGGATCACCTTATAATGCTACCGTCGTCCTAAGAAAAATAAGATGCATAAAAGGATTAAAAGCACATGCAAATCATAAGTGACATGATATGGCCATCAACTCATGCTTTTGATCTCCATCTCCAAAGCACCGGCATGATCTCCATCGTCACTGGCATGACACCATGATCTCCATCATTGTGTCGCCATCCGGGTTGTCACGCCAACCATGCTTCTACTACTATTGCTACCGTTTAGCGATAAAGTAAAGCATTACATAACGCTTAAAGATTGACACACAGGTCATACAATAAATAAAGACAACCCTATGGCTCCTGCCGGTTGTCGGATGCATCGACATGCAAGTCGATATTAACTACTACAAAACATGATCATCTCATACATCAAATATTTCATCATGTCTTTGGCCATATCACATCACAACATACCCTGCAAATACAAGTTAGACGTCCACTAATTTGTTGTTGCATGTTTTACGTGGCCGCTATGGGTATCTAGCAGGAACGATTCTTACCTACGCAAAACCACAACGGTGATATGCAAGTTGCTATTTAACCTTCTACAAGGACCGCCTTCGTCGAATCCGATTCAACTAAGGTGGGAGAGATAGACACCCGCCAGCCATCTTATGCAACAAAGTCACATGTCTATCGATGGAACCGGTCTCATGTACGTGGACATGTAAAGTTGGTCCGGGCTGCTTCATCCCACAATACCGCTGAATCAAGAAAAGACCAAGGAAGGAAGCAATCTGAATATCAACACCAACAAACTCCTTTGTGTTCTACTCGTGATGTTATCTATGCGAGACCTAGCTCATGATGCCACTGACAGGGAAAGTCACATGGGAAACAAAAAATTTCCTACGCTCACCAAGATCAATCTATGAGATGAACATCTACGAGAGGACAGATCGGATCCACATACCCTTGTAAATTGCTAAGCGGAACATTAAGAAACGTGGTTGATGTAGTCGAACGTCTTCGTGATCCAATCACAATCCGTGCCACGAACTCCGATCTAGTGCCGAACGGACGGCACCTCCGCATTCAACACACGTACGGCTTGATGACGCCTTCACCTCCTCGATCCAGCGAGCGATGGTGAAGTAGTAGCTCGAGTCCTCCGGCGGCACGACGGCATGGCGGCGGCGGTGGTGGAGGAATTTCAGCAGAGCTTCGCTAAGCACTACGCGAAAGGAGATGGACTACTAGGGAGAGGAGAGCCAACCCCACGGAACAGATGGGTACGGCTGCCCTCCCTCTACCCCTCTATATATAGGGGGAAGGGAGGAGGAGGGGGCGCCCTAGGGTTTCCCCTAGGGGGGGGGCGGCGGCCACCACAGATGGGGCGCCCCCTAGGGAAACCCTAGGGAGGCTTGGCCCCCAAGCCACCTAGTGGTGGCCCCTAGGTGGGCTCCCCCACCCTTGGCCGAAGTGTGCTATTGTTTGGGTGGCGCCCAGCCCCCTTGTGGGCTGGTGCGCCCCCTTACCTTGGCCCATGAGGCCCCCAACGCTTGTCGGGGCCCCTCGAAACACCTTTCGGCACTCCGTCGATTTCCCGGTATCTTCCCGGAACACTTCCGGACTCTGATTCCCTTCGTCCTATATATCGATCTTCACCTCCGGACCATTCCGGAGTTCCTCGTCACATCCGGGATCTCAGCCAGGACTCGGAACAACCTTCGGTAACCACCATAATGACTCAACTATACTTATATCGTCACCAAACGTTAAGTGTGTAGACCCTGCGGGTTCGAGAACTATGCAGACATGATCAAGACACCTCTACGGTTAATAACCAATAGCGGGACCTGGATGCCCATATTGTTTCCCACATATTCTATGAAGATCTTTATCGGTCGAACCTCGATGTCAAGGATTCAGTCAATCCCATATGTAGTTCCCTTTGTCCATCGGTATGTTACTTGTCCGAGATTCAATTGTCGGTATCTCCATACCTAGTTCAATCTTGTTACCGGCAAGTCTCTTTACTCGTTCCGTAATACAAGATCCCGTGGCGAACTCATTGGTCATATTGCTTGCAAGCTCATTGTGATGTTGTATTACCGAGTGGGCCCTGAGATACCTCTCCGTCATACGGAGTGACAAATCCTAGTCTTGATCCATGCCAACTCAACAGACACCCTCGGAGATACCTATAGAGCATCTTTATAGTCACCCAGTTATGTTGTGACGTTTGATACACACAAGGTACTCCTCTGGTGTGAGTGAGTTGAATGATCTCATGGTCATAGGAACAGATACTTGACATGCAGAAAACAATAGCAATAAACTTGACACGAGCATATGCTACGTTCATAGTTTGGGTCTTGTCCATCACATCATTCTCCTAATGATGTGATCCCGTTATCAAATGACAACTCATGTCTATGACCCGGAAACCATGGCCATCTTTGATCAACGAGCTAGTCCGGTAGAGGCTCACTAGGGACATGTTGTTTGTCTATGTACCCACAAATGTATTTGAGTTTCCAATCAATACAATTATAGCATGGATACTAAACGATTATCATGAACAGGGAAATATGATAATAACCAATTTATTATTGCCTCTAGGGCATATTTCCAACATAATCCGAACAGACTATAAGCATTTGTACGATGAGACAATCTTGTCGTAGTCAACTCCTTAAACTTGTTATAAACTACTTGCAACAAGTCGAGCTTTATAAAACATTTTTACCTTCGTCAGTTTATAGATCCATTACTCTATGTTAGACTCTAAGTCTTTCGCAGGGTTCATCAAGTTCTAAACTTGAATCATGAATATGGATACTATCTCAGATTACTTTGGCATATAGTCAATTCTGGAGTCAGGGCCCATCAATGTTCTTTGTGTATTATAGGTTCATTGTTTATTTTACAATATCTCGTCTGCATACCACATAGGTCTGCATGAGTTTTGCCTAACCTATGTGGTTCACCTTTAAGTTTGACAGAAGTCTCTATATCTCATATAGAGGCTCCCGTATAAGTTGCAGTAGGAAACTCTGGAACTACTTCCAGCTCTTCTTTCCTTTGAACTGATGATGAAGATACTGTAATCCCGTCGAGTTATACTGTCCTCCCACTTACTCTTTTGCAGGAAATATTTTTTCAAACTATACAACACTATATGGCAAAACACCTTTTGGAATAACCTACAAAGTAGCACTTACCTGACTTGGGACTTAAGCTCGTAAACACTTTTACATATGTCTCATATTCCCAAATGTTAAGAAAAGCTGGTTTGGCATCCATTTCATATCTTATATGGTGTCATTTCAACAGATTTGATGGCGCTCTTTTCAGTGTAAAAGCCGCAGTCTCTAAAGCACCACATTTAAAAGGTATAATGGTAAATTGATTAATGTCATCTTTGATCAGACATCCGCTAAACCTGTAACTCAAAATATTTCTTTTCGTAATCTAATTGCAGAAACATAATTTTTCTTATTACAATAATCTCTACTTCATTCTGTTAACCTTTTCAACCATTTCAAAATATTCCGACTCATGTCTCATTATGCAAATATCCATATATCTACTTGAGTCATCCTTGAAGATAGATAAATAAATCGCTTACAACAACAACACTTATTGAACTACACACATCTTTATGTATGTTGGCCAATGAGTTCGTTGCTCGTTCCTTTTGCCCTGTGAATGATATTTTAGTCACTCTACTATTGGACGAAAAATTTCAAGCATCAGATGATTTATAATCACATATTTTCAAAATCCATCACTAGGAAAATTTTCCATGCGGGTTTCTCAAATGTGGTGACACACACTTATGGTATTCTTTTAGTTTTGCAACATTTAGCGTCAGTGTTATGAATGTTTTAATTTTATCATCAATATTCATCACATACATCCTATTCACAATAAGAGTATGGCCTTTTATGTTATTCATAACGTCGAACAACTATTGTTCTCGTATGAACAACCTCCTTTCAACCTCTGTGCTAGAGTGTACAAAACTCTAAAATTAATTATGAAAAACTAATACAGAGGTAATGTGCTGATGGAAGGACTTATACAAAGTTTCCAACACATATCTTAACCTCATTGTCTGCTAGTCATATTAGGGCGTAGTAGTTCCCGCATTGAGTTGCATCAGTATGCAATCGAACCGGTATTCTTGTAATCAATATTTGATTACAATATCAAAAATTGGCAATTAACAATTTAATCATAATTCCCAAGAATTACCTTTTCTTGACAAGCCTTTCTCTGCATTTATAACTTCTAAGACATATTCATCTCTGAGCTGGAGATTCCAGTATTCTTTCTTTTTGCCTTTGTACTTCTTATAGTTTTACTTCCAATATTTCTCCTACTCACAGAAGAAGTACCCAACATCAAGAGTGGCGTGAGCCCCGAACTTCCTAGTTGTGTAGGTCTTATTACACCCTTTGGACATGTCTTGTCTCTTTAAGTTGTCATTTTATTCACCATCATCACATGACTGGCGTTCTTCTGGATCCTATTCATTTTAGTCTTTAAGCATAGTGAACACTTCACTCGAACTTGCAATCAAACATTGCTTCAGATATCATATATCTTTTAGCCTTTACTTGTCTCTGAAAACAATTTCCAATTTCATGAATATCACATAACTATCCCCAACATTTTGAAGTTCGGGTTTCATGGAAGCAAGCATACTGCACTTGACCGTCATAGAATTCTACCCTTTTGGATCGAAGGACGTGAGTCACATAGAAATTTGATACTTATAAAGATCCATCAACATAGAAATTTAACAATAATAATAATAATAATTTATCATATATGCATGGAGTTGCCATAAATTTAATTATACAACATATATATATCGATGGGTTTGACTTAATTCATCGTTCGGCAAAATTTGAATGCTCCGCTCTCGCCCATACACATATGCTTAATTATACATATAATAATGTGGTCTAGCGAGCAATCTTCTCTATTATGTATGTAGGGAAGGAAGTACTTCAGACTCAGGTGGTGTAGTTCTGGACAATCCCGGAGAGGGATGAGTATGTCCCCACGCAGGCCCAAGAAACCCCTACGAGGATGATGAATGAGCAAGACGCAGTCTGTAAAATAGTTTTTTCGTTAGGCTCTGCTTGTCTTGGTATAATCTCATCATAAATATCTGCTTTACATAAATTTAATTCGCAATGTCATCACAATCTGACTTCCTAACCTTCTTTGTTCTGCTAGCATGTAGTATAATTATAGTAAACATATGTAACACTGGAAATATTTGCGTACCTGATACCAAGTCGCTTTTGTCTTAAGGATGGCCAAAAAGAAGGCACAAGGTAGAATGTAGGTCTGAAATCAGAACATACTTTTAGCCTCACACGAATAGCTGACCACATACTCGGTATCATCTAATGAAATAATCAGGGAACACTTACCACAAGCATTGCCAATAAAGAACCAATCAGAGCCATCACAAGTGCTGTCAATTTACATATAGAAAGAAGAAATGTCAGTGGATGATTGAATCTGGTGCCACTAATATCTAATATGTCAACGATTTATCCTGACCAGAGAAAGAAAACTAACGTACCAAAGAAGGGAACTGACAGAGCAATGATAAGGGTTGACACCACCAGGGCTGATCTAAGCATGATTATGTTGGAGTACTTCTGCTGACTTCGTGGCAGCAACTCTTCCAGACTCATAGCCAGCGGGGTTATGGTCAGTGCATATGTGATTCTTTGTTAAGGACATTGTACAAGAATCATATACATCAAAAAATAATTTCAGAACTTTATTAAACAAGTAACAAAAAGATCAGCGTGTGTGTATTCCAGAGAAGCGTAGACAAGAAACATAATTTCTCTATGTTTCAGTTTTGGAATTAATATCCCCTTTCAAGAGAAATAATTGACAAGCCAAGGATATTTTGTTATCGGATTTGCCACCTGCAACAAAAGTCAGGAGCTAAGTCAACATGATTGAGAATGAAGTTACGTAAAACATGCTTAGTACAGAACAAAGGGGTCTGAAAAGTTTAGGCAACAGCAGTTTACCGTAGCCCAGACGGCAATCTTGGAAACCACCAAATTCTCCGGTAAGTTGAGTGTGAACTGAGACTCTGTGGATTCACCAAACATTTTGTATCCCATCACAGCAGCGGCAGTAAACAAAATGGTAGAGAACCCAATGCTGAAATTAAAGAAGCATCAAACCAAGACTGAGTGCCGAAGTTCCAAAAAAAATGATATGGAATATATGGCTGGACTGTATATAGGTTGATCCAAAGTAGCTAATTTACCAAGTGAAAAGAATGGAAGGAAACTGGTGGCGATTCTTCAGAGAAGAGTAGATGTTTGGGAACACCCCATGCCCCGAGTAGCAGTAACCGTACAGTCCAATCGCGATAGGGATTCCCGGGAGGTTGAAGGTAGTCCCTTTGTTCTTGAAGCCAACATGATCAACAACCCCAATCCAGAATAAGCAGATGACTACAAGGATTGATGCAACCACACCTCCAGCTACAAAGTACAAACACAACAACATTGAGAAATGATGCGTGTACATATACATGGCACACGATATACCTTAACTATATGCAGAACATACACATAAACTGTGAGTTTGTTCAAATATATGTTAATTGTTTAAATATACCCAGGCCAAACACGGAGGATGAAAATAGAAGCAACAAGTGAATAGAGACCTGAAATATAGCTCAGATATGTAAGGTCACGGAGCCAGGTGGTCGGCATGACAACAAGAGTGGTCAAGATTGCGAAGAATACATGCGAGTTCACTGTCAAGCTCCCAATGATCAGGTGTACATTGGGGAATAACTTTGACAAATTGTCGCTTTCCAGTATCAAATACTCGATGCAGCAGGCCTGCAACAATAGACCAAGGATCAGCTAATTCGTTGCAGAACTTTTTTAGATGTTATGGCTGTCCTGAAAGAAAGAATTATTTGTTTTTAATGCAACCCACCATACACTGAGCTGTGATAACTCATACCAAAGTATATGGTTAAGTATGGATCAGGGTATCACATTATGATCCTAGTGACTAATTAATTGGGGTACTAATTTGGTGATCGTTTCACAAAAATAAATTTCATCTTAATATCAAATATTATCAAAGCTTATACTTTTCAAAAATAGTACCGAAGTATGTCAACTAGGGTGTATATGAGCTTTTATATGCGTTGGAGACGATATTAGTGTTTAATGGCCTTGTACAGATCAGAGCATGTGTGTGCCTATGTGTTTTCTCCAGGATATGCAAGGGGTTGACATGAATTGTTTCAGTACATTCCCTCGGCCTAGCAAGTAGCAATTCTGATTGAAATAACTGCTTGGTAATGAGTACTTACATACAGTTCCACGTACAGGATTATCTGCAGATATTGAAGCCACACACAAGAAAAAAAGTTAGCACAACAACATTCCTTGATTGAAATTTCCCAAACTACTGAAGAACATGTTAATATGTAATCATCATCTGGAGGAGATCATAATCATACCGAGATGGCTATGCGACCGCTGATGCCAAAGGCAGCATGACCAATTTCCAGGTATGTCTGAAGGCCCTCCTTGCTGTCTAGGCAATGGCGCAGGAGTACACCAGTGTACCATGCGAGCAGAGCAAATAAACCTAGTATCACTAATCCAAGCCAGCCCCCTTGCTTAATGGCATAAGGCGTTGATAGGATTCCGACACCACATAGAACATTTATTCCTGCATATTAAAAACCAATGTGAGCAGTGAACTGAGTAACTAGAGCATTTTATCATAAGAGTTTTCTGAACTAACTAATAGTTTCTGTCAACCTTCAGTACTATATTAAACTGTAAAATGACCCACATGCAGAGTAATTCCAACTATTTTGAAACATGAAGCAACTAAAATTGTGAGGATTTGAACCAAAAACTGTGTGATTTGTATGCAGATCCTTCAACATTTATGCTCTTACTATTTGGAGTTTTGCACTAGTGTAAATTGTGTATTAGTAGCTGTCAGCTCAATATTACTGCATGTAAAAATGTCTAACTGGAGCATCAGTACAATGAACTTGGACATTGATCTGTTGGGAACGTGTCTAGGTTCAATAAATATGATATTCAGCAACGGTACATCACAAGAATATTCTGAAGTGTCAATAACTGAAGGCCCCTATTTATCATGCTCCACTCACAAAAACTACAAGAACGGCTCCAGAAACACCGTACAGGCATGTAATTTGTAGTTGGACCTATCGATTGATTTACTTGTATCGGTCGGTCAAATCCAGCATCTCTATAGCATTTCATTTCACATTCAGAATGGACCATATATCCTCATAACTCATAGACCTGCGCTAGCTCTAGGTGCTTACCATTCATAGCTCCCTGGGTGTAAGAGCATTGTTGGTAGGGAGAAACCTCATGACCAACCACAAGTGGTTTTTGATCCTCACGAATCTGTTGCAGGGACGGTTTCCTCGACGGCAGAAGGTACTGAGAACTTTTCAGGATATCTTCATGCTGTTGCTGTTGTTCATCACTTGTTGTTGGGCGTAGAAACGGCCTGACAAGATTAGAGATGATTTCAGGGATTTTGACTTGAAAAGAGTTGTTGAGGAAAGAGTTGGACAGTCTGCTTAGAGTTGGGGTCCCCAAAAAACTCAGGCTGGGCGACTGCACGCTACTTAAAATGACAATTGAATGCCTGTGAAAACACAAAAGAAAAAAATATTGTTTCTTCCCAGATAACCTTTTGGGAGGACCCTACACAGAAAACTCATTTTAGTCTTCTACTTTTCCTGGATTCTGGAGAAGACTGGCTGACTGAACATTGGTGGTGAATGCCATCAAAAGCCATATGGCAATGCAATGAAAAAAAATGGCAATATCAAGATTTTGTTTCAATGAACAGTTTTATCATTGAAGTTGCAGCCATGTGATAAAAACTAGAGATTGTCAGCCCCTCTGGATGCCATGGGACTCCATCATCGTGTTGGTTACCAACAACTGTGTTGCCCATTCTATGACTTGTCACCATTGTAACAAAAGAGATGCCCTCATCCTCATCACCGATGTTCGTCAACGGCTTGTCCTGGCGATCGGCGCCGAGGGTGGGCTGCAACACCCCATCGACCACTCTCTGTTGTGCCCCATTCTTCAATACGCAGATGACATCCTCATCCTTCTTTGCACTGATGTCGACCAGGTTGCCAGGCTCAAAAACCGCCACGACTCTTTTGCTGCGAGCACCAGCCACGTCCTAAATTTCGACAAGTGTACCTTCGTCCCATCAACATGACTGCGGGTCAAGCTCTCCTGTTGGCCACCGTCTTCGGCTGCCCAGCCACGGCCTTCCCCCAGCAATACCTCTTGAAACAAGCTTTCGCCCCATTTTATAGATAAAGCCACATGGCCGAACGATACAAGCTGATGAGGAAACCCTCTTACAAAGCAGATAAAAAAAACAGACAACAAAAAAAGCAACGCAAACAACGCATTAGAGATGCACTACAATATGCCACGACCTCGTTGTCGAGCATGAGCACGGGAGTAGATCAACTCCAACCAGATGCCCCATGCGGCCATGGATGAAGAGCAAACCCATGTCTCCAGGAGAAATCACCAGACTTCGCCGCAAAGCCCTCGCCAAACATTCACCAAAGAGGGCCCTCTGCCCTCTCGCTCCAGTCCATGGAGCGCTGATCCTGCCGGCGAGCAGCACGAGCCGAGAGCACTGATGACACGGTCACGTGTAAAAGGTACGAGACAACCGTGAGCACCCCAGGCCGGGACCTAAGAAGAAACAAGCGAAGAGCTAAGCCTGCCTGAATACACCACCCCCAAAGCAACCTGAGCTCCATGACAACGCCACCAAGAGGGTAACGGTACAAAACGTCGCCGCCGAGTCGGAAGGAACGAGCAAGGGTTATCACCCGGAGCCCTGGCACGGGGAGGAGAACCACAACGGCACCCCCAAGTGGGTCATGCCACCCACAGGCGTCGCCGCTGTTGGCGCCGAAGTGCAGAGCTTTGCCTTGGAACCCACCCTCGCCTTGATGAGGGACCTAGGCCAAGAAGCCCATCCCAAAGGGAGGCCCTCCGCGACCAATTCAAGGCCTCGATATCGAGGTTTGGGCTCCGCCACTGCCGCCGGCAGTGACCTTGCCAAGACCGTCCACCGCCACTCCTCTTGCCGGCCGCATGGCCAAGAAAAGTAGCCATCACCGCCGCCACACTGCTCGCCGGAAAGCCAACCATGTAGCCCGCCATCCAAGGCCTCCGCCCCAGCATCCAAGACCGAACTCCTGACCGGCGCCACCCACCAGGGAGAAGCAGAGGCCTCCCCAACCTTCCCACCAGAGCCCACCTCAACATGGGCAGAAGTAGCCCAGTAGCGGGCCATGTCGCCGGCCCCTACCCTGCAGCCACTCTGCATCGGCCGGAGCAGGATGTCAATAGCACCCCGGCCACTGAACGCAAGCTAATGCATGCGGGGAAGCTCTGCACCAACGTGAGAAGAGCCTCACAGGCTGCCAGCACCATGCCCCTGGCCACTGCCGACCTGCGCCGCCGGAGGAGCGACCATCGCCAACCACCAGATCTTGTGGCTCTAGATCTGGATGGGCGTGCCACCCGTGGCAGCCCGGCGACGCCAGCCATGTCACAGCCATGGCTGCACCAAGCACATCACCCTCCAGCCCCACGCGCATCCCCGTCGCTTGCCACCTCTGCCACCCATCGAGGGTTACCCATTCCTGCCGGAACCCCCACACCACGCGCCCGTTGGTGAAGGGACAATCGCCACCAAGGGCCCCCAGCGCCACCATCGACTGCATGAGGAAGAATGGAGGGGGAGAGAGGGTAGGGTTTGGGATTGGGTGCCACCGCCCACGTCGCCAAGCTTAAGTGCCCGTGATTCTTAGTTCCCCCCAGTAATACCCCGGGTTGTCGCTCTCCTCATCCAAGCTAAAACTCGTGGATTTCCACCCTCTCATCACCAAGATTGGCAAGCGCCTCGCTAGCTGGCGAGGCGTGCTACACTCCTTCAGTGGCAAGGAGGTGTTGCTTAATGCGGTGTTCTCGACACTACCCGCCTACACTATGGCCGCCTTGTTGCTCCTTCGAGCATCGGTGCGGAGCCTTTTTCTGGTCTAATGACAACGTCGTCACCGGCGCTCGATGCAAGATTGCCTGGACGGAGATCTACCTTCCCTGCAGTCGTGGCCTCCTCGGCGTCCATGTTCTCTGCTTGCAAAACTCTTTCCTGCTCATGAAATTTCTTGCGCGCCTCCACGACGACCACTCCACATCGTGGCAGTCTTGGTTTGCTGCCCACTATAATTGGAACGGTGGTCGCGGCCTCGATGATCTCGACTGATTCGACACCGCCGCTTAGAACATCCTTCTCGCGCTCCTCCCACTTTCTAGAGCTGCACCTCTGTCACCGTCAGGGATGGTGCTCGCACGGCTTTCTAGCTCGATCAATGGGCTGCTACCGGTTCCACCATGGTGGTGCGCTTCCCCACACTTTTCACCCACGCCGTTCGTCCCATGCATCCGTCGCTAGTGTCTTCGCTGGCATCTTGCCACTACTTCAACCACGAGCTGGTCCGTGGTGGCACATGAGGAGCTACTTCTTCCCAACGCCGAGCCGGCCACGATCGTCCTACTCCCTAGTGTGGGTGGCCAGAGGGGGTTGTGGCCCTCGTTATCCACATTTTCTGCCCGTCGATGATTTCACCTCCACCATCTGGCTGTCCTTCGCCCTCAGCCGCTGCAAGTTCTTCCTCTGGCTCTGCCACCGTCAGCGGTTGTTGTGTGGGTATCTCCTCTACAGGCGGCACATCACGCCCTCCGGGCCGTGTGTTTTCTGCGGCGAAGAAGAGACCATGGGCGGCCTGGGCCTGAAAGCCCAGCATTCGGGCCAGGCTCAAGCTTAGCTTTTCCGCCTGAAGCCCGGCCACGATAGCCTGGAAAAGCCCGAAATGACTCAAAACTCGTATTTGTATATCCAAAAATGATTAATTCAGGTTAAAAAACTACTGTTCATGCATTTCGGGCCAGGTTGGGCTCTGGCTAGGTATTTCTAGACCAGGTTTGTCAAGCCCGGCCTGGCCCGGGGTATACTCAGGTCTAGTTGGAACCATGTCACGCAATATGTCTTGTACAATTAAAAATAAATGTTCCTGCCAAAAAAATCATTCAACTGAAAACAAAATGTTGCGAAAAAACACCAGAGGAAATGAAGATATGACAGCTAGGTGTTGTTCCACAAGCCTTGAGTTGGATCACCCACCCCACCTATTTTGTTGGTCAAATTCATGGTGAAACTTAAATCTTGAAAAGAGTATCCGCCTTAAAAACCCGAACAGAGGGAGTATTGTTTAATTAGCATTACCGTTTAAAATGGTAATAATGGAACATCCTTCCAAAATAATAATAATACTTGTTTGGTGGCAAGTATAACTACAGGTATTTGGGATGATTAAGGTAGGAAACTAAGATGGCATCGAACGGTGGGCAAATACAATTCCAGCTTTCCCAGTTTGAGGATTCAGCACCATACAGATCCACAGATGCAGAGGGAAAACAGAATCAACATGCAAGCAGCTGGTTTATCCTGTCTGTCAGGAACATGCTACCATACCATACCATACAGAACCACAGAAGCAGAGAAAAAACAGAATGAACATGCAAGCTGGTTTGTGCCTGCACGAGTCGGACGAGAAGCCGTCGTCGTCCTTGCCGCCGGCGTCGTCCTTGTGGGTGGGATCCTCCTCGTCCCCCAGCAAGCTCTTCATATTGATTGTCGCCTCGTGCAGACACAGGAGCAGGGGAGAAGAGAGAAGAGGGAGAGGCAACGAGAGGGATGGGTGCCTGGTCTGGTTTATTGCTTTGCTTTGGTTTACATAAGACATGTAGATGTTAGACTACACTCTGGATAGTGCTACAAATGTTTGCTACTCATACATCACCATATTTGCTTTGGTACATCACCATATGTATGTCGGGATTGGGCCAGACAAGTAGCCACCTGGGGATACAAAATACCCCAGGTTGTGGCAGTTTGCAGGGGAAGTGGATTAGCAGCAAAAAAGACCAAGGAAACATTGTGATTAGTGCTAGTATTACCCCACTGCCATAGTTGTTGTTGTCATAGTTGTTGTTTCATGATAATGACACGCGCATGAAGACATACTACTATAGTAATACTAGATCGTTGATGGCGCGCGTTGCCGTCCCCGTCCATTTTGAGTGTTGTATGATAGAGTGGTAGAAATTTATGTCAAAATATGGGTGTGTTTTTTTTCGAAATGAGAGTGCAAAAGAGAGGTAGAGATATGGCCATCAGGTTGCTGTCCATTTTTACAATAGGATGACAGGTATTTGCATAAATATATCTAAATATATGAAATATTCATAGTTTTAAATATCAGGCTATGTCAAATAGCAGCGGTCCCCCAAATCAGCTGTAGCCGGCTATTTCATAACTTTACCGGACAATTGTACATGAACACCATTTATCGGCACCCTGCTCAAACCGCTATAGATATAGCCGGCTATTTAAAACTTTGTAAATATTAAGGTTAAATCCACAACGGAGTGTGGAATTGGTCAGTAATTGAGGAAGATAATTTAATCACTTGACAATGAAAGGGCATATTATTGAAGCCTTCGTCATTTTCTTTATAAGTGGAGACCACTGGTCGGCATCAACAATTAACTCATGATTTCAGACTTAAAAATGTCTTCTTTCTAAATCCATGTACAAGCTTCATGAAGCATGAGATGTGATACTACCAGCACATTCTCATTTGCAGTTATGGGATCCAAGAAATCATGACCATAATAATGAACTGGAAGAAATGTGACGGAACACTACATCAAACTTTATAATCAGACACATATTGACATTTACGTTTTTTTCAAACACACTACTGGAATTTTCGTATACGCCGGGTGCCAGGCTCTTCGCCGAGAGCCAAACCACGGGCACTCGGCAAAGTCACAGATGCCGAGAGTACCTGTCGGCAACAGGCGCATCTCGGCAAACACAGGATATTGCCGAGAGTAGACCTCGGCAAAAAGGCAACACTCGGCAAAGGCACTATTTGCCGGGAGCCAAGCCGCCGCCGCACGGCAAAGTTTTGCCACGTGGCACATCCGGCGGCGAATAACTGCACAGTCACGGTTGCATTTCTTTGTCGAGAGCAGCTCTCGGCAAAGATTTAGTCCCACCTCGCCTACCGACAAGCAGAAAGACCTGTTCAAATAGTCCGATAGTCCAATTGCATTAAGCTTCAGTCTTCATTATTAAGAATATGTACGGTCACTATGAATAGATGCATAGATGGATAGATGAATAGATTAGATAAATTGTGATGCTGTTGTATGGATGGATGCTATGGGTGGATGAATGCATTTACTTTTTGTAGTAGTTTTTATGTAGTAGTTTCTATATATATAGTAGTTTATGTAGAAGTTTTTATATAGTATATTTTTTTGTAGTAGTTTCTATGTAGTAGTTTTTATGTATTGGTTTTGGTAGTAGTTTTTATGTATTTGTTTTTGTAGTAGTTTCTATGTATTAGTTTTTATATTGAGCGAATATCGACCATATTTGACAGATGAGAGATGTTTTCAGAGGAATGGTACCGACTGTTATCGTAGGGGGTCATGCTTCCTTTGCTCCTCCTCTGTGATATTTTTAAAGCAGGAGGAGTGGAGGAAGAGCGATCATCACCGACAGTCAATAAGAGTTGTTCTTGGAGGAAAAGAAATCGACTTTTGACGATGGCGGTCAATTTGGGCGAGTTCGTCCTGTGATATACCTTTGTCACGCACGATGGACTCGCCCAGCTTGACCATCACCGAAAGTCAAAATACCCGTGAGAGATTGTCCACCATATATACAACCACCAAGGAGAGTGTCCACCATATTTGACGAGAGTTGTTCTTGGAGGAAAGAAATCGACTTTCGACGATGGCGGTCTATCTGTGCGAGTTCGTCCTGTTAGACCATGATAACGCACGATGGGCTCGCCCAACTCGACCATCACCGAAAGTCGAAGTATCTGTGAGAGAGTGTCCAACAAATATACAACCACCAGAGACAGTGTCCACCATATTTGACAAGAGTTGTTCTTTGAGGAAAGAAATTGACTTTTGACGATGGCGGTCGATCTATGCGAGTTCATGCTGTTATACCATGATAACGCAATATGAGCTCGACCATCACCGAAAGTCGAAGTATCTGTGAGAGAGTGTCCACCATATATATAACCACCAGAGAGATGAGAGTTGTAAGAGATCTTCCCGAAGAGAAAATCGACTTTTGACGATGGCGGTCGATCTGGTCTAGTTCATCCCGTGATACCTTGAGTACGCACGATGAGCTCGCCCAGCTCGACCATCACCAAAATTCGAAATATCTGTGAGAGTGTCCACCATGATAAATTTTCTTAGAAGTAATTTTTGATGTTTGATTCTTATGTTATTTTTCATTCTATGATTAAAGGTGTTAGCACCGTTCGATTTCATGGTTATGGCTTCCTCCGATGACGCAGCTTCCGTTAGGGTCGACTCCACGGTTAAGGAGAAGTGCGCCGAGGACCGCTTGGAGGCGCTCATTGAGGAGAACCCGCAACTGATCCCAATAAAGTATTTTGAGGATCTGGCCAAGAAAAATTCGCCAACTAAGGAGAGCAAGGCCCCACCACGTAAGGAGAGAGACGACCCGGTGCCATTGAGTCCACCGACCTTCTTTCCCGACGACGCTTGGTCCTCCACTGTGTGGGATGCCCCCACGTGCTCTGACTCCACGATCGGTTTCACCGACTACACCTCGGAGTAGTCCACCTAGATAGTTTGACGTTGATTTAGTGATATAGTTATGTAGCTGCTGATGTGGACATGGAATGCCACTTGCGATGCTTTTGGGTATATGAGTGATGAATGCTTACGTGGATTATGTATGATGTGTTATTTTAACCTTGCATACTTCTCTGCCTCTTTTTCTCTTTCTTTGTAGATGAAGTGGTATGCGGTGTACAGAGGTAGGTGTGCAGGAGTATACGATTCATGGTCCGCATGCAATGAACAAGTGCTTCATTACCCAGGCAGCTCCCATGACTCGTTCAATAGTAGAGAGGAGGTAGAGAATCATTACAATCAGTACGTGCTTGACCAGAAGAGAAACACTGAATTAGACAACACTTCTCAGGTTCAGTAGATTGAAGAACTTGATAATTTTCTTTCAGTTCGTCCTAACTGTGGTGTTGCTTTTATCATGTGGTCGCATGTAGACACGCCACTTTGTTATTTAGTAAGTAGGCACTTGTGCTAAAGAAATACTTTATGACTTCAAATGAAGCTTGTGTGAAATATTTATATAATGCCTATGAGAGTTTGTTGTTAAGCTTGGGTGCACCATATATAAGCCCTTTTTGAGTTTGTTGTTAACAATGTGACTTCATATATAGCTTGTGTATCGTATATCTATTTTTGCTGCAGCGATCGATGAAATAGAGGCAGAAACAATACTGGCAACGAATCTTTACCGAGAGCAGCACTCGGTAAAAGGAGTTGCTGGAACTTGCCTGTTGCAGTTAAGCCGAGAGAGACACTCGGCAAAGACCTGACGGAACTAGCGGCCGTGATGTCACTTTATTTTGCCGAGGGGCACTGTTTGGCGCTCAGCAAACTCTTTGCCGAGTGTTCGACGGTTGGCTCTTGGCAAAGTTCTGTTTGCCTGAGAGGTGTACGCCGGGTGGTCTTTGCCGAGAACAATTCTCGGCAAAGGCTTTGCCGAGTGTTTACCGAAAAACGGTTTCCCCCCGGTTTGTATTCCAAAGCAAACCACCATAGTACACATCGCAATGCTGGGGCGAGCAGCACATCACGCCCAAAAGAAAAAGAAGAAGAAACAAATGCCAACAGCGGCAGCTCGACAAAGCGCGGAAGACACGCGACCGCTGCGCCCTCCGGAAACAAATCACCACGGCCCGAAGCTCCGATCTACCGCGTACTAAGCAGCACCTCCAAGAAGGGATGCGATGCCGACGACGCTGCTGCCCGGACAAGTCCTAGGGTTTCCCCCTGTACGCGGAGGGGGGTGGGGGATGGCTACTACCGACACCCTCCAAGAAGGAATAGTGGCACCCGCCGGTGTCACCGCATCGGAGCCGGACGAGCCGGCAAGGATTTCTCCCGCACTCCAAACCCCACCGCCCAGCCGGAGCTGACCAACAAAACCATCGCACAACACCATGCGCCATGACGGTTGCGCCGCCACCCACGCCGTCTCACTGCGAGCACCAACACGAGGCCAAGAGGACCGGAGAGAAGAGCCAAGCGACGGGAGCAGCAGCACCAAGGCCGAGCGGGAGGGAACCACCTCCACCGCCGCCGTGTGAGAGGCCTGCGCCTCTGGCACCGTCGCGGTAGCCGTCCGGACACGGCAGCAGGGCATACCAGGCCACCCCTGGCCCAGCCAGGCCCGAAACGGACCGGCTAAGCCCCGCCGGCCACGCTGCAGCAGGATGGCGTCGGCGCCACCAGCACCCCGCCGTTCATCGCCGCTCCCCCGGCTCCCGGGAGTCACGCCGTAGACCCGTACCGCCGACGGCCCGCCAAGGCCCAGATGGGACCCGAAGGGCCCAGAATTGGGCTGAGAGCCGCCGCCAGGCCGCACTGCTGCGTCACCCCGCCGCCTCGCCGCCCGGCCACGCTGCGCCGGGGAACGCCGCCGCCAGCCAGACCGCCGCCGCCTAGGAGCACCCCCCGGTGCAACTCCGCCCTGCGCCAGAGAGCCACAGGGAAGGGAAGGTCAGGGGGCTGCCGCCACCAGCGTCCCCGGGGCCAGGCCGGCCGCGGGCGCCAGCGACAGCGGCGGGGAGGGAGGGGAGAGGGGGGGCTGGAGGAGGAGGAGGTCGCGCGCGGCCGGTCGCCCGCGGGGGCGACGCGGTCGCGAGAGGAGACATATTAGGGTTTGATTCCAGTAGTGACATATTAGGGGCTTCCTCCAGTAAGGCACATCGTAATGATGAACCTTGTGTCCTGTAGTTTCATGAACTCCGAAGCAATCCTCTCTAGCATTCCTACCGAAGAATCTTGAAGGCACATTCACCACCGCCATATTCTCTAACAGTAACCGTGTAAGAATGAATCATACCCTGCAATAATTTAAAATCACCATTAAGGTTTATCCAGTTCCATTATACATGAAATATTGTTTTAAATCTTGATGAATCAATTGATATGGCACTTCGATGTGAACAAACAAAGAAACAAAGACACATGCAGAAAGCTAGCCTTCTCTCTCAACTGCTTTGTCACATACCCACAAGTGGCACAACCAAAGCTACGTCCTGGGGTCTAGGTGGGATCATCTAGATTACCAACTCGTGGTTCTAATATAATCCATGTCATATATTCACAATAATCTCACACAAATCCCATGGCCTGTCTACCTGTACAATGGGGATAGCAAGTGAACCAAAACCTGAGGTCAGAAAAATTTATCACCATAACCAAACATCTATATATGAGCGGTGAGCTTCTGAAACACTACCTCGGTATGTGCATCTAATGTCTACTGAAGGTTCTTTGCTATTTTTCTGATAAACTCTCCGGTGGAAGCATTACATATTAATCCTTCAGAGAAAATAGAAAGGTAAATAACAAAAGTTTCTATCATGACCTCAGGATAGATTTTTATCATTCCACACAGCAGATTAATATTATCAGTTTAGATAAACAAAAGTTTTATCGGCATTCACCAAAGCATTGTATATTTCCTACCATGACTAACATAGAAATAGTTGAGCTTCTAAGAAAGAAAAAGAAAAAAGAAAAGTTTCTAACATCATAATGAAATGGAATCATCGCGGCATACAAAAAACCAAATCGACCAAAGAAACATACTCCCTCCCTTCCGGTTCGTTAGTCCCATAACAAAATTTTTGGTTTTCCAGTTTGAAAAGGCTCATTGTATTGAGATATGCAAACATTAGCAATGGCCACATTAAATTCTGTCTAATTTTGGTTCTCAATGTGTAATCAACCAATGCATGAAGTCCCCACCGGCATAAATGGTTTCTTTTATATATCTTCTCTACCATTACATATTTTATTTTCATGTGCCGAATTTACCCTTTAGTCAAAGGAAACGGGTAGAAATTTTGCATAACAAAGGAAAAAGATTGCAATATCAAATATATAAATTGAGATTTCTCTAACTTTCCATCCATTCATGAACATAAGAATTTAATCAAGATAACAAGTGGAATGTTCAAATCTGTAGACATCTCCTTTTTTTCAATCGAAATGACCACCAAACTTGTTCCGTTAGATACCGATTTCCATTTTGTTTCACAACTTGGTCCTATCAAACCTTGCCAAAGGTAAATATACACACATGTCCAAGTAGATCCAAATTTGCTAAACTGGCAATTCATTATGTCTTTGGCCATAAATACATGGTACCTGTAGACCAACCATGCAACACCAGGCAGAGAAGTTTAGGTTTATACCCCTGCAGAAGATTGAGTAGGGAGCACCAAAACATCAAGCAGGTCAAGGAACATTCAACAGAGCAGTTACATGGCCTTGCACACCAGTAGTGTCTAGCAGGAAACCTGTTTGATCTCTATATGGCAGAATGAGAGGTATGTGTATCGATGCATACAACACTCGACACAAACAGAAATATGGCAGAATGAGAGGTATGTGTATCAAAAGGTGAAAACACTCGACACAAACAGAAATTCATTTTTATGCTAATTAATAACATACAGATAATACAGTCTATTTTTCCAAAAGAGATAAAGTTAGTTAATCTTTGATTAAATTTTAGAACAAAACATGTTTATATAACTTTTTCGTAGAGGCACTGCAAACATAACATATTACAAAATGGAAGGCAACATGTACAGTAACACTCAAATTAGCATCCCGTCATGGAATTGGGGAATCGAGGGACATGTGCAGTAGCTACAATACCACAACTTGCCAGTCAGATTAGTATAACCCAGAGCTATCTAAATGACAGGAAAAATTTAGTCCAAAATACTTTAGGAAAAACTGGAAACATAAAAAGGTAGTTCTGCAATTCTCACCTTAAATAGCAGTAATAATAAAGCAAGATTACATGTTTTGAAGAGTCATCTTGTATGCACCTAGTCGCAGATAATCTGAACATGTAACAAAAACAAACCCAGAGAAGTGTCAGTTCATATTCCTATAGCTAAATGCAATGGCTTACATTACAAAACATCTGTACTACCCTTAGTGCTATCTCCAAAAGGTGTTGCATTGCCAATGTGTTAGTGAGAACGCATAGCAAAAGCTTAAAGGCAGACAAAATGAATCTAGCAACGGGAAGTCAGGAACCATGAGTTTAACATATAGCCGAAGTTTAAGTAGTTTGATTGCTCGTATTCCAGAAATCACCACTTTTCTGGAATTAGTATGCGCCAGTAATTTTGTTAACATATTCAAGATGATCATCATGTGCTAACTGCTAACTGTATAAATTCGTCCTTTGACCAATTCATAAACTTCATATTATTCAAGCCACTTATATATGCATACCTATTTAGAAAAACAAGTAAAGTAAAAAGTGATCAAAATAATATGAAAAGGCAATGCAACTGGGCAACTGTTTTTCATAAAGGACATTTTCATTCAATCGATATATCAAGTTGATACAACTACACTGAGCGAATGCCCGGCCTCTGCATAGCATGATTCACACAGCCAAAACATCCAATAGAATCTAAAAGAAAATATTGTTTTAAACTAAATATAAAAAAGGTCGGCCTAAGATGGGGTAGATCCTACCCGAAGATTACCCGGCCATCCATGATGGGAGAAAACATCCCTGGCCATATGCTCCAGCCGGGTAAAAGCCATCATAAAAAGGTCTCTATCCTCCGGCCTCTGTAGGATAGACCAAGTACGAAGCCATCGCGTACATGCATAGATAACCTTCACAGGAGATGAAACACATTTTTTGTTAAAAATCACATAATTCCTGGTAAGACACAGAGCCCAACATAAGGCTGCCGCTCCCACAAGAATGTGTGCAGAAAATTGTTGGTCAATTTTGGTAGGTGGAAGAAGGACAACATGTATAAAACCATACTGCTTACGACGGACGACGGAGTTGAACAAGACCAATCGCCCCCCCCCCCCCCCCCCCCCACAACACAAGAGTTTGGCCTTCCAACTGGGAAGTCATTTCTCAAGTCTCTCTTCCACATATTTCCACTCAGCGATAGTTAGTTGCCAATAGTTAATTGGAGTACCCATGTACTGAATAGGGAATTGCCCGAGCTGGTAACCAAAAATATCAACATACTCGGATGCAGAATTTGTGGCCTCTCCAAAGCAGAACCGTTCACTCTTATGGAAATTAGTTTTAAGACCTGAAAGCTCCTCAAAAGCACCTAATAAGAGCTTGAGGTTTCTTGCTTTTATGTAGGTCATGATCCATAAAAAGTATGCCGTCATCCGCATACTATAGAATAGACAAGCCATCTTCTACAAATTGAGGAATTACACCACTAATCTGACCATCCACTTTAGCACGTTCAACAAGATTGGCTAACATGTCTGCCACTATGTTGAACAAAATAGGGGAAAGGGGGTCCCCTTGGCCAAGGCCCTTCCGAGTCTAGAAATAGCTACAAACATCATCATTCACTTTGATGGCAACACCACCCCTAGAGATGAAAGTTTGTACCATCGACACCATTTGGGCGAGAATCTCTTCATGCGGAGAGTTTGTAGAAGAAAGGGCCACTTCACTTTATCATAGGCTTTTTCGAAGTCAATTTTTATGATGACTCCGCTCAACTTTTTTCGGTGAAGCTGGTGAAAGGTTTCATGCAGCACAACAACTCCATCGAGTATGTTGCAACCTTGCATGAACGCAGTTTGAGTAGGGCATACAACATGGTCAGCCCCACCCCGTTCAACCGATTAGTTGCAACCTTTGTAAAGATTTTAAAACAAACATTTAGGATGCAAATCTATCGATATTATTGAATACGACTTGCATCCTTAGTCTTGGGCGGAAGAATAATTTCCCCAAAGTTTAAACGAGAAATGTCAAGGTTTTTAGTATGCAGTTTGTTAAACAACTGTACCAAGTTCACCTTAATCACGTGCTAGAAAAATTGATAGAACTCCGCCGAAAAACCACCTGGCCTTGGAGCCTTGTTGTGTTCCATCTGAAACACCGCGTGTTGAATTTCCTCCTCAGAGAACGGAGCAGTTAAAAATTTGTTTTCTGCCTCTGAGACTTGAGGGATGTCATCAGTTATAGACTCGTCCAGCGAAAATGAACTATCAGCTGAAGGTCCAAAAAGAGCTTTGTAATATTTAGTAATAAGGATTCTCAACATGGCGGCCCCCTTGATAGGACCCTCATCCTTGTCGAGGGCGAAAATATGTTTCTTTCTATGTCTGCCATTTGCTAACATTTGAAAGTATTTCATATTGTCGTCCCCTTGCACCAGGAGTTGAGCCTTCGAGTGTTGCTACCACTTGATCTCTTCCTCGCGTAAAATGTGGGCAATCTGCTCATTTAGTTGTCTTTTATGCTCAATCTCAATAGCAGGTAGGGGCCTCACCTCCGCGGTTTTATCAAGGGTGTCGATCAAGGCGGAGAGTGTGAATTTTTCTTTTTTGTAGATACTAGCGGTGTGTTTGGCCTATCCACGAAGGAATCCTCACAAGGCGCAAATTCTATTATTACATCATTGAATTGGCGTGTTGCCCCGGGGATGTCACACCCATACTTTCTTAACCAAGTCATAGAATCCCTCACGAGTAAACCATCCCAGTTGGAATTTGAACCATCGATGGTTTGTACTTGGAGTGGTTTGACCAAAATTGGTTAGCAATGGAGCATGATCCAATGAGGCATCAATTCTTTCCAGTGCCCGTACAGAAGCAAGAGGAAATTTATATTCCCAGTCGGTGGTCACTAGCACTCGGTAAAGTTTTTCATAAGTGGGAACTGTCCGGTTATTAGTCCAGGTGAACTGACGGGCAGACATAGTGAGCTCTGGAGAATCCAAGCTGTCAGTAACAGCATTGAACAGGAAAGGTCACCGACTTTCAAACCGATCATTGTTTTTTCTGCTGATATCAAAGGATGTTGAAATCCCCCCCCGCCCCCCCAATTAACATGGGATGAGGGTTATCCCGACTGGTATTAACAAGTTCCTTAAGAAAAGCATATTTAAATTCCTCTTGAGCGACGCCGTACATGGCCACCAGGCTCAATTAGAAATTGTCAGACTTATTTCGAAGATGAAACTTAATGTGATATTCACCCTTCGACGTGGACAAAAGTTCCAAGGATGTCGAGTGGATGCCAAGCAAAATTCCACCAGACCTCCCGGACGGGGAAAAATATGCCATACATAATCATAGGCACACGAAAAGTGGTCTAGATCACGTGTCTGGAAATCACGTTTACGCGACTCGGTTATGGCCATGAAGTCTAATGCATGATCCCTTACACACCGGCAATGTGTTTGTGCTTAGCCAAATCACCAAGATCTTTGCTATTCCAAAACATGCCTCTCATGATGAAACATTATTAAATTTGGAAACATTCGCCCTCTTAGATGGGCGTCCTCTTTTCTTCACTGAAGTAGACTTGTTTTTTCTTACCGACGCGATAAGCTCACATAACATGGTATCGCATACAGTATCATTCAAGTCTACTTCCGTTGTGTCATTAACCAAATGGGAGAGAAGCTTGCCATCATGTTCGGCATCAACATCCTCCTCATCTGGCAAAAGAGGGTCCAAAAAAGTCAACAACTATGGAGCAACGGTCAGCCGGTCTGAATCCAAATCATAAAAGTTTTTACTTATGTAAATCCTATTCTATGACAGCAACGACCTACCACGAAAACCACATGCGGATGTCTTCATTGGTGGCGAGCGTGTTCATGACTGCATTATTGGACATCGCATGGAAGAACAGCAGTGAAGCCTCGCAGAGGTTTTGCTGCGCAATCAATCAAAGCAGGCCATCGCGCAGGCACAGGAGCAGGGGAGAAAAGAGAAGAGGGAGAGGCGACGAGAGGGATGGGTGCCCGGTCTGATTGATTGCTTTGTTTCGGTTTACATAAGACATGTAGACGTCTGCACTCTGGATAGTGCTACAAATGTTTGCTACTCATACATCACCATACTTGCTTTGGTACATCATCATATGTATGTCGGGAATGGGCCAGACAAGTAGCCACCTGGGGATACAAAATACCGCAGGTGGTGGCAGTTTGCAGGGGAGGTAGATTAGCAGCAGAAAAGACCGAGGAAACATTATGATTAGTACTAGTATTACCCCACTGCCATAGTTGTTGTTGTCATAGTTGTTGTTTCATGATAATGACACGCGCATGAAGACATACTACTACAGTAATACTAAATCGTTGATGGCGCGCGTTGCCATGCCGGTCCATTTTGAATGTTGTATGATAGAGTGGTAGAAATTTATGTCAAAATATGGGTGTGTTTTTTTTTATTACGAAATGAGAGTGCTAGAGATATGGCCAACAGGTTGCTGTCCATTTTTACAATAGGATGACAGGTATTTGCATAAATATATATAAATACATGAAATATTCATAGTTTTAAATAGAGGGCTATGTCAAATAGCAGTGGTCCCACAAATCAGCTGTAGCGGAGCTATAGCGAGGCTATAGCCGGCTATTTCATAACTTTATCGGACAATTGTACATGAACACCATTTAGCGGCACCCTGCTCAAACCGCTATAGCGGGACTATAACCGGCTATTTAAAACTTTGGAAATATTAAGGTTAAATCCACGACGGATTGTGGTATTGGTCAGTAATTGAGGAAGATAATTTAATCACTTGACAATGTAAGGGCATATTATTGAATCCTTCGTCATTTTCTTTGTAAGTGGAGTCCACTGGTCGGAATCAACAATTAACTCATGATTTCATACTTAAAAATGTCTTCTTTCTAAATCCATGTACACGCTTCTTGTAGCATGAGATATGATACTACCAGCACATTCTCATTTGCAGTTATGGAATCCAAGAAATCATGACCATAATAATGAACAGGAAGAAATGTGACAAAACACTACATCAAAATTTATAATCACACATATTGACATTTACGTTTTTTTCAAACATATTAGGGGCTTCCTCCAGTAAGGCACATGGTAATGATGAACTTGAACTTTATAATCAGACACATATTGACATTTACGTTTTCACCGGGAGTTTTGGATCTCAGAATCTAATAGGATCTGCGTACAAAGTAACCCCCAACGGGAGTATTATAAGTAGTACACCCTCCGTTCCGCAATGTACTGCATGTTACGTTTTTCAAAAGTCAAACGTATCTATGTTTGACCAAATTTATAGAATAAACCATCAATATCTAAAATACTAAATAAATAAAATATAAAAATACACTTCATGATGAATCTAATGATACTAATTTTGTATTGTGGATGTTGTTATTTTTTTCTATATACTTTATCCAACATGGACATGTTTGACTTTTAAAAATTCTAGTATGCACTAAATTTTGGAACGAAGGAAGTACCTTGCATTGCATGATTGATCGATTGTCAACGGCCGATCGGATCCCATAGTTTCTTTATTCATTTGCAGACACGGTTGTGCTAAATCTCAGTCGACTGAGACTTTGTTAAGTCTCCATCGACCAGATTAGCCATCCAATTTAATTAGCCTGTTTGTTATTGTTAAATATGTTCGTGTGTAGCCAGTCTAGGGCCCTGTTTCTAGTAGATAGAATTTTAGTAGCTGACTGTGGTGGGCTGGGGTCGTTAGTTATGTCCATCCATCCTGGGCCTTTTTAATGTGGGCTGTAGGTTGTAGCCTGGAGTCTGTTTTTCTTCTTTTTTGTTTTTCTCATTGTTTATCTGTGTGAATGTTTGAATCTCCTAAGTAAATGTTTAATCTACTCTAAAAAATATGTAAATGTTTACTAAAAAAACTAAGGTTTTACCCCCATGAAATGATATAAGGAGGAAAAATAGAAAAGAAAAAAATAGAGGTTGGAAGTTCATAGGGCATCTCTCTGATGTTTTTTTAGGTGGCATTTTCTTTGTTCTTTTTATTTTTTTAAGCACAATATTTGATATATTTAAACTACATGTAACTTTTTGGGTAGGTAACCATATTAGAATGTCGTACTTGTCATCTTGTTTTTTTTTCCTTTTTTCATAATTTATCAAAATACAACTAATCTATGATACAAGTTTTCCATTTATCTTGTTTATTTTTTCCCAACTTTTCTTTTTTTATACACTTTTTTCTTATATATTTATTATATTTTAAGAAATTTTAAATAAGACTAATCAATAACGTGTATGTGTGCACGCAATGTGTGACGCTAGGGGATGGCTCGATTATGGCTTTTTTTTTTAAATGTGTCTTCTTTCTTCAATTGAATGAGAACAATATGCAAGACGATATCCAGGCGGAAATGCCCGTTTTTCACTGGCATGTCCACCCCTCGATGAGGAATTGTCCCCAACTGTGGCCAGTTTCATGTCCATTCTTAACATGCAACTGCCATTAGGCATGCAACAGCCATTAGGCACGCAACTGCACATGTTGTCCCTGATTGAAACTGCATATCTTCAATGCAACTGCAACTCATTGTTGTTTTGTAGGAGGGAGGGAGGGGAAGGGCAGTTGCATGTCTGCGACTAGGCACGCAATTGCAAGTGTCGCCCCCAACTGCAACTCAATGGTGTGTTTTGTCGGAGGAATGAGATAGTTGCATGGATGTCATTACACACTCAACTGCAAGTGTCGCCCTCGATTGCAATTGCATGTCTTCAACACGACTGCAACTTAGTGGTGTTTTGTCGAAGGGAGAGAGAGGAAGGGGCAGTTGCATGTCTACCACTAGGCGCGCAACTACAAGTGTCGTCCCCGACTACAACTACATGTCTTCAACATGACTGTAACTTAGTGGTGATTTCTCTGAGGGAAGTGGCCGTTGCATGTCTGCCACTAGGCACAACTGCAAGTGTCGCCCCCGACTGCAACTGCATTTCTTTGACGCTACTGAAACTTAGTGGTTCTCAAGGGGAAGGGGCAGTTACATGTCAGCCATTAGGCAAACAACTGCAAGTGTCACCCCCTACTGCAACTGCATGTCTTCAACGCGACTGCAACTCAGTGGTGTTTTCTCAGAGGAAGGTGGCAGTTGCATGTCTGTCATTAGGCACGCAACTACAAGTTTTGCCTGCGGCTGCAACTGCATGTCTTCAACGTGGCTGCAACATAGTGGTATCTTATCAGGAAGGAGGCCGTTGCATGTTTGACACCAGGCACACAGCTGCAAGTGTCGCCCTCAAATGCAATTGCGTGTCATCAATGTGATTGCAACTTAGTGGTATTTGGTCGGGGAGGGGGCAATTGCATATTCTCCAGTAGGCACACAATTGCAAGTGTCACCCCGACTGCAACTGCATGTCTTGTAAGGCGACTGTGACTTAGTGTTGTTTTGTTTGTGCGTGTGGGGGCGCGGGGGGGGGGGGGGTGAGGGTTGCATGTTTACCACAAGGCACAGAACTTCAAGTGTCGCCTCCGACTGCAACTACATGTCTTCAACATGACTATAACTTAGTATTGTATTGTCAGGGGAGGGGGCTGTTGCATGTCCATTCCTAGACATGCGACTGTAAGTGTTGCGACTCGACTGAACTACATTTCCCCAATACACCTACAACTGAGGGGAGGGGGTTGTCGGCTAGCTTCATGTCGACTATTAGTGTTGTAACCGCAAGCATAGCAACCCAGCTGTAATTGTACGGGTCCCAATGCGACTGCAAATGGGCTGGTAAGGGGCTTGTGGGACATTTGCATGTCCATCACTAGACATATGAATATGAATGGTTGCAACCCGACTGCAACTGCATGGCCCCCAACGCGACTACAAGTGCCCAAGTGGGGGGTTGGGGGGTTGTTAGTCAATCGTCTGCCCCTACTAGACTTGCAACTGTGTGGCCATCAAGGCGATAGCAACTCGTGGCAAGAAGTGTGGTTATCACACAATTGAATGTCCATAATTTTTTAAGTGTTAATGTTTTTGTTTTCCTTTTTATTTTACATTTTTTTTTAATTTTTTCAAATATGAACTATATTGATATTACTAAAAATAAACTCATGATTTAAAAAAATTGAGATTCATAAATTCGGTAAACTTTTTTGAATTCACAATTTTTAGATATTCGTTAGTGTTTATTAAAATTTAGATCCACTTCTTGAATTCACAAATTTTATTTTATGTTTTACTCATATTTTTTATATTACTCACTCGCACACACAGAATCCTCGTTAAGGTGAAACACAAGTGAAACACAGGAAAGAAGAAAGATGAAGGCAACTTCTTTTGATAGCTCCAAACACACTCACTAAAAAACAACAAACCATGTCAAACGCAAAAGCCACAGAAAAAAAACGAGCGTAGGAGCCTCACTCAGGCTAGGTGGTCCACGCATAGGCAAAGGCTGACAACTCACAGCAAACAAAGAAAGAAAAACAACTAGCAAGCCCAACACATAAGATCCCATGAGAAAAGGGAAGAAATGAGTATGTACGCAAACAACACCGATTCACTAGTAGAAAACAGGGCTTTGGTCCAGGCCTGAAAAGGGCATTAATACCGGTTCACTCATGAACCGAGACCAAAGGGGACATCAGTCCCGGTTCGTGAGGCCAGGGCGCCGGCCGGGCCTCGGGGGCCATTGGTCCCGGTTCATCTGACCCCTTTGGTCCCGGTTTCAGACACGAACCGGGACCAATGGTCCTCGCTCCTGGCCCACAAACTTTAGTCCCGGTTGGTGGCTGGAACCGGGACCAAATGTGGTCCTTTAGTCCTGGTTTTAGCCACCAACCGGGACTAAAGAGAGGCCTATATATACCCCCACCCCCACCCCCACCCCCCCGCGAGTAGAGCAGTGCACTGCTCTGTTTTTTTTGGCCGGCCGTGGGAGAGCTTTGTGGTGCTCTAACTCACCTCCTATGCACATGAGGTGTTCGATTAAATGCCCGAGCCACACTTAAGCTTTCTCCTCTCGAAGCTCCTTATCCAAACTCCATTTTCCTCATGATTTGTCTAGGTTTGGCGGTCCGTCCTATCCCGTCCCCGTCCTCATCGCCGTCGATCGCCCGCACCGATCTCGTCGTCGGCACCACCGTGGTGAGCCTCTTGTTCTTATCTTCTTTCTAAAAGAAAAAAAAATTCTTACTTGTATGATTTAGATTGATACTTGTATAATTTTCTTACTTTTATTATTGTTTGTTATTATATAGTGCGATGGTTTTGGTATCCGCCCCCGTCGGCCCTCGTCCTGTCTATGATTCGGATGTGGTATATATTATCTTTTATAACTATTTGTTTCATTTGGTGTTTATGACAATTATGCCGACTAACGTGACATAGATGTTTTGTCTAGGAGGTATGTGAACCGGAAATTCCAACCGACCCTCTTGTCGAGAGGTTAAATTTAGTTGAAAAAGAAAACGATTACTTGAAGAAAATTTTGAAAAGAATTTAGGAGGAGAAGATGGCATTGGAGTTGCATGTTGCGGATATCGTCGATGATCACAAGATCAAGATGGATAAAATGCGCTTGAAGATTAGAAAGATTAAAAATATGCCAATTATACTGAGGCATGGTATCATTATGCCGTTGGATCAATTGTTACCTTAGTTGCGATTATGATCGCATTTGTTGTTGCATTGAAATGGTTTAATTAGATGCTCTAGAGAGCTATATGTTGTTCAATGAGAACTATGTATGAACTTTATGTATTTATTTTTTCAGTAATAACAGTTGATCACTACTGTACTTTGGTTTTAATGTGATGATGAACTTCTATTAATTTGGTCACTTCTGTATTCATGATGTTCTGTAAGGGTTTTTGACACACTTAATTATATATAATGCACGCAGATGAACCGGCAATGGATGTACGGTAACAGACGCACCTTCAAGTACATTAAGGGCGTGCATAATTTTCTCGAAGTGGCTGAGGCAAACAAGCAGAATGGTTTTATGTGCTGTCCATGCCCTATCTGTGGGAATACGAAGTCTTACTCTGACTCGAAAATACTTCACATCCACATGCTTGAGAAGGGTTTCATGCCACACTATAATGTTTGGACCAAGCACGGAGAAAGAGGGGTTATGATGGAAGACAGCGAAGAAGAAGAGAATGATGACAACTATGTGCCCCTGAATACGGTGATGCTGCAATGGGGGAAGCTGAAGATCAAGAGGAACTAGACGATGTGCCCGATGATGATCTTCGCCGGGTCATTGTTGATTTAAAGAGACAATGCGAAAGTGAAAAGGAGAAGTTGAAGTTCGATCGCATGTTAGACGATCACAAAAAAGGGTTGTACCCAAATTGCGAAGATGGCAAAACAAAGCTCGGTACCACACTGGAATTGCTGCAGTGGAAGGCAGACAATGGTGTATCTGACAACGGATTTGAGAAGCTACTGAAAATATTGAAGAAGAAGCTTACAAAGTATAACGAATTGCCCGACACTACGTACGGAGCAAAGAAGGTTCTATGCCCTCTAGGATTGGAGGTGCAGAAGATACATGCATGCCCTAATGACTGCATCCTCTACCGCGGTGCGTACGAGGATTTGAACGCATGCCCGGTATGCGGTGCATTGCGGTATAAGATCAGACGAGATGACCCTGGTGATGTTGACGGCGAGCGCGCCAGGAAGAGGGTTCCTGCCAAGGTGATGGGGTATGCTCCTATAATACCATGGTTGAAACGTCTGTTCAGAAACAAAGAGCATGCCAAGTTGATGCGATGGCACAAAGAGGACCGTAAGAAAGACGGGAAGTTGAGAGCACCCGCTAACGGGTCGCAGTGGAGAAAAATCGAGAGAAAGTGGGGGGACTTTGTAGGTGACGCAAGGAACGTATGGTTTGGTTTAAGTGCGGATGGCATTAATCCTTTTGGGGAGAAGAGCAGCAATCATAGCACCTAACCCATGACTCTATGTATCTATAACCTTCCTCCTTGGCTGTGCATTAAGCGGAAGTTCATTATGATGCCAGTTCTCATCCAAGGCCCTAAGCAACCCGGCAACGACATTGATGTGTACCTAAGGCCATTAGTTGAAGAACTTTTACAGCTGTGGAATGGAAAAGGTGTACGTGTGTGGGATGAGCAAGACCAGCAGGAATTTGACCTACATGCGTTGTTGTTTGTAACCATCAATGATTGGTCTGCTCTCAGTAATCTTTCAGGACAGACAAACAAGGGATACCACGCATGCATGCACTGTTTAGATGACACCGAAAGTATATATTTGGACAAATGCAGGAAGAATGTGTACCTGGGGCATCGTCGATTTCTTTCGACCTACCATCAATGTCGAAAGAAAGGCAAGCATTTCAAAGGCGAGGCAGATCACTGAAGGAAGCCCGCCGTCCGTACTGGTGATCACATATTTGCTATGGTCAATGATTTACAAGTAATCTTTGGAAAGTGTCCCGGCAGACTATCTGTTCCGAATGACACTGAGGGACGTGCACCCATGTGGAAGAAGAAATCTTTATTTTGGGACCTACCCTATTGGAAAGACCTAGAGGTCCGCTCTCCAATTGACGTGATGCATGTGACGAAGAATCTTTGTGTGAACCTGCTTGGCTTCTTGGGCATGTATTGGAAGACAAAAGATATACCGGAGGCACGGGAGGACCAGCAACGTGTGCACGAAAAAGACGGCATGCCTCCAAAGCAGTATGAAGGTCCTGCCAACTACGCTCTTACCAAAGAAGAGAAGGAAATCTTCTTTGAATGCCTACTCAGTATGAAGGTCCCGTCTGGCTTCTCGTCCAATATAAAGGGAATAATAAATATCCCAGAGAAAAAGTTCCAGAACCTAAAGTCTCATGACTGCCACGTGATTATGACGCAACTGATTCCGATTGCATTGATGGGGCTTCTACCGGAAAACGTTCGACTAGCCATTGTGAAGCTATGTGCATTCCTCAATGCAATCTCTCAGAAGGTGATCGATCCAGAAATCCTACCAAGGTTAAGGAGTGATTTGGCGCAATGTCTTGTCAGTTTCAAGCTGGTGTTCCCACCATCCTTCTTCAATATCATGGCACACGTCCTAGTTCATCTAGTCAACGAGATTGCCATTCTGGGCCCTGTATTTCTACACAATATGTTCCCCTTTGAGAGGTTCATGGGAGTCTTAAAGAAATATGTTCGTAACCGTGCTATGCCAGAAGGAAGCATCTCCATGGGCCATCAAACAGAGGAGTTCATTGTGTTTTGTGTTGACTTCATTCCTGGCCTTAAGAAGATTGGTCTCCCTCAATCGCGGTATGAGGGGAGACTGACTGGAAAAGGCACGCTAGGAGCGGACTCAATAATATGTAGGGACGGGCATTCTTGGTCTCAAGCACACTACACAGTTCTACATAATTCTACCTTGGTTACCCCGTATGTCAATGAACACAAGAATATTCTGCGCTCCAAACAACCGGAGCAGTATGATGACTGGATTACATGTGAACACATCAGGACTTTCGGCAGTTGGTTGCAAACACATCTCATGGGTGACAACACTGTTTCTGATGAGCTGTACTCGTTGACAAGGGGACCATCTTCGACTGTATTGACTTACAAAGGGTACGAGATAAATGGGAATACATTTTACACGATCGCCCAAGATCAAAAGAGCACCAACCAAAACAGCGGTGTCTGCTTTGATGCAGCAACCAAGGGGGGAAAGGACACATATTATGGTTACATAGTGGACATATGGGAACTTGACTATGGACATGATTTTAAGGTCCCATTGTTTCAGTGCAAATGGGTCAATCTGTCAGGAGGCGGGGTACAGGTAGACCCATAGTACGGAATGACAACAGTGGATCTGAGCAATCTTGGGTACACAGACGAACCATTCGTCCTAGCCAATGAAGTGGCGCAGGTTTTCTATGTGAAGGACATGTCTACCAAACCGAGAAAAAGAAAAGATAAGGAAGCGAATACATCATACGATGAGCCAAAGCGCTACATAGTTCTTTCAGGAAAAAGAGACATCATGGGATTGGAGGGCAAGACAGACATGTCTGAAGATTATGAAAAGTTTCATGAAATTCCTCCCTTCAAAGTCAAGGCTGACCCAAGCACCCCGTTAAACGATGAAGATTATCTATGGTTACGGCGCAATAAGCAAAGGACACATGCGAAGAAAAAGTGAAGACTTTCTCTCCACAACTATTATGATGATGCCTTTGATCTAGAATATCACTGCAGTTACATGTGAAGAAATGAAATGCCTTTTGTAACAGATGAGTTTCCGTCCGAAACCCTGATACTTCGAAAGAGATTGTCCGTTTTGTACACGAACTGCATCCAGTTTTTGCCGTAACCCTCTCAACTTTTTAGCACATGCTATGTGGGTGAAATGATGATACCATGCCAACTTTCAACCTTTTCACAGTTCATTTGAAGTGCTTTTTAATTTTAGGGTCATTTAGCTCAAAAAAATCAGTAAATGCATGAAAAATACCAAATGAAGTCAGAAAGGGTTGAAAATTGATGATGTGGCTTTAAATGGTGCATTTTGAACACACAAAAAGTCTGGAGTTCAAATAAGTTCAAAAAAATGAAATCCATTTGTAACAGATGAGTTTTTGTCCGAAACCCTGATACTTCGAAAGAGATTGTCTGTTTTGTACACGAAGTGCATCCAATTTTTTCCGTAACCCTCTCAACTTTTTAGCACATGCTATGTGGGTGAAATGATGATACCATGCCAACTTTCAACCTTTTCACAGTTCATTTGAAGTGCTTTTCAATTTCAAGGTCATTTAGCTCAAAAAAATCAGTAAATGCATGAAAAATACCAAATGAAGTCAGAAAGGGTTGAAAATTGATGACGTGGCTTTGAATGGTGCATTTTGAATACACAAAAAGTCTGGAGTTCAAATAAGTTCAAAAAAATGAAATCCCTTTGTAACAGATGATTTTTCGTCCGGAACCCTGATACTTCGAAAGAGATTGTCCATTTTGTACACAAAGTGCATCCAGTTTTTGCCGTAACCCTCTCAACTTTTTAGCACATGCTATGTGGGTGAAATGATGATGCCATGCCAACTTTCAACCATTTCACAGTTCATTTGAAGTGCTTTTCAATTTCAGGGCCATTTAGCTCAAAGAATGAACTAATAGCAAAAAGAATGAACTAGAAAACTTTTATGACACTCTAATAGCAAAAGGAATCAATTAAAAAACTCAATTAAAATATTCTGTTATGATCAACTAAAACAAAACTATAATATTCTTCAATAGCAAAAAGAATCAACTAAAAAGCTTTTATAAAACTCTAATAGCAAAACAGAATCAACTAAAAAGAATCAACTAAAAATATTTATAAACTTCTAGTATTGAAACTAAAATTATAAAAAATGTATGCAACTAAAATTATCAAAGTATTTTTTGTTCAAAACATTAATAGCAAAAATAATTATCATAAATAATTTTTGTTAGAAACTTTAATAGCAAAGAATTATCATAAGAATTTGATTGTGAAACTAAAATAACAAAATCTGTTTGAATATAATGATAAAACACAGTAATATTAAATAGCAGGAAAAAGAATCACTCAAAAAATCTATTTTTATAGTAAAGTTATTCACAAACTAGTGATTCACACAAATTTCAAAGAATTAAATTTAAACTATTCAAATTTGAAAACTAATGGCACTAACAGAAAGTTTATAATTTTTGTGACCTAACAGCATAAAGAATTAAAAAAATAAAGCAAAAAACAAAAGAAAATAAATAATGCAAAAAAAAACAAAAAAACTGGAAAAAAATAAAAAATGCCGCCTACTGGGCCACCACGGCCTGAATACGACTAGAAACCCAACCAGCCAGGTGGGCCAGGATTCAGGCCCGCAGAATGCCCAGATGGCCCATAGGCATATACAGAGAGGTTAGGCCCGTAAGTCTGCTTTAGAGAGGAGCTCGAAGGCCCAGGCGCACCGCGCCTTTTAAACAGGTGCGCCACTCTCTCAACTAGCGAGGTGGGACTAAACTCCCACCACGCCGCTGTGCAAGCCCATGGTCCCGGTTGGTGGCACGAACCGGGACCAATGCCCACCTTTGGTCCCAGTTCGTGGCACCAACCGGGACCAATGCCACCCTTTGGTCCCGGTTCGTCCCACAAACCGGCACCAAAGGTGTGCGTATATAACCCCACACATAGAGAAATTTCCCCCCACCCCGCCATTCTTCTCTGAACGCCACCAGGCTGCCCCTGCTTTCTCAATGCCGTCGCCGCCCCGTGGTCGCCGTCGCCGTTGCCGCCCGCTCCTCGACACCGTCGCCGCCCACTCCTCGTCGCTGTCGCCCCGCGCCCCTGTCCTGCCCCGACGCACCGCCCGGCCCGTGCCCCCTGCCGCAACGTACGCCCGCCGCCCCGTGCGCCCTGCCTCGACGCCGGCCGCCCCGTGCCCCTGCCCCGATGCCGCCCCGCACCCCCGGCCTGCCCTGACCATGCCGCACCTCTCCTCGTCGTTCGGTCCGGCCGGCCTCCTCCTCTCTGTTTTTGTTTTTTTTAATATGATGTTTTTTTTGTTCATAGATGATATATATGTAGTGTATATGATGATATGTATGTGTGTATATATGATGATTTGTCCTTTTTTTTCAATTTTTTTGTTCATAGAATTTTTTTTGTCAATTGATGTATGCTTTTTTTGTTCATAGAAAGTTTTTTGTTAATAGAAAGTTTTGTGTTCATAGAAAGTTTTTTGTCAATTGATGTATATGTTCATATATATGTGCATTTTTGGAAAAAAATTGTGTATGTATGTTCATATATGCAAAAGTTACATTTAAGAAAAAAAGAAAATGTATGTATTATGTTTATATGCAAAAGTTAGAAATTTTTTTGTAGTAGATGATGATGATGATGATATGATGATATATGAAAACTTGGTCAATTTTTTTTGTATTAGATGATGATGATGATATGATGATATATGAAAACTTAGTCAATTTTTTCTGTTGTAGATGTTTGAATGTATTAAAAGTTTGTCATATTGAAAAAAGTTTGAATGTTGCATATTTCACGATGCAACATTTGATCCAATGTAACTAGATGCGATAATTTCGATCATATGTCAAAGTTTGATCATATGTCAAAGTTTGAATTTTGACATATGCAACATTTGATCATATATCAAAGTTTGATCATATGTCAAAGTTTGAATTTTGACATATGCAATATTTGATCATATGTCAAAGTTTGATCATATGTCAAAGTTTGAATTTTGACATATGCAACATTTAATAAGGGATATATCAAGAATGCCCCCATTAATAAGAGATTTATCAAGAATGCCCCCATTATGGATGTGCATAATTAAGTTGATCCATATTTTTCCTGATCTCATCTACGCTTCTATATGTGCACGTTCTCTTGTGTCAAAGTATTGAAGAAATCCATGGTTTCATAATTAGCCGGAAGTAACAGACGCATGATGGTACAAAAGTTTCCAAAGTTGTTTTGGAACGGAGTCCTGATAGGATAATTCGCTTTTTGGTACGAAGTTCAGCAAAGGCCTTCCAAATATATTTGGAAGGCCTTTGCTGAACTTCGTACCAAAAAGCGAATTATCTTATCCGGGACTCCGTTCCAAAACAACTTTGGAGAGCTTAGTACCATCATGCGCCTGTTACTTCCGGCTAATTATGAAGCCATGGTTTTCTTGAATCCTTTGACACTAGACAACGTGACATATAGAAGGGTAGATGAGATCAGGAAAAATATGGACCATTTCCTGCACATCCAGAATGGCGCCATTTTGTTAAATCCCTTAAAGGTTAACAGAATCCCTTGTTTGACATTCATGAGAGAGGCGGTCCGGACGTCGGACATTCATGATAGAGGTGGTCCGGTCCGGTCGCCGGACATGTTATGTGATAGGTAGTATTTTTTTTTGTTCATAGAAAACTCCGGTAACTCTACAACATGAGGGGGGACGTCGATCAACCCCCTCTCGCCCGACCAAACCCTAGAAGCGTCGAGGCCACCCCAAACCCTAGAAGCGTCGAGGCCACTCAAATTTACAAAGTTAAAAGAGCGTTGTCGAGGCCACCCCAAACCCTAGAAGCGTTGTCGAGGCCACCCCAAACCGTAGAAGCGTCGAGGCCACTAATATGATCCCTTGTTGTGATATTAGGTATGTCTATGTTTGCCACTGATATATCCATCTCTCATGTTTGTATATTGCCATGTTGTAATATATATTTCCAGAAACTATGGAGCAAAGAGACTTGGTAGAAGAACAGTTGTTGGGGGATATAATCCTCGGCGGAGGTGATGTCTTATCATTTCTCAACGACACCGATGGTCAGGAAGGAGAGGATGACGGCTCCGGTGATCGAACAATGGAGGAGGAAGGACATGATCATGACGGCTCTGGCGACCGAATGGCGGAGGAAGGAGACCATGATGACAGCTCCGGTGACCGAACGGAGGAGGGAGCTGTTGCAAAGTCCGGCGAGGTATATATATTAATTAAGCCTGTGCTGACTAATTGATGCATTAATTGTTTTGGTATGTACATATATTAACGCTTCTTTCTTCTTTTATAGCCCTCCGGATCGAGCCAAACTTCTGTAACGAGACGAGGCCCGAAGAAAAGGTTGTGCCAGGATGAAAGGTTCACGATCACAGAACTCGCGAACGATGGCCAACCGATTGAACCCAAGCGGATCAAGGATGCATTTGTTGCTCAATGCGGAGCTATTGTTAGAGACATCATCCCGTTCAGCATCCAGAAATAGAATAAGCCGGCTAAGGATGACCCTGAAGTTTCTTATGTCACCGATAGATAGAAAGATGATCTTTGGACCTCGTTGAAGGCAAATTTCACCCTACCGCCAGAGGAGGATCCGAATACGCCAGTTATAGAGCAAAAGGTCAAGGCGTGTGCTCTTAAGAAGATGGCAGATCTATTCAGGAGGTGGAAGAAAGAGTTGAACACAAATTTTGTCGACAAAGGGAAGACTCCAGATTTCACCGGCCGATACGAGAAGATAAGAGATCACTGGCCTACATTTGTGGCCTACAAGACATCGGAGAAGGGCAAGAAAATGTCAGAGACAAACAAGATAAATGCTGCAAAGAAGAAGTATCACCATCACACGGGGTCAGGTGGCTACCACAAAGCCCAGCCGTTGCGGGACAAAGCTGAGCAAGACCTACTTGCTAAAGGGGTCCAACCAGCGACACTGAACTGGCCGGACCGTTCAAGGACTTGGTTCTTCGGGGTTGGGGGAACTTTGGACCCAGAAACAGGGGAGTGCCGTTGGACGGACGAGCAACTTGCAATACCCGTCAAGAAGCTTCAGGCTTATATCACCGTAGCGTAGCAAGGGACATTCATTCCCGACAGAGAGAAGGACGAGCTGACTGAGGCCCTCTGGAATCCTGAGCACCCTGGACGAACACGAGGCACACCAGGCTCCGTTCCATGGGTGGTTGGGTTTGCCAGCGCAAGCGGTTACAGAAGCCGGGAGAGAAAGAGGAAAGCGGAGCTGAGGGAAATGCAGAAGCTCAATGCAAGACTAGTAAAGCTAGAGGAACTTGCAGCTGCCGGCCAACCATCTCGGCAGCACGAAGCTACCCCGCCATCTCAGCGGAGAAGCAGCGTGGCTTCCATGGAGCTCGTTCAACCTGATTCCACGGCTCCTCGCTACCCCGTGGGTACTATCACGGAGGCTCAAGTTTGCCAGCTTATGATGAAATGGCAGAAGCTCACTTTGAAGGCGGCTGTTGGCTCTGTTGCACCTCCTCAACCTGACGGAACTTTTCACTACTGTCCGATTCCACATGGCTATGCTGTTGTGACGGTGGATGAAATAATGGAGGGATTTAAGGAGCTCGAGCTTGATCGCCCTACAGGTGAAGGGGAGAATCAGCTGCTTTATGCTTTGAGGAGTACATGTCTATGGAGGAAGGTGTACATCAAGCATCCAAACTGGACGCCTCCTCCTCCTCCTCCTCCTCCGGCGAGTCAGGGAACTCCGCCTCCTTCTCCTCCTCCTCTGGCATGTGAGGGCACTCCGCCTCCTTCTCCACCTCCTCCGGCGCATGAGGGCACTCCGCCTCCTCCACTGCCTCCTCCGGCGCGTCGGAGCACTCCGCCTCCTCCTCCGCCTCGTCAGCAACAGCGGAAGAGAGCCGCCGCTGCTCCGGCGGTTAGCAGTACAAGCAGAGGCGGGATGAAATTCAGATACGGTCCATCTCTCAAGCCTTTGAAAAAGTTACCATATGAGAGGACCGACGAGGAAACCGCGAAAATCAGTGATGCCGAAGTGCATGAACATTTTGCACGGAAACCTCTACCTCCGAAGGAGACGATAGATCCGGTGAAACTGAAGCGCACTATCGATGCCCTGAAGCGACCACCACCGCCTCCGCCGCAATCCAACTATGAGCGCATTATTAAAAGGACATATAAGGAAGCGGAGCGGTTGGGAAGTACTTGCAGTGATGCAAGGTTAGCAGAACGAAGAAGTGGGAAAAAATTCCCCAGCTCGGCGAACAGGTGAAATAATCGTGCCCCCGCTCAAGGTGTCTAGCAAAATCGTCGCTAATCAGCCGGGGATGGTGCCCGGTACCAATCCTGCTGATTACCTGAGCGATGATGTAGAGTTTGAAATAATGGAGGTGGACGAATTCAGATACTAGTACGGGCAGCCTCTCGTCAAACCTGATCATCATCCTCCTCTAACAACGATGATGCAAAGATTCCATGAATGGTACATGAAAACCTGCATCGAGTCTCGGAAGGATAATTTGACACTGAGAATTAAAGAGGAGCACGACCTCGTTAGAATCGATCAGTTGTCTGTTGAATTTGACGAGTTATTCTAGTTATACAATCAAAAGGCCCTCGACAAAACACTCGTGACTTGCTACTGTCTGTAAGTACTACTTCTGTAATTAAGTCTCTATATATAGCTCAGCTCTTTCATTGCATGTATATATAATTATCCTCACTATATTATGTAGATTGAAGATCGTCGAATGCAGAAAAGCACAAATCTATGACATTGGGTTCATTAACCCAAATATCATACATGAATGGACGGTTAAAAACAGAGTCATAGATACCAAGGACAACTTGCTACAATCATTGCTTAAAAATCAACACAAAGAGAAAATACTCTTTCTTACAACTTCAAGTGAGTGTTACTGTCTTGTGCATATTCGGTTTCCCTTACTCGAGGTTATAGTAATATAATTGATGAGTTATGCATGCATGCGTGCGCAGGTTCCACTTTATTCTGCTTGAGATTAAGCTTGAGCAGGGAGTAGTAACCGTTTTACACTCGAGACGAAAAGATCCCCAGGAATATGCGGACATGACTGAAATGCTCCAGAAGTAAGTTCAATCGATCATTATCGCACCATATCGGCAACTTTGTTCATTTCCTGATATCAAGTATTTATTTTCTTTGTCTGGCAGGGTTTGGAAAGAGTTCACCGGAATTGTTCCGGCACTGCCGAGGGAGCTGCGATTTACACACTCAAAAGTAAGTACTACCAGCTAGTTCCGCGCATCTCCCATTGATTCTAGTTTCATCAATACTATTTATAATGCTTGATTATCAGTTTGATTGAACTATATTTCTCGTAAAGTGCTTGTGGCAGGAAGCCGGGAATGATTTTTTTGGATACTACGTTTGCGAGTTCATCTACAACGCGACGACCTCTAAGCGGGGCTACTCTGAAAAACAATATGAAGTGCGTAAGCAATAATATTCACAATTTTATTTTATTACCATCATTTGTGTTGAGTTTCATTCATATATATGTATTGACCCCCTTCTTCAAATTAGTTGTGGCAGATGCGGGATGAACTCCTACCACATGATCGCATATGAGCAATTCAAGAGGAATTGGCGGGATTCTTTCTTGACCACGTCATAAATAAAGCCGGAGAATACCATATGGAATTTGACATTAGATGTTAGGGATTGTACGTAAGAGATCTTTTATTGTATATATGTAGCTAGTAGCGTCGGATAGATATACGAAAACTTGTTGTTCGACCAATCTCTCGGAGAAAGAGAGGTCGATCACTTCTCTCTGTATATGTTCATGATGATCTTGTGTACTTAATGGTTCCTTCATTTGCTTACTAGCTAGCGTGTCGAGTTCTCTCTATACGTATAGTAGCTAGCGTCGACCAACCACGGAGAAAGAGAGAACACTTCTCTGTATTAGCTAGCTAACACAATATGAAACCCCTAAATTAACCCTCCAAAACCCCCTAAACACCCCCCCCCCCTTAAAAAAAACAAAAACCCCAGCTCCTGCCAAATGCTGACGCGTGGATGCCTTTCGGTCCCGGTTGGTGTTACCAACCGGGACTAAAGGTCCTCCTGCCTGGGCTCCCCATAGCGGCCATGTGGAGCCCCTTCTGTCCCGGTTCGTAAGCGAACCGGGACTAAAGGTTTTGGGCTGTAGTCCCGACCCTTTAGTCCCGGTTCCAGAACCGGGGCTAATGGGCCTCTGGAACCGGGACAAATGGGCCGTTTTCTACTAGTGATTAAAGTCAGCCTATACATGATAAAGCACCCTTGCTGACGTCAGCCGGCTGAGAATTTGCGAAGCAACCTGTGGTTGGATGGTTTGGTGGACAATGGTATCCCCAGCCCACCAGGGTTCAAGTCTTGGTGCTCGCATTTATCCAGGATTTATTTCAGGAATTCCGGCGATGCGCTTTCAGTGGGAGGAGATGTTCCCTTCAACTACGAGGCGCCTACGGTGATTTCGTAAAATCTCAAGATGATATGCCGGCTCAGTCTCTCGGAAGTGCTCATAGGGTAGGGTGTGCGTGTGTGTGTTCATAGGGATGAGTGTATGCGCGTATATATGAGCGCTTGTGTCTGTACTGATGTTAAAAAAAAAAGTCTATGTCTGACTGAGTTGTAGTCAAACCCTTGCAGATAAGTACTCCCTCCGCTTCGTTTCTCTTTGCGTATAACTTTTTTCTTTTTTTCCATTTACTCTGCGCCTTCCCTTTTTCACCGATTCTTTCCTCTGCTGCCCCTAATAATCCGCTTGCACGCAACCGATCGCAATAAATACTCGCCTTCGTTCTGTGCGGCGTGCAGAGCAGGAGAGAGAGACGGTTGAGGGAATTGAAGCGACTAGTGTGGAGAGCAAATCACTGCATGCAAATTAATAACAGCCCATTTTCCCATACATGCAAAAGCAGGGGCAAATTACTCCAAAAAAGTGAATCGAGCCTTTCCTCCATATACGGGTGGAACGTTATAATTAACTCCAATATAATAGAAAATATAATTTGATAATATAAACTGAACAGGTTTTGAACACCAAATTTATTTGACTTGACATGATTGCCCTCGCATATTTTTGTTTTATAGTTCATGCATGTAATTACATAGCTTAATCACATTATAAATACTAGCAAAAATGACCGTGCGTTGCAATGGGACAAACAAAACCTCACATGCCCCTACCGAGTCATCCGTGTTGCTACTTCTCTTCGCCACCATCACAGATGGTGGTCACGTTTTTTCATCTGTGCACGACGAATGTGATCAATCCCGAGACGGTGAGGTTGGTTATCATACTTTAGCATGTTGTTTTTCGAGCCCATCCCTTCATCGACTTATTATTCTGCCGGGGTATAACTCAACCAAATGTAAGAATTAATAGAACAAAGAAATGCTTCAACTGCTACACACAGACTATTGGAACATGCAAGAAAGATGCCAAATCTTGACATCACATATCAGAAAAGATAGGCTTAGAACTCTGGAACCAAATACCATGTTAAATTTGGGGATGCTATGAAGTGGAGATTTGTGAAGAGAGACAATTGAGTAGGGGTAGCTTTAGTAATTCCTTTAGCCCACTGTACAAATCCTGCATGTGTATTCAGTTCTTCACTTACAAAATAACATTAACCACCGCGTGTTTTTCGTTTTGCAATCTATAAGATGCCCTTTTATACCTTATTTACAAGCTAGCACAGAAACATGATTTAGAATGCAGTCACATGAATATATTATATATCCGAAGTATGAATTATAAATTTAACTGTTACGGAAGGTTAAGGTATATTCTATCCATTTACATATGTTCAAAACTGTTGCTGATTCACATATGTAAATATAATCCCCTTGGAAGTAAGCACACAATAATGCACTGCAAGGAACTGAAGCAAACCATCCTTTTCATGGTCGAGTAAAACCAATTGAAGCTAATGTGTATCCGCAGTTTACAGGATGAACATGTCAACACTTTGTCTTGTTTTCTCTTCTGCATTAGCTGCAATGAGATTAATTAACAACCGATTGTCAACAATAGTCGCATATCAAAAAGCAGGCCATGAGGAGTCATATCACCACGCAAAGAAACCACAAGGGGCTGCAATTCTGTTAACTCTGATTAGCCACGCACGGAGTAAAAAAAAAAAGCTTCCCATACAAAATATATCTTACACGCGCATAGCGGCATACACGCAGCCGGCCATTACAACAGCATCTCGTTCGTCTCTTCCTCCAGAGATTCCGCTGCCGCCGCCCCGTAACTAGGTCCTTCACCAGCCACCGATCAGCTCTCATCTACCTCTCTCTTGCCACCAGAGATCGGTCGTCGTACAGATCATGGATCATTTTGCACTGCCTTAAGTGGTTGTTTGGATATCAAGAGTTAAACGCAGGATTTTAGCAAAGGTCGATGCTAGGCGCCGGCGGACCGGCCTAAGTTTCGGTCGGTCACCTGCGGGCCGTTCGATCTAACTGATTTGAGCCGAACGATTTGTTCCTTCCCCTTGCCCTCACACACGCGCACAGCCGCTGCTCTTCTTGACGCAAAAACAGAGCGCCCCCGCAAATAAACTCGCCCAGATGCCCAGCGCAGCACTCTTTGTCGCCGGCCACCACCTCACCATGGTTGCCGCTCCCTGCACCGGTGGTCGCTGTTCGCAGCTCCCCGACAGTTGCTGTTCGCATCATGGACGACCGCCCCTCACCGGCCACCGCGCTAGTCGCGCTCCAGCATCCGCCGGCGAGGTCATTGCACTGATGGACGCAGTTGGTGTCTTCCTTGGTAGTCGCCGGCGACGTAGCTCTTGGCTTGCCAGTTGTGGCACCTCGCCGGTCACCAACATCTCGTTCTCGCCCGACGTAATATCCCAGTTTGCTGGTTGTATCAAAATAGCTCGCCCTTTCCAGCAAACATGCTCGCCACTTCCAGCAAAAGAGATCATCGTTGTAGCTCCACATGTCTCCGGTTCCAGCAAAATAGCTTGCTGGTTCCAGCACGTGGTGGTCGTGGATGCAACATCCTGACGCCGTCGTCGTAGCATCCGCTGACCATGGTTCCAGCATGTAGTGGTCGTCATGGCAGCATCCAGTGAGCAGGGTTGCAAGCTCGCTGACCATGGTCGCAGCCCTCCAACGATGGATGCAGCTTTGTCCGCAAAGGTTGCAGCTTCCGCCACGGCTGGTAGTAGCAAAAATTGGAGCCACCCCCACCATCGCAGGTCCGGCGGCGCCATCACAACTTCCTGCGTCGTCGATTCCATCACTCCGCTGCGCTGGTTGTAGCATCGATGTGCTCGTAGAAGCTTCAGCCCGCCGCCATCGCAACTTCCCACCTCGCCAGTTACAGCACCGGTGCAAAATCCGCTACTGGTTCCAGTATCGCCGCCGGCCGGTTCCAGCAAATCCACTGCTGGTTCCAGCAAATTCAGATGCTGGTTCCAGCATTTGTCACTCGCCCTGGAGCCTTCAGCATCATGGCACGCCGTTCCAGCACGGGGCACTGCCTCCGGTTGCAGCTTTAGTCGCCGCCAGTTGTAGCTTCCCTAAGAGCATCTCCAACAGCCGCCCAACACGCGGCGCACTAAAAATACGTTTGCGGCGCGCCGATCGCCTATTTTGGCGCGGCGGGGAGCGCTGGCTCTAGCGGCCGCTGTAAACATTAGCGCGCGCGCGTAGCTTCAGCAAGCGCGCTAAAATGCAGCGCGGGCGAGCAGCCGGCGCTTACCATATGTTGCATTTTGGACACGAAATGAATTTCAAATGTCAAAACAAAGACATGGGACAATTTAAATCACACAAACAAGTTCATGATGACATAAAAAGTTCATGCCCACAAGTTCAAATTCATCGTGCTAGGGTTTGGGGCGGCGGCGGAGGCGAAGCCAAAGCTCCCCGCGCTAGGGTTTGCGGTGGCGGCGGCTGTGACGACCCCGGCTTAATCGTGCACTAACCATACACGCAAATGCACACGATCAAGCCTAAGGACTCACTTGAGGATATCACAACACAATCCTAAAACATAAATAAAGTCATACAAGCTTTATATTACAAGCCAGGGGCCTCGAGGGCTCGAATACATAAGCTCGCATACAAGCGTCAGCGGAAGCATCAGATATCTGAGTACAGATATGAAACAGAAAACAGATAAGCCTTTAGAAAGGCGGGGCAAAATAAAACAATACGATCGAAAGGCGCAGGCCTCCTGCCTGGGACCCTCCGAACCAACTCCTGGTCTTCGGCCAGCTCGTAGTAGTAGCCACCCTCGGTGTAGTAGTGGTAGTCATTGGCGGGGCAGCGGTCTCAGCGGCTCCGTCATCTGGTTGCATCAAACGGATATGGGGAGAAAAAGAAAGCAAAGCAAACATGAATACTCATCCGAAGTACTCAGCAAGCCAGGATCTACACTACATATGCAACATTATCAAAGGAGGGCTGTATATGTGGACTGGGCTGCAGAAATGCCAGAATAGAGAGAAGGCCTAGTCCTATCGAAGACTAGCATCTTCAGCATCTTCAGCGGTCTTGCAGCATTAGAAGAGTGCAGATTAGCATAAAGTAAAGTAATAGTAGTGTCATCAACCTCGCCCGGAGATTCTTCCTCGACTTCCTGCGAGAAAGCAATCCCAAAGCCATACTATCGAGTTATCATCTCAAGTGTCAGGTTCTAGTTGTACCAATCGGGATACAACTCCGAGTGTCAGTTACCGTAGGACAGGCTATCGATAGATTGTTTTCTTCCCTACAGGGGTGCACCAACTTGCCCACCACGCTCGATTAACTCCGGCCGGACACACTTTACTGGGTCATGCCCGGCCTCGGCCAAACGATATGCCGCAACCCGACCTAGGCTTAATAGAGAAGTCAGCACGCCAGACTAAACCTATGCCCCCAGGGGTCTTGGGCCATCGCCCCGGGAACTCCTGCACGTTGCGTGGGCGGCCATGAGCAGACCTGGCAACACCTTAATACAAGCGCGGTTGCGTACCAGTCCAACACGGCGCACGCCGCTCAGTCGCATGACGTCTATTAAGCTTCAGCTGATGTATACGACGCAGAACGCCCATACTATGCCACATGATATTTAGTGGTATCGGGCCAGAGGCCCCTCTGATCAAATATCCAAACCGTTAGTGGATTAGGAGCGCGCGGTAACGAGCAAAAACTCACGATTGATGTGACCCCGTTGCCCCGTCTCGAGGACTTGCGGCAAGGGCTAAGATTGCCCGGCCACGCCTCATAGTTATCTCGCGGGCACCTTCCAGGTCAACCCGTCTCCACATCACTTCGCAATTATGCTCGCGCGGGTACCCCTCAGGGCCGATCCGTCTTTAGTAACATGGTTCAGTGTAAATTCATAGTATCCATAGTAACCGTGTGTCTGACACAAAGGGGAACCCTGAGGAATCACCCTCGATGGAATTCCACCTGATGTTATCGTCAAGGTGAACGAAGGAGAAATCACCCTCGAGGTCCACTCTTGAGGAGTTGCACGACAGTGTCATTATCGGGAGTGGAGAAGGAGGAATCACCCTCGATGACCATAACCGATGAACTAACCTACAAGGTTAACATCAGAAGTGCTGATGAGGTATCACCCTCGGCACTCGATAGTAACCCAGTAGTGTCGGGCAACTAAGGGGGATGTGATGTGCGGTGCCGGGGCCTGGTCTTCGATCCCGTTGATCGGGTCTTCCGATAATCCAGCGGGGCAGTCGAGATAAAGTGGGGGTCTCTGATGGGTCTATACCCAGCCTATACTAAATAGTTTAGAATAAGCAGGTAGGTAACAACAGCAGGTTACAATAAACAGGCTATGCAGCAGAAATAGGATAATAGTAACAGCAGCAACTTCTAATGCAAGCATAAGAGAGAAGAGAATAGGCGATATCGGAATGTTCAAAAGGGGGGTGCTTGCCTGGAAGCTCTGCGGCAAGTGTCTGGTCATCAGTGGCGTAGTCGACCTCCGGAGCTGCGTCGGTCTCCGGGGCTACGTCGGTGTCGGGGTCTAACAAGAGAGAAGAGGGGGAGGAAACAGATAAATACACAACAAACAATACAATCCCAGAGCACGACAACGCAAATGGCTAGGCTAGGGGTTATCTAACGCAGTGTTACGCATGTTAGTCGGAGAGGAAAACATCTGGAGGTGTTTTACCAGCTCCGGGTATCTATCGGTTAGATGAACCGGAGAGGAAAGTTCCATGTTCAGCATGTTAGAGGGGGCTGACAGGTGTGTGAGTGGCATATTCGGATTCGTCTCATTTTTCTGATCGTTTTTCATATATAAATCATTTTCATCCGAGTTACGATTTATTTTATATGATTTTCTAAAGTTTAAAACATTTTTTTGGAATTATTCAGATTAACAAAAATTGTCTAAAATGGATTATGATGTCAGCATGAGGTCATCTCTGCATCAGCCATTCAACTGACCTGTTGACTGGTCAAACTGACTGGTGGGGTCTACCTATCATTGACTCAGTGACTAACAAACTAGTTAATCTAATTAATCTACTGGTGGGGCCTACTATCAGTGTCAGTAGCTAATTAACAAGACACTAATTATTTGTTTAATGCTAATTAACTCAGCGGGACCCACTAGTCAGCGGCTAGTGTGAACAGTGACCGCAGCTTGACCATGGTCAACTGGGTCAAAGTGGGTCCAGGGGCCCACTGGCAGTGGCTACGGGCGGGTCCCACGTGACGCCAGCTCAGCGGAGCCGCCGGAGCTGCTCCGGCGAGCCTCCCGCGGCGGCAACCTCGCCGGAGGGGCTCGGGATTCCGCTATGGTGGTCCAAAAGCGGCGCGGTTGGGATCTTTCGAAAGCTAGTGGAGCCGCACATGGAACTACGGCGTCGGCCCGTGCCGGGGAGCTCGGAAACGATGGCTACGGCGAGCTCAGGCGGCGGCTGGAATCGGGGATTAGTGCGTCGGGCATTCCGGTCGGCTAGTGCGCTAACTAATACTAGGGGGGCAACCAGAAGGTTACTCCGAACTCGCCGGAGTGCCTGCCTGGCCATGACAAGGACTAATGGGACGGCGGCGAGCTTGTCAGCGGAGTCGGAGCTCCGGCAGCGGCGCTGCAGCGTACGGCTTGCCACGGTGCGGAAACAGAGCAACGGACGGGGAGAGAAGGGAGAATGCTCACCGTGCGGGCTCACGGAGGCCCCTCGAGTGCACGGTAGCGCAGAGACAAGGCAAATTCGACGGTGATCGCCGGAGATGCCGAATACAAGGACGGCTCGATCCGCGAGCTCCGGTGCACCTCAGCTCTTGCCGTCGGTCGATGAGGAAGAGGCGGTCGGCGGCGCACCACCCAGACACATCCCTCGGGCTCGGGAATGCCGGTGGCCACGGCAGTGCGGCAGCGCGTCGGCGGAGGCGCTCGGCAGAGAGGGAATGGCGGAAACCGAGCAAGGGAGAGAGGGGAGAAGTGGTGCGGTGACCAGGGGGGAGGGACGAGGGGTTGCTCTTATCCACACGCTGTCGGTGGCGTCGCCGTGGCGCCGTTTCGCCGGCGCTCGCGCGCGACCAGGGCGACGACGACACGGGGAGGGGAACAGGTGAGTTGGGCTGGGCCTCGCGGCCCAATGCCTGGTAAGTCTTCGCCCCCCTTTTTCTTTTTTGTTTTCCCTTTTTATTTAAAACAGAGTCAGCAAAAGAATTTTGTGGGCCACCAGATCAATTTGGAAAAATGTGGAAGTGAGCCATAATATTCCTAGTTATACTTGGCACTGCCTCAAGAAGTTTCGGAGCAAAAGAAAAAGGTTAGGTATTTTTATAAATTGAAGAGGACAAATTAAATGCTGTTGGACCACTGTTTTAAAGTCCAGGGGCATTTTGAGAATTTTGTTGAGGTTAGTATCAACATGATAAATGCTTCGGAAAATATTTAGAATAAGATGAACATTTTTTTCCCAACTTAAACAACTTTTATTTTTCACTTTGAATTTGAATTTCAATTTGAATTGGAATTGGAAATGAGATATGATTGTTGATGATCAAGCATAGTTAATGATGGTGACTTGGCATGATCAGAGGGTGATCACTGTGGTGTGAGGCTGGGGTTGTTACAAATCTCCTCCACTACAAGAAATCTCGTCCCGAGATTTAAGTGGGGAAGTAAAGAGTAACTTCGGGAGAACTGACCCTCATAGGGTTAATTATTTGGGGAACAACTCAGGGAATGTGGCAGAAGCATCTCTCGAGTTGAAACTTAGGAGAACATCGAGAGCAAAGTATGAAGGTACAATAGGAAGTTTTAAGTGATGGACAAACGTTCGATACCTGAACAGAGTGTGAGAAGGGGGTTCAGAGCAGCGAGAATAGATCATCTCTCGGAGGGTGGCTCGTGATAACACTCAAAGTCAAGTGCAAAGAATATTTCAGAATCAATGATGTACAGGAGAGTCAGGTTCCGATCCTGTGGAACTGTGATGAGGGTCGATCGAGAGTAGGGAGAACGGTGTCATCTTACCGGTCACGACAACAAGGTATGTTAGAGAATAGGCTGTCAGTTATGTCGGTAACAACATCGGTACCTAGGGCGAGGGATGAAGAGAACCATTTTCCTGCTTGTTGAACGAGGCGGACCAATAGGCAAAGTTCTCGTCCATCGGTGGTTACCGGAATGTCATCAACAATAGTAACAGGGTCGTACTAACCGAATTGTACCTCGAGGTGTTTTTATAAGCAGGGGATTGTTTCTGCTTATATCATCCAGACCATAAGAAAGGTTAAACAAACCAATGGAAAGGAAAAATGATTATTTGATTATTCAAATTAACCAATGGGAAGGAAAATGTGTTTACACACCAAAAATTGGTAGTATATCCTTCCCAGGGAAAAGCGGAGCATGATATACATGTCAGAACAACAAGTACATCACCGTTTGGATAAAGGGGCAAGGGAATTCATGATGTTATCCACACAATGGTGTCTCGATAATTGATCGAGAAACACTTGGCAATGTGCTTCCAATGTTCATGTTGTTGTTCGGAATACACAGTCATGCTTCGAGGCAGCAATGATATGGTGTCAAGTAAAGATTGGGTTCAAAGATCTCAAGAGATACCGAGAAACAATTTCAAGATTATCTCGGAACGCAAAGAATAACCAAGCACAACCAGGTCTGTGTTGGCAGAAAGTCAATGATGTCATCGATGATATCACAAATCATTGAGGGACATGGATGGTATTTCTAGCCATGAATTCAATTCACAACTTTAAAGAAACCAAAAGGTTGACAATGATGAGGATACATTTTGTCGAGAGGTTTCATGAAGATGCCATCGATCAGCGACGACATCAAGTAAAAGGAATGATGAAGCGAAAGGTTATTGAAACCACGGAGACTGCACAAGCTCGAAACCAAGCTTGTTGTTCGAGGTGAAATGACAAGATGAGAAAGATCGATGTAAGCTTAGCTCATCGTCGGAAATTGTGCTTGGGAAAGAAGGACCAGGTAGCACAGTTAAAATTTAGCACAATTGGGATATAGCCGATCAGGCTAGGAATGACTGGAAGGATTATTAAACTCGTAAGCAATGAAAATTACTTAGAGTTATCGAGTCGGAGTGCGGAATCTATTCACTTACTGGTGTTCTTGAGTAACCAACCACTCAGAACCCGGGGATATTGGAATTGGTGATCAATAGTAGTTCGATGAAGAACTCATAAGAAGTTATGTTGTTCTTGCGATATTCCCGAGATATGAAGGGGTAACACTCGAGGGTAATTCAGGATAGAGGTTGGGCATGCATGTCGATTTGTAGAAGACAAGTGCTTTAGCTTGTCCGCGAAATGGGATCAAAGAAGAACAATCATGGTCGGATCCATGGTTGCGAAAGATGAAACCCCACATACACGATGAACTTATACCAAGGAAATAATTATTTTCACGAGCAGCTTCCATGATGAGTTCTACATCGGGTCCAAGGGCATGAACACAAAGGTTCAAGGTCGACTCCCACTTCTTCATTGCATAACCTTTCATTCACTTCTCGCTTTTAATGAAGTTGAACTGTTGAAAATTTATCTAGCGTAACACCGGTAGTGAGTGACCCGTAGAAGTTTCTGGGTTCTCGCAGATGGTAGAAGCACAGATACAACCCATCGGGACATTTTATGAGTCTATACAATCATCCACCAAAGTAAGGGATACGAGTTCGAAGCAAAGTGTCGAAGTCAAAACAGATGATACAATTTACCGAAGGTATTATCATCAGGGAAGAACTCACAAGGTTATTGAATACGATGGACAATCGATTGCAAGTTGATTAGCTGAGAACCAACTCATGTCCAAATTGACGTCTGAGCCAGAAGGACGAGTTCTAGGAATCGACTGTTGATTGCGAGCATTCGCAACATGACGAATCAATAGGCTCAGGATGGCAATGAAAAAGGATGTCAATGAATATTGCCGGACGTATGGATTTAATCATAATGCAGCCAGACAAGAATTTTGGGAGCACTAGGCTATAGAGGATCTTCGGGAGATCGGATAGCAATATGAAGTTTTTCGTGAAACACAAGAACAACTGGGGATGAATGGATCCTCGGAAATGTGAGGAATTATTCATAAGTATGTTCAGGCGGAAAGGAACTGCAAGGCAGTGGGTTCAGAGAATTTTCGAAATGTCGGATAGTATTTCGGTATGTCGGATGGAACAAAAGAGTAACTGGAATGAATATATGTACGACGAGTGTAAGTAGTTATTCGTCAGGTTTTATCGGTGGTTAGGAACTGCAAAGCAGTGGGCACAGGGTCTCGGGAAACTTCGAGGAGTATCCTCGGAGTCTTCTGATGATGACACACCATCTTCTGGAATGAGGGGGCTCTCCGGGAGAAAGCGGTTGCGAGAACCTAATGCCAGAGTTAGCAAAATCCTTTAACCCGAATAGAAGAGAGATCAGAGTTCCCAGAGTATAGACGAGGAATAAAAGATCCTAATACCACCCAATTGGCGATGTGGGCCCGTAAGCCACACAGCCATGTTCGTAAAAGAGTTCTGGACCACTAGACTCAACTTCGGCCAAGGAGTTGGAAAGGGGGTTCCTACAGGTAGTCGGCTCTGATACCAACCTGTGACGACCCTGGCTTAATCGTGCACTAACCATACACGCAAATGCACACGATCAAGCCTAAGGACTCACTTGAAGATATCACAACACAACCCTAAAACATAAATAAAGTCATACAAGCTTTATATTACAAGCCAGAGGCCTCGAGGGCTCGAATACATAAGCTCGCATACAAGCGTCAGCGGAAGCATCAGATACCTGAGTACAGATATGAAACAGAAAACAGATAAGCCTTTAGAAAGGCGCAGGCCTCCTGCCTGGGACCCTCCGAACCTACTCCTGGTCGTCGGCCAGCTCGTAGTAGTAGCCACCCTCGGTGTAGTAGTGGTAGTCGTCGGCGGGGCAGCGGTCTCAGGGGCTCCGTCATCTGGTTGCATCAAACGGATATGGGGAGAAAAAGAAAGCAAAGCAAACGTGGGTACTCATCCGAAGTACTCAGCAAGACAGGATCTACACTACATATGCAACATTATCAAAGGAGGACTGTATATGTGGACTGGGCTGCAGAAATGCCAGAATAGAGAGAGAAGGCCTAGTCCTATCGAAGACTAGCATCTTCAGCATCTTTAGCGGTCTTGCAGCATTAGAAGAGTGCAGATTAGCATAAAGTAATGTAATAGTAGTGTCATCAACCTCGCCCAGAGATTCTTCCTCGACTCCTTGCGAGAAAGCAATCCCAGAGCCATACTATCCAGTTATCATCTCAATTGTCAGGTTCTAGTTGTACCGATCGGGATACAACTCCGAGTGCCCGTTACCGTAGGACAGGCTATCAATAGATTGTTTTCTTCCCTGCAGGGGTGCACCAACTTACCCACCACGCTCGATTAACTCCGGCCGGACACACTTTACTGGGTCATGCCCGGCCTCGGCCAAACGATACGCCGCAACCCGACCTAGGCTTAATAGAGAGGTCAGCACGCCGGACTAAACCTATGCCCCCAGGGGTCTTGGGCCATCGCCCGGGGAACTCCTACACGTTGCATGGGCAGCCGTGAGCAGACCTGGCAACACCTTAATACAAGTGCGGTTGCGTATCTAGTCCAACATGGCGCACGGCGCTCAGTTGCATGACATCTATTAAGCTTCGGCTGATGTATACGACGTAGAACGCCCATACTATGCCCACATGATGGTTAATCCTATCGGGCCAGAGGCCCCTCAGATCAAATATCCAAACCGTTAGTGGATTAGGAGCGCGCGGTAACGAGCGGAGACTCACGATCGATGTGACCCCGTCGCCCCGTCTCGAGGACATGCGGCAAGGGCTAAGAATGCCCGACCACGCCTCGTAGTTATCTCGCGGGCACCTTCCAGGTCAACCCGTCTCCACATCACTTCGCAATTATGCTCGCGCGGGTACCCCTCAAGGCCGACCCGTCTTTAGTAACATGGTTCAGTGTAAAGTCAAAGTATCCATAGTAACCATGTGTCTAACACCAAGGGGAACCCTGAGGAATCACCCTCGATGGAATTCCACCTGTTGTTATCGTCAAGGTGAATGAAGGAGGAATCACCCTCGAGGTCCACTCTTGAGGAGTTGCACGATAGTGTCGTTATCGGCAGTGGAGAAGGAGGAATCACCCTCGATGACCATAATCGATGAACTATCCTACAAGGTTAACATCAGAAGTGCTGATGAGGTATCACCCTCGGCACTCGATAGTAACCCAGTAGTGTCGAGCAACTAAGGGGGATGTGATGTGCGGTGCCAGGGCCTGGTCTTTGATCCCGTTGATCGGGTCTTCCGACAATCCAGGGGGGCAGTCGGGATAAAGTGGGGGTCTCTACCCAGCCTATACTAAACAGTTTAGGATAAGTAGATAGGTAACAACAGCAGGTTAAAATAAACAGGCTATGCAGCAGAAATAGGATAACAATAACAGCAGCAACTTCTAATTCAAGCATAAGAGAGAAGAGAATAGGCGATATCGGAATATTCAAAAGGGGGGTGCTTGCCTGGAAGCTCTGCGGCAAGTGTCTGGTCGTCAGGGGCGTAGTCGACCTTCGGAGCTGCGTCGGTCTCCGGGGCTACGTCGGTATCGTGGTCTAACGAGAGAGAAGAGGGGGAGGAAACAGATAAATACACAGCAAACAATAGAATCACAGAGCACGACAACGCAAATGGCTAGGCCAGGGGTTATTTAACACAGTGTTACGCATGTTAGTCGGAGAGGAAAACATCTGGAGGTGTTTTACCAGCTCCGGGTATCTATCGATTAGATGAACCGAAGAGGAAAGTTCCATGTTCATCATGTTAGAGGGGGCTGACAGGTGTGTGAGTGGCATATTCGGATTCATCTCATTTTTCTGATCGTTTTTCATATATAAATCATTTTCATCCGAGTTACGGTTTATTTTATATGATTTTCTAAAGTTTAAAATATTTTCTGGAGTTATTCAGATTAACAGAAATTGTCTAAACTGGATTATGATGTTAGCATGAGGTCATCTCTGCGTCAGCCAGTCAACTGACCAGTTGACTGGTCAAACTGACTGGTGGGGTCCACCTGTCATTGACTCAGTGACTAACAAACTAGTTAATCTAATTAATCTATTGGTGGGGCCTACTGTCAGTGTCAGTAGCTAATTAACAGGACACTAATTATTTGTTTAACGCTAATTAAGTCAGCGGGACCCACTAGTCAGCGGCTAGTGTGAACAGTGACCGTAGTTTGACCATGGTCAACTGGGTCAAAGTGGGTCTAGGGGCCCACTGGCAGTGGCTACGGGCGGGTCCCACGCGACGCCAGCTCAGCGGAGCCGCCGGAGCTGCTCCGGCGAGCCTCCCGCGGCGGCAACCTCCCCGGAGGGGCTCGGGATTCCGCTATGGTGGTCCAAAAGCGGCGTGGTTGGGCTCTTTCGAAAGCTGGTGGAGCCACGCATCGAACTACGGCGTCGGCCCGTGCCGGGGAGCTCGGAAAAGATGGCTACGGCGAGCTCAGGCGGCGGCCGGAATCGGGGATTAGCTCGTCGGGCATTCCAGTCGGCTAGTGCGCTAACTAATACTAGGGGGGCACTAGAAGGTTACTCCGAACTCGCCGGAGTGCCTGCCTGGGCATGACAAGGACTAACGGGACGGCGGCGAGCTTGTCAGCGGAGTCGGAGCTCCGGCTGCGGCGCTGCAGCGTACGGCTTGCCTTGGCGTGGAAATAGAGCAACGGACGGGGAGAGAAGGGAGGATGCTCACCGTGCGGGCTCACGGAGGACTCTCGAGTGGACGGTAGCGTAGAGACGATGCAAATTCGACGATGATTGCCGGAGATTCCGAATACAGGGACAGCTCGATCCGCGAGCTCTGGTGCACCTCAGCTCTTGCCTTCGGTCGATGAGGAAGAGGCGGTCGGCGGCGCACCACCCAGACACATCCGTCGTGCTCGGGAACGCCGGTGGCCACGGCAGTGCGGCAGCGCGTCGGCGGAGGCGCTCGGCAGAGAGGGAATGGAGGAAACCGAGCGAGGGAGAGAGGGGAGAATTGGTGCGGCGACTAGGGGGGAGGGACGAGGGGTTGCTCTTATCCACCCGCTGTCGGTGGCGTCGCCGTGTCGCCGTTTCGCCGGCGCTCGCGCGCGACCAAGGCGACGACGACACGCGGAGCGGAACAGGTGAGTTGGGCTGGGCCTCGCGGCCCAGTGCCAGGTAAGTCTTCGCCCCCCTTTTTCTTTTCTGTTTTCCCTTTTTATTTAAAACAGAGACAGCAAAAGAATTTTGTGGGCCACCAGATCAATTTGGAAAAATGTGGAAGTGAGCCATAATATTTCCTAGTAATACTTGGCACTGCCTCAAGAAGTTTGGGAGCAAAAGGAAAAGGTTAGGTATTTTTATAAATTGAAGAGGACAAATTAAATGCTACTGGACCATTGTTTTAAAGTCCAGGGGCATTTTGAGAATTTTGTTTAGGTTAGTATCAACATGATAAATGCTTAGGAAAATATTTAGAATAAGATGAACATTTTTGTTCCCAACTTAAACATCTTTTATTTTTCACTTTGAATTTGAATTTCAATTTGAATTGGAATTGGAAATGAGATATGATTGTTGATGATCAAGCATAGTTAATCATGGTGACCTGGCATGATCAGAGGGTGATCACTGTGGTGTGAGGCTGGGATGTTACAAATCTCCTCCACTACAAGAAATCTCGTCCGAGATTTAAGTGGGGAAGTAAAGAGTAACTGCGTAAGAACTGACCCTATTTATAGGATTAATTATTTGGTGAACAACTCAGGGAATGTGGCAGAAGCATTTCTTGAGTTGAAACTTAGGAGAACATCGAGAGCAAAGTATTGCGCGTCCGTTGGAGCCCCTATATCGATTGCGCGCGCGCTTATTTAGCGCGGCTGTTGGAGATGCTCTAGTGCACGGTTGCAGCTCTCCGTCATCAGTCGCCGATGGATACAGCTCCGCCGACAGGTGGTTGTAGCACGCACTGCCACCTGTGGTAGCATCTCCGGCGGGTGGTTGCAGCTCTGACGCCCAGCTGTTGTAGCACCTTCGTGCCCAGCACGCACTGCCACCTCGCTTGTAGCATTGGCCGCGGGGATCGCTCGCTACCCCCCGCCGTCTTTTGCAGCGAGAGCTTGCAGGCCATGGCCGCCACGACCCGTGAGCTTGCAAGCCATGGCCGCCCATAACCCCTGCGAGCTCGCAGGCCATGGCGGAACCTCGCATCAGCAGCATGGCGTGTTCATCGGATCGCCCCGTGGAGCTTGCGTGGGAGAGGGCGGGGAGGAGAGCCGAGGAGATTGGGCGGCGACAAGGTAAAAAAGTGAGAGAAGACAGGATTTGGGTGTGATGCGCGGAAAGGATAAGGTAGGAGACACGGAGCGCGTGGGCCACCAGAGCGACCGGCTGAAATTTCAGCCGGCGTGCCGTTCCTAAACGTTCTCCTTTAGCAAATCCGTTTTTGGAGGATTTTTAGGAACAGGTTTGCTATTTCACATCTAGATGTGAAATAGTTATCTCACGTCTAAGTCCAAAACCGTTGTATCTTATTTGTCTTTAAGATTCCCGCAGCTTATTCGGCTTGGTCAGGCGCTCGCTGGAGTCGCGTTTGTCGCGCGGCAGCCCGTGTCCCGTGCGAGGTGGGGCAGCCAGTCTCCAGCCCGTGTCCTGTGTCGGGCAGTTCTGGGCTCTTGTCGCTCGTTGTAGGCTTTTTCGTTTTGTGTTTGTCCCCCGTTTTTTGTGCTTTGTGGGCTTTCAGCCAGGGGAAAACGCGAATTGTTTTTTTTAGGAAAGTGTGTCTAGTCGTTGTATGTCCTTGTAAATTTCCTGCTTCGTGCCAATTGTTTAGGTTTTTTGTCTCCCACGTGTGTGAATGAGGTGATCTGTGAAGGGCTCTTTCTACCGGTTTTGGGAGAAGCTTCCAACCCTTTTTTATTTGTTTTTCTTTGTCTTTTTTGTTCGGGGCTTTCTCTTTTTATTTTATTTTGTTCTATTTGTCTTTCAGTTTTGCTATTTCACATCTATATGTGAAATAGTTATCTCACATTTAAGCCTAGAGCCGTTGGATCTTGTCCTGCTTTGAGATTCGCGCAAACGCAGTTGGATCGTTGTTGGCTGGCGCACGCTCGCTGCGGTGTCGCGTGCGGCCCGTGTCGAGGTCATTGCTAGTGGGTTGCCGGGCCGTTGTTTTGTTTTTTCCGGGCTGCTTGGCATTGCTTTGTTCCTTTTTTGTCGGCTTGATAGGGTGAGACATTGCTTTGTTTTTTTCTGCGCTGTCGAGAATAGGAGGCGTCAACGGACGCCATATACGAAGAATCCGGTGGTTGCCTCTGCTCTCACTCTCTATTTGGCACTTTCTCTCCTTTTCTCTCTTCCCTTTGTTTGAGTTGTTTTTTTTTCTTTTTGTCGTTCTTCTCCTTTTCACTTCTTCTTTTCTATTTTTCTAATTCATGGTATTTTTAGGACACGAACATTTTTTGAAGTGTGCAAAAACTTACTAAAATTCCTGAATTTTTAATTTGTGAACACTTATTTGAATTTATGTTTTTTAAATTCATGAATATTTTTAAATATTTGAACATTTTTCAATCAGATTTGTTGTAGTTTTTTGCGCAAACATGACCCCACTTCATTTTGGTGTGGTTTGTCCGATCTATTCGTTGTAATCTTTGCGCAAATTCGACCCCACGTTGTTTTTGTTCAGCGTGTTATACGTCGTCGTGTCTAGTTTGTCAACCGGTTTTTTAGGCCCATTTTTTGCCTCTGCTTTGTTTTTTCATGGTCATTTTTTGGGTGATTATTTTGCCATTTCTTATTGACCTTTTTCTATAGAAGCGGAAGAGACATGATGCCCTGTTCGTTGTCTCTCATGTTATCATCTTTGTTATGCGGCCGCAACTGGGGTCCGATCTGTTTTGTCCCAGTTGCATGTTCATTATGACTCATATGTGTGGCCAATTTTTTTCTCCCATTTGCAAGTTCACTCTCGACTCACAACTGGGGACCGACCTTTTCTTTGACCCAGTTGGAAGTCCACCCTTCACTCGCAATCAGGGCCCAACCTTTTTTGTTCGAGTTGCAAGTTCACCCTCGACTCGCAACTGGGGCCCAACCTTTCTTGTTGGAGTTGCAAGTCCACCCTCGACTCGCAACTGGGCTCGAGCTTTTTTAGTCCCAGCTGCCAGTCCACCCTCGACTCGCAACTAGCACTTGACCTTTTTTTTATACCAGTTGCAAATCGACCCTCAACTCGCAACTGGTGTCTGACCTTTTTTTGTCCCAGTTACAAGTCCACCCTCGGCTCGCAACTAGGGCCCAACCTTTCTTATCGGAGTTGCAAGTCCACCCTCGACTCACAACTGGGGCCCAAACTTTTTTAGTCCCAGTTGCAATTTCCCCCTCAACTCGCAACTAGGGTTTGACCTTTTTTTGTACCAGTTGCAAATTCACCCTCGACTCGCAACTGGTGTCTGACCGTTTTTGTCCCAGTTGCAAGTCCACCCTCGACTCGCAACTAGGGCCCAACCTTTCTTGTCAGAGTTGCAAGTCCACCCTCGACTCGCAACTGGGGCCCATGCTTTTTTAGTCCCGGTTGTAACTGGGGCCTAAGCTCTTTTCTAGATGCAGTGATGGAAATGTGTACGACCATCTCCTTGACTTGTAACTATGTCTATAGTTTGTTTCACTAGTTGTTAGTCGACCCTTGACTTGTAACCGGACTTGTAATTTTTGTAGTTGTCCCAGTTGCAAATCCACCTCGACTTGTAACCGGGCTTGTAGTTGTCCGAGTTGCAAGCCCACCCTCGACTAGCAACTGAAGCATGTGTTTCTTTCCATCCCATTTACAAGTCCACCCATGACTCACGACTGGGCCCATAGTTTACTCCAAACCAGTTGCAAGTCGATCATTGACTCGCAATTGGGCTCATAGTTTGATAGTTGCCCCAGTTGCAAGTCCACCCTCGACTCGCAAATGGGCTCGTAGTTATCCCAGTTGCAAGTGCACCTTCGACTTGCAACCGGGCATGTGTTTTTAATTTTTTTATCCCAGTTGCGACTCCATGCTCGACTCGCAACTCGGCTCGTACTTTGTTATTGTCCCAGTCGCAGGTCCATACTCGACTCGTAAATCGTATAGTAATTTTGGGTAGTTGTCCCACTTGCAAGTCCGCCCTCAACTTGCAACTAGGGCTAGGCCTTTTTTGTCTCAGTTGCAAGTCCACCCTTGACTCACAACTAGGGCCCATCCTTGTTTGTCCTAGTTGCAAGTATACCTTCAACTCGCAACTTGGGCCCGACATTTTATGTCCCAGTTGCAAGTCCACTCTCGACTCGCAACTAGGGCCCGACTTTTTTTGTCCCAGTTGCAAGTCCATGCTCGGCTCGCAACTAGGGCCCAACCTTAATTATCGGAGTTGCAAGTCCACCCTCGACTCACAACTGGTGTAGGAGATATGCCCTAGAGGCAATAATAAATGTTATTGATTATCTCCCTGTTCATAATTAGGTTTATGTTCCATGCTATAACTGCTATGGTTCTCGAGTCTGCAAATAAAACGAGGCTCGGAGGAAGACTCATATGCACGTGTGGAATAATAAACGGTAATATGTATTCCTAGTCTGGCCTCTAAGACTAGCTCAAGTATTGCATGATGGTTCTGTTTTCCTGATCATGGGCATGTCTATGCCAGCAATTTTGAGGGCACAGTGTTAGAAGAACATTTGTGTTGAATCGACCCAAATTGATGTTATGCTATGAGTTACATTCGTCACATATTAATGGTTAATAACACAGAGATGGTTAATGTTTGCAAAATTCCTTAGACCATGAGAGTGTCGAGTTTCTTCATACTTGCTTCATGAACTTTGGGGTTTGTTAAACGTCATCCGTAAATGGGTGGCTATTACGGAGGCTTACGGGTTCATGGAAAAGTGTGTCAAGTAACTTGATAGCTCGAGATTGGGATTTGCTCCTCCGACGATGGAGAGATATCTCTGGGCCCTCTCGGTGTTACGGTATCCATCATCGTCTGGCCAGACACTTTGTGATTTGATCACAGGGATGCCGGAACACGGTAACGAGAAAAGAGAACAATACCGGTAACGAGGTAACTGGCATAGTGGACAAGTTGTTGATCCACGGAAATGCCTACATGTCTAACCTCGGGTATTTGTAACATATCGTGAAGCAACAGGAATAGCACACGGCAACTGGAGGTTCACTCGAATATTCATTCGTGTGGGTATAGGGGTCAATATGGGTGTCCACGGCTCCGATGTTGATCATTGATCGGAAGGTGTTCCGTGTCATGTCTATACTTCACCGAACCTATAGGGTCACACGCTTAAGGGTCATCTATCTGCTGAATACTAGACAGGGAGTCTGAGAGAAAATCACCGAAAAGTTTCGGAGACAATGGAAGAGTTCCGGAGAGGGAACACTGAAAAAGTTTCGGTAAAACCGAAAAGTTATTTCGGATTAAACCATTGATCCAAAAAGGTTTCGGCAGCACCGGGAATGTTTTGGAGGTTGCCAGATTGGTCTGGTAATTTCTGGAATTTTTCTGGAGAAAAAACCGAAAAAAAAGTTTCGGAGCTGCCGGAGTTGTTTACCGGGTAAACAAAGATGGTTTTAAATTAAACCACCATACTGGAAATGTTCCAGAGCGCGTCCAGATAATTTTAGAGGGTGCCGGAAATGTTCTGGGACCTTCTGGAATTTTTCAGAAATAATAGTCGCGGAAAACATCTTGTCCCAGCGTGAGGGGACAAGATCCCACGGATCGTGGGGGCTGTTTTTGGGCTGTTTTTGGGGGGGCCCCCTTTGGGAGCAGCCCCCTTGTGGCTGGACAATATGTTGGGGGGGGCCCCCATGGTGGGGGGCAGCCCCCACAAATGGTGGAGAGTGTTGGGAGGAAGGTGGGGCCCCATGGGGGAACACCATGGACAAGGGAACATGTTTTTCCCTTGTTTGGTGGGAACATGTTCTCCTTGTTTTGTGGGAACATGTTTTCCCCATGTTTAGTGGGCTGAATTTTCAGCCCCCTCCACCCCTTCCACCACTATATAAGGAGGAGGAGAGGTGCTCTCCAACTCCACCCCAACTCTCTCACACAAGCCATGCATGATCTGGCATTCTCTCTTCCTCCCACGAAATAGTTTCGTAGTGCCGAAAGGCTGTCTGGGTTCCGGTGGGAACTAGTTCTGGACGGCGAAGCCCTGCCAGATAGATGGCACCGTATGTGTGCAACCCCGTAGAGAGGTCGTAGTTTCGTCCTTTTGCCCGAGGGGCTGTTCGAGTGTCCTCCCGAAGGGCTGTCCGAGTGACGGTCCGAGTTCTGTGAGTCCTCCCGAAGGGCTGTCCACGACACCGTCCGGGGGACTGTCCGACCGCCTCCCGGAGGGCTGTCCGAGTGGCGGATGAGGGAGTACATCCTCGCGGTTGGGAGGTTGTAAATCCTAGCTGCGGGGATCTGCACCGACGATCGTCATCGACTCTACTTCCGCTGCGCTACGAGTCGGTAACGAAAATGATCAAACCTTGTATGCAGTCTCCATAGTGGTCCTGGGCTGGTGCGTAGGTCGAAAAAAATTTGTTTTCTACTGCGTTCCCCAACAGTGGCATCAAGAGCCGTGCTATGCGTAGATGCAGGTTGCGATCTAGAATACATAGTGATGTATGGGTGTTGCACAATATAATTAGGTAGTAGATGAGTTCTATTACTGAAAATTATTTGTGCGGGTAGCAGATGAAATCTGTTACCCGATATTCTTGTTGCTTCCCTGGAATTTGCATATTTTTGATCTTGATAACAGCATGGTGGAGTTTCAAAGTTCTGGCAATCCGCGATCCTGATTGATCAACGAAGTGCTAACAGTTCATTGAATTCCACCGTAGTTAAAAGGAAAGATGAAATTTCGCAGACAAAAGGGCAATGCAGATATGATCTGCACAGGGGTCATGCGTATGACGAAGTTTAGTATGGGGCTCGAGATTTTATTATCTCGGTTTTCATACACCCTGGAAAGTTAATCTAGCGACTTGAATTATCATACTTGATGATGGACGTTGGTAGCTTCGGTTTGTTTCAAAACCTTAGAAGCCACGAAAAACTAGTTTTTTTTTGCATGAACCAATTAGAGGCGTCTAACTTGGTTTTGCAGGAGGGTTTACATGTGCATGTGATGTGGTATAGCGGTGCTCATAATAATTTGATTATGTATGAGAATACTATATAATGTAAATTGATTAACATGACCTGCGTGTCATGATTCGGCATGATGGCTGGAGCCATATGATTGCACTTTAAATGACCTGTGTGTCAACCTTGTGTAATGCATTATTTTATTTGCTATAGAGATAGCAATATTATCTGCTGCATCGACAAGGTGGTGGCAATCTTCGCGAAGGTGATCACCGACGTGAATGCCGAAGACGAAGGAATACAAGACTTCTCCGTCAGAAAGGGCTATACCATATCATGCTATTATGAATTGCCTGAGATGTTTATCCCTTATGTTGCACCCTTCTTGATTGCGCGGTAGTCGCTTTTATTAGGGTGATCTCTCACAAAAATATCAAGTAGTTAATGTTCTCCCAAGTGTAGCACCGTCACGGCACCTAACTTTTCGGGGTATCACATGCTAACATGGGTACGAACGATTAGGGATGTGTGAGGCGGGTGAGTTGAGACCTCGCAGCGAGATCACTTGGTTGTCTTGACGTTCAGGCATGAAAGTCATGAGCTCGGAACACACGCATCGAAAGATGAACAAGAGTCACATAGAGATGTGATTGGCAAGTTTGCCTACCGATTGAGATTTTCGTCATCAGTGATGCTACTATCAATGGCGTTGAATTGAAATGCGGATCTTGAATCACTCACAATCAATTATGAGAGATATTGATTTGAGTGGGAGCGCACTTTAGAATTAATTCTTTTAATTCTCAGTGCAATTAATTTTGAACACTGTCTAAGTGTGATTTGCATAATAGTTGTAGAATAATGGCTCGCATTTCCACCTTCCCTATTAAAATTGAATAGCTGTTAAATATCTGGTTAAAACTTTACGGTTGGTAACGTAATGTGAGGATTGTCCTCAAGAGTGCCGAGAAGGACTTTGTCCTATTGCATACTTTCGGTATTCTCTCGCTTATGCTATGGATCATGTGACTCTCGTCCGTTGATCCAAAAGCTAGAATTCCATTTCAGTCAAGCGCAATATGTTTGTTTCCATGAGACCCAAACTTCGAAAGTTTGGATAGTTATGTGATATTCATGGAATCTGAAAATTATTTTCAGAGACAGACAAAGGCTAAAAGATATGAGATATCCAAAGCAATGTTTGTTTGCAAACTATTAGTAAAGGAGTTTACTATGCATTAGACTGATAAGAGAGGGATCCAGAAGAACGCCTGGCATATGATGAAAGGTGAATAAAACAACAACTTAAAGAGAAAGGAAGTGTCCGAAGGGTGTTAGTAAGACTTTCACGCCTAGGAAGTCCGGGGCTAACGCCACTCTTAAGTTCGGTGCTTTTTCTGAGAGTAGGAGAAATACTGAAAGTTAAACTGTTAGAAGTATAAAGGCAGAAAGAAAGGAGACTGGAATATCCAGCTCATGTATGAATGTCATACAAGTTTTTGATGTATAGAAGGCTGGTCAAAGATATAGTCCTTGGGAATTATGATTAAATTGTTAATCACTGATTCTTGGGTACTGTGAGTTAATCACAAAGATACCCGCTCGATTGCTTTCTGTTGCAACTCGATGTAAGAACTACTATGGCCTGAAAGACTAGCCAGAAATGAGTTTTAGGTATACACGGGGAACATAGTAAATGTTACTATACCTTCCATCGGTGTATTACCGTCCGTATTTATTTTTATAATTCGTTTGGAGTATTCCTAGTCTGGCCTCTAAGACTAGCTCAAGTATTGCATGATGGTTCTGTTTTCCTGATCATGGGCATGTCTATGCCAGCAATTTTGAGGGCACAGTGTTAGAAGAACATTTGTGTTGAATCGACCCGATTGATGTTATGCTATGAGATTCATTCGTCACAAGTTAATGGTTAATAACACAGAGATGGTTAACGTTTGCATAATTCCTCAGACCATGAGAGTATCGAGTTTCTTCATGCTTGATTCATGAACTTTGGGGTTTGTTAAACGTCATCCGTAAATGGGTGGCTATTACGGCGGCTTACGGGTTCATGGAAAAGTGTGTCAAGTAACTTGATAGCTCGAGATTGGGATTTGCTCCTCCGACGATGGAGAGATATCTCTGGGCCCTCTCGGTGTTACGGTATCCATCATCGTCTGGCCAGACACTTTGTGATTTGATCACAGGGATGCCGGAACACGGTAACGAGAAAAGAGAACAATACCGGTAACGAGGTAACTGGCATAGTGGACAAGTTGTTGATCCACGGAAATGCCTACATGTCTAACCTCGGGTATTTGTAACATATCGTGAAGCAACAGGAATAGCACACGGCAACTGGAGGTTCACTCGAATATTCATTCGTGTGGGTATAGGGGTCAATATGGGTGTCCACGGCTCCGATGTTGATCATTGATCGGAAGGTGTTCCGTGTCATGTCTATACTTCACCGAACCTATAGGGTCACATGCTTAAGGGTCATCTATCTGCTGAATGATAGACAGGGAGTCTGAGAGAAAATCACCGAAAAGTTTCGGAGACAACGGAAGAGTTCCGGAGAGAGAACACTGAAAAAGTTTCGGTAAAACTGAAAAGTTGTTTCGGATAAAACCATTGATCCAAAAAGGTTTCGGCAAGCACCGGGAATGTTTTGGAGGTTGCCAGATTGGTCTGGTAATTTCTGGAATTTTTCTGGAGAAAAAACCGAAAAAAAAGTTTCGGAGCTGCCGGAGTTGTTTACCGGGTAAACAAAGATGGTTTTAAATTAAACCACCATACTGGAAATGTTCCAGAGCGCGTCCAGATAATTTTAGAGGGTGCCGGAAATGTTCTGGGACCTTCTGGAATTTTTCAGAAATAATAGTCGCGGAAAACATCTTGTCCCAGCGTGAGGGGACAAGATCCCACGGATCGTGGGGGCTGTTTTTGGGCTGTTTTTGGGGGGGGCCCCCTTTGGGAGCAGCCCCCTTGTGGCTGGAAAAAATGTTGGGGGGGGGCCCCATGGTGGGGGGCAGCCCCCACAAATGGTGGAGAGTGTTGGGAGGAAGGTGGGGCCCCATGGGGGAACACCATGGACAAGGGAACATGTTTTTCCCTTGTTTGGTGGGAACATGTTCTCCTTGTTTTGTGGGAACATGTTTTCCCCATGTTTAGTGGGCTGAATTTTCAGCCCCCTCCACCCCTTCCACCACTATATAAGGAGGAGGAGAGGTGCTCTCCAACTCCACCCCAACTCTCTCACACAAGCCATGCATGATCTGGCATTCTCTCTTCCTCCCACGAAATAGTTTCGTAGTGCCGAAAGGCTGTCTGGGTTCCGGTGGGAACTAGTTCTGGACGGCGAAGCCCTGCCAGATAGATGGCACCGTATGTGTGCAACCCCGTAGAGAGGTCGTAGTTTCGTCCTTTTGCCCGAGGGGCTGTTCGAGTGTCCTCCCGAAGGGCTGTCCGAGTGACGGTCCGAGTTCTGTGAGTCCTCCCGAAGGGCTGTCCACGACACCGTCCGGGGGACTGTCCGACCGCCTCCCGGAGGGCTGTCCGAGTGGCGGATGAGGGAGTACATCCTCGCGGTTGGGAGGTTGTAAATCCTAGCTGCGGGGATCTGCACCGACGATCGTCATCGACTCTACTTCCGCTGCGCTACGAGTCGGTAACGAAAATGATCAAACCTTGTATGCAGTCTCCATAGTGGTCCTGGGCTGGTGCGTAGGTCGGAAAAATTTTGTTTTCTACTGCGTTCCCCAACAGTGGCATCAAGAGCCGTGCTATGCGTAGATGCAGGTTGCGATCTAGAATACATAGTGATGTATGGGTGTTGCACAATATAATTAGGTAGTAGATGAGTTCTATTACTGAAAATTATTTGTGCGGGTAGCAGATGAAATCTGTTACCCGATATTCTTGTTGCTTCCCTGGAATTTGCATATTTTTGATCTTGATAACAGCATGGTGGAGTTTCAAAGTTCTGGCAATCCGCGATCCTGATTGATCAACGAAGTGCTAACAGTTCATTGAATTCCACCGTAGTTAAAAGGAAAGATGAAATTTCGCAGACAAAAGGGCAATGCAGATATGATCTGCACAGGGGTCATGCGTATGACGAAGTTTAGTATGGGGCTCGAGATTTTATTATCTCGGTTTTCATACACCCTGGAAAGTTAATCTAGCGACTTGAATTATCATACTTGATGATGGACGTTGGTAGCTTCGGTTTGTTTCAAAACCTTAGAAGCCACGAAAAACTAGTTTTTTTTTGCATGAACCAATTAGAGGCGTCTAACTTGGTTTTGCAGGAGGGTTTACATGTGCATGTGATGTGGTATAGCGGTGCTCATAATAATTTGATTATGTATGAGATGACTATATAATGTAAATTGATTAACATGACCTGCGTGTCATGATTCGGCATGATGGCTGGAGCCATATGATTGCACTTTAAATGACCTGTGTGTCAACCTTGTGTAATGCATTATTTTATTTGCTATAGAGATAGCAATATTATCTGCTGCATCGACAAGGTGGTGGCAATCTTCGCGAAGGTGATCACCGACGTGAATGCCGAAGACGAAGGAATACAAGACTTCTCCGTCAGAAAGGGCTATACCATATCATGCTATTATGAATTGCCTGAGATGTTTATCCCTTATGTTGCACCCTTCTTGATTGCGCGGTAGTCACTTTTATTAGGGTGATCTCTCACAAAAATATCAAGTAGTTAATGTTCTCCCAAGTGTAGCACCGTCACGGCACCTAACTTTTCGGGGTATCACATGCTAACATGGGTACGAACGATTAGGGATGTGTGAGGCGGGTGAGTTGAGACCTCGCAGCGAGATCACTTGGTTGTCTTGACGTTCAGGCATGAAAGTCATGAGCTCGGAACACACGCATCGAAAGATGAACAAGAGTCACATAGAGATGTGATTGGCAAGTTTGCCTACCGATTGAGATTTTCGTCATCAGTGATGCTACCATCAATGGCGTTGAATTGAAATGCGGATCTTGAATCACTCACAATCAATTATGAGAGATATTGATTTGAGTGGGAGCGCACTGTAGAATTAATTCTTTTAATTCTCAGTGCAATTAATTTTGAACACTGTCTAAGTGTGATTTGCATAATAGTTGTAGAATAATGGCTCGCATTTCCACCTTCCCTATTAAAATTGAATAGCTGTTAAATATCTGGTTAAAACTTTACGGTTGGTAACGTAATGTGAGGATTGTCCTCAAGAGTGCCGAGAAGGACTTTGTCCTATTGCATACTTTCGGTATTCTCTCGCTTATGCTATGGATCATGTGACTCTCGTCCGTTGATCCAAAAGCTAGAATTCCATTTCAGTCAAGCGCAATATGTTTGTTTCTATGAGAACCAAACTTCGAAAGTTTGGATAGTTATGTGATATTCATGGAATCTGAAAATTATTTTCAGAGACAGACAAAGGCTAAAAGATATGAGATATCCAAAGCAATGTTTGTTTGCAAACTATTAGTAAAGGAGTTTACTATGCATTAGACTGATAAGAGAGGGATCCAGAAGAACGCCTGTCATATGATGAAAGGTGAATAAAACAACAACTTAAAGAGAAAGGAAGTGTCCGAAGGGTGTTAGTAAGACTTTCACGCCTAGGAAGTCCGGGGCTAACGCCACTCTTAAGTTCGGTGCTTTTTCTGAGAGTAGGAGAAATACTGAAAGTTAAACTGTTAGAAGTATAAAGGCAGAAAGAAAGGAGACTGGAATATCCAGCTCATGTATGAATGTCATACAAGTTTTTGATGTATAGAAGGCTGGTCAAAGATATAGTCCTTGGGAATTATGATTAAATTGTTAATCACTGATTCTTGGGTACTGTGAGTTAATCACAAAGATACCCGCTCGATTGCTTTCTGTTGCAACTCGATGTAAGAACTACTATGGCCTGAAAGACTAGCCAGAAATGAGTTTTAGGTATACACGGGGAACATAGTAAATGTTACTATACCTTCCATCGGTGTATTACCGTCCGTATTTATTTTTATAATTCGTTTGGAGTATTCCTAGTCTGGCCTCTAAGACTAGCTCAAGTATTGCATGATGGTTCTGTTTTCCTGATCATGGGCATGTCTATGCCAGCAATTTTGAGGGCACAGTGTTAGAAGAACATTTGTGTTGAATCGACCCGATTGATGTTATGCTATGAGATTCATTCGTCACAAGTTAATGGTTAATAACACAGAGATGGTTAACGTTTGCATAATTCCTCAGACCATGAGAGTATCGAGTTTCTTCATGCTTGATTCATGAACTTTGGGGTTTGTTAAACGTCATCCGTAAATGGGTGGCTATTACGGCGGCTTACGGGTTCATGGAAAAGTGTGTCAAGTAACTTGATAGCTCGAGATTGGGATTTGCTCCTCCGACGATGGAGAGATATCTCTGGGCCCTCTCGGTGTTACGGTATCCATCATCGTCTGGCCAGACACTTTGTGATTTGATCACAGGGATGCCGGAACACGGTAACGAGAAAAGAGAACAATACCGGTAACGAGGTAACTGGCATAGTGGACAAGTTGTTGATCCACGAAAATGCCTACATGTCTAACCTCGGGTATTTGTAACATATCGTGAAGCAACAGGAATAGCACACGGCAACTGGAGGTTCACTCGAATATTCATTCGTGTGGGTATAGGGGTCAATATGGGTGTCCACGGCTCCGATGTTGATCATTGATCGGAAGGTGTTCCGTGTCATGTCTATACTTCACCGAACCTATAGGGTCACACGCTTAAGGGTCATCTATCTGCTGAATACTAGACAGGGAGTCTGAGAGAAAATCACCGAAAAGTTTCGGAGACAACGGAAGAGTTCCGGAGAGAGAACACTGAAAAAGTTTCGGTAAAACCGAAAAGTTGTTTCGGATAAAACCATTGATCCAAAAAGGTTTCGGCAAGCACCGGGAATGTTTTGGAGGTTGCCAGATTGGTCTGGTAATTTCTGGAATTTTTCTAGAGAAAAAACCGAAAAAAAAGTTTCGGAGCTGCCGGAGTTGTTTACCGGGTAAACAAAGATGGTTTTAAATTAAACCACCATACTGGAAATGTTCCAGAGCGCGTCCAGATAATTTTAGAGGGTGCCGGAAATGTTCTGGGACCTTCTGGAATTTTTCAAAAATAATAGTCGCGGAAAACATCTTGTCCCAGCGTGAGGGGACAAGATCCCACGGATCGTGGGGGCTGTTTTTGGGCTGTTTTTGGGGGGGGCCCCTTTGGGAGCAGCCCCCTTGTGGCTGGACAAAATGTTGGGGGGGGGGGCCCATGGTGGGGGGCAGCCCCCACAAATGGTGGAGAGTGTTGGGAGGAAGGTGGGGCCCCATGGGGGAACACCATGGACAAGGGAACATGTTTTTCCCTTGTTTGGTGGGAACATGTTCTCCTTGTTTTGTGGGAACATGTTTTCCCCATGTTTAGTGGGCTGAATTTTCAGCCCCCTCCACCCCTTCCACCACTATATAAGGAGGAGGAGAGGTGCTCTCCAACTCCACCCCAACTCTCTCACACAAGCCATGCATGATCTGGCATTCTCTCTTCCTCCCACGAAATAGTTTCGTAGTGCCGAAAGGCTGTCTGGGTTCCGGTGGGAACTAGTTCTGGACGGCGAAGCCCTGCCAGATAGATGGCACCGTATGTGTGCAACCCCGTAGAGAGGTCGTAGTTTCGTCCTTTTGCCCGAGGGGCTGTTCGAGTGTCCTCCCGAAGGGCTGTCCGAGTGACGGTCCGAGTTCTGTGAGTCCTCCCGAAGGGCTGTCCACGACACCGTCCGGGGGACTGTCCGACCGCCTCCCGGAGGGCTGTCCGAGTGGCGGATGAGGGAGTACATCCTCGCGGTTGGGAGGTTGTAAATCCTAGCTGCGGGGATCTGCACCGACGATCGTCATCGACTCTACTTCCGCTGCGCTACGAGTCGGTAACGAAAATGATCAAACCTTGTATGCAGTCTCCATAGTGGTCCTGGGCTGGTGCGTAGGTCGAAAAAATTTTGTTTTCTACTGCGTTCCCCAACAACTGGGGCCCAAAATTTTTTAGTCCCAGTTGCAATTTCCCCCTCGACTCGCAACTAGGGTTTGACCTTTTTTTGTACCAGTTGCAAATTCACCCTCGACTCACAACTTGTGTCTGACCTTTTTGTCCCAGTTGCAAGTCCACCCTCGACTCGCAACTAGGGCCCAACCTTTCTTGTCAGAGTTGCAAGTCCACCGTCGACTCGCAACTGGGGACCATGCTTTTTTAGTCCCGGTTGTAACTGGGGCCTAAGCTCTTTTCTAGATGCAGTGATAGAAATGTGTAGGACCATCTCCTTGACTTGTAACTATGTCTATAGTTTGTTTCATTAGTTGTAAGTCGACCCTTGACTTGTAACCGGACTTGTAATTTTTGTAGTTGTCCCAGTTGCAAATCCACCTCGACTTGTAACCGGGCTTGTAGTTGTCCGAGTTGCAAGCCCACCCTCGACTAGCAACTGAAGCATGTGTTTTTTTCCATCCCAGTTACAAGTCCACCCATGACTCACGACTGGGCCCATAGTTTATTCCAAACCAGTTGCAAGTTGATCATTGACTCGCAATTGGGCTCATAGTTTGATAGTTGCCCCAGTTGCAAGTCCACCCTCGACTCGCAAATGGGCTCGTAGTTATCCCAGTTGCAAGTGCACCCTCGACTTGCAACCGGGCATGTGTTTTTATTTTATTTATCCCAGTTGTGACTCCATGCTTGACTCGCAACTCGGCTCGTACTTTGTTATTGTCCCAGTCGCAGGTCCATACTCGACTCGTAAATCGTATAGTAATTTTGGGTAGTTGTCCCGCTTGCAAGTCCTCTCTCAACTTGCAACTAGGGCCAGGCCTTTTTTGTCTCAGTTGCAAGTTCACCCTCGACTAACAACTAGGGCCCATCCTTTTTTGTCCACGTTGCAAGTATACCTTCAACTCGCAACTTGGGCCCGACATTTTATGTCCCAGTTGCAAGTCCACTCTCGACTCGCAACTAGGGCCCGACTTTTTTTGTCCCAGTTGCAAGTCCACGCTCGACTCACAGCTAGGGCCCGACTTTTTCTTTCTTCCAGTTGCAAGTCCACCCTCGACTCGGGACCGACCTTTTTCCCAGTTGCAATCCCCCCCTCGACTCATACCTGGGGCCCGACTTCTTTTCCCAGTTGCAAGTCCATCTTCAACCCGCAACTGGGGCCTGACCTTTTTTTGTTGCAGTTGCAAGTCCACACTCAACTCACAACTAGTCCCAAACTTTTTTTAGTTGCAAGTCCACCATCGACTTGCAACTAGAATATGACCTTATTTGTCCCAGTTGCAAGTCCACCCTGGACTCGCAATTGAGGCCCTACCTTTTTTGTCCAAGTTGCAAGTCCATCATCAACTCACAACTAGGGTTCCGATCTTTTTTTGTCGCAGTTACATGTCCACCCTCGACTCGCAACTAGGGGCCCAAACTTGTTTGTTAGAGTTGCAAGTCCACTCTCGACTTGCAATCAGGGTCCGAGGTTTTTTAATCCCAACTGCAAGTCCACCCACGATTTTCAACTGAGACCCAACCTTTCTATCATTTTTTCTTCATAGGTTTTCCTCTCCGTTTAATTTTTCTATTTTCAAAAGTCGATCTCATTTTTTTCATTTTTATTTCCTTTTTATTTTTCTGAATCTTTTCCTTTTATTCACAACTTTCAAAACATGTTCCAAAATTCATAAGTTTTTTCATTTTCCAAAATTGTTCGTGTTTATCAAAAAAATTGAAAATTTCCAAATGTGTTCATGGTTTTCAAAAAATGTTCGCAAGTTAAAGAATGTACATGTTTTTTTCAAGACAATATCAAAATGTTTTATACAATGTTTACATATCCAAAAATTGTTTGCAAATTTCTAAAAATGTTCAACTTTTTGAAAAAGTCTACACAGTTTTCAAAAAATGCCCATGTTTTCATAAAATGTTTAGAAGTTTGTAAAAGTATTTCTTCTTTCCAAAAAATATTTCTCAATTTTAAAAATTTGTTCTCATTTTTACAGAAACATATCTCAATTTCAAAATTTGTCGTCTCAATAAAAATCACATTTTCAAGAAATGTTCTCATTTTGACAAAAATATTACATAGATACAACATAATATTTTTTGCGATGGCGTGTGTCTCGCTTGAAGCAGCGACGCCCAAACGGCGTTGCAAAATACACGATAATATTTCCGAGTGTGCTTATTTGTGTCTTCTTTTGTAAGTAATAAAAAGTAAAGCAGGCGTAGTATCATGTTGTGTACAGTGACTAGTACTAGTAGCCAGTAGTACTCCCACCAGAAAAGTAACAAAGTCAATGGGATTACACCAGTGAGCGTAGCCTAAACTAAAAAAAACAATCACAATAGCCGGGAGAACAAATGTGCGTGCAGCGCAATATGGAGTAAGCGGCAGATGGGCTTGCTTTAGGAAAGAGGAGAGGACGTGGTAGTGGTCCTCATCAGCACACGTGGTTGGCAGACGCGTGCATTTTATCAGCCGGAGGAAAGGAAGTCTTCAGACAAACTAACAGGCCCAACACACACAAAAACAAACAAACAAACAAATAAAAAAGACCACAAAAGTGCTGATGCCATACTTAGATGTGAGATATTATCTCACATCTAGATGACATATAGCTCTTCTATGGTACCTAGCGACAAATATGGGCGGTCAATTCTCGAAATCTAACGCTGACGAGCGAACTGTACTGCTCCAATTTGCCAAGTTGAATCACGAGCAGTATAGCTTGCATTGCACCGGTTCGTTCCCGTACTCCAGTATACTAGTCGGAGGGTACTTTGGGACGTAAAAAATCAGCCCGCCCGCATGAGTGTCGACATGGCCCAACCCACCCTTTTCCTCTTGCCGCGAGGCGCTCCAGGAGTGTTGACGTATAATGTGTTGCCTAGTCTCTTCCATTAGATCGGTCTTTTGGTTGCATTGGCTAGAGCATGCACTTCTACATGGTATCAGAGCCAAGAGGTATTGAGTTCAAGACCCGGCTGGCGCAATTAAATTGCAGCCCACTTTAGGTCCACGTTTAGGCCTGAGGGAGTCACACGTGAGGGGGAGTGTTGACGTATAATGTGTTGCCTAGTCTCTTCCATTAGATCGATCTTTTGGTTGCATTGGCTAGAGCATGCACTTCTACATGGTATCAGAGCCAAGAGGTCTTGAGTTCAAGACCCGGCTGGTGCAATTAAATTGCAGCCCACTTTCGGTCCATGTTTAGGCCTGAGGGAGCCACATGTGAGGGGGGGTGTTGACGTATAATGTGTTGCCTAGTCTCTTCCATTAGATCGGTCTTTTGGTTGCATTGGCTAGAGCATGCACTTCTACAAGGAGGACTCACCGCCCAATACCTTGTTTGGATGGGTAAACAGGAATACGGGATCAGCGCTTTCGTCAAGCTCCTTTACCACCGGGGTGCACGCAAAGGCTTCTTCAAGCTCACATGTGTCCTCTTGTCTCTTGTACACAACGGCTTCTCAAGCTCCTTCACAGTCGGTGGTGCACACAAAAGCTTCTTCAAGCTCTCATGTTGGTGCCGGCCGGAGATGCCCATGGTGGCTTCAGTTTTGTCGCTGGCAGAGGTCCCCATGGGAGGACGTCTGCTTCGTCAAACCCAGCCGGCAGAGCCATTGTGATAAGGACGTGTTCGCCTCGTCGACGCCGTCGAGCTCGATGGTGCTGTTTTAATGGCCGGGGGCGCCGAATTGCAGTGGGGGCAACGACATGGACGATGGGCGTAGAAGTGGACGACGAACGCGATAATGGAGATGGCCGATGCAGACATCGACGGTCGTGGCTGAATCTTTGATTGACCAGCCTCGGTACTTGATGCATGCGTCATCCTCTTTGTGTTAATGCCTGGCTTGTTGATTTCCTAACTTGTGGACGTATATAAGTTGATTGGATATTTTGTAAAAAAATGATGTTGGACTATTACTTAGAAAACGAACCCTGAATCTTAGCATAGTGATTAGCTGGCGGCCGATTTAAGGGCTAGATGGGAGGTCGTGAGTTCGATCCACCCGCACGCAAGTATTTTTTTTTCTTTGATTTTAGGAAAGCCCATGACTCGCGGCCCATGCCAAAAATTTGGCCTAGACGACGTACGAACCCTTTCCTATAGAAGGAAAAAAATCGAATTGTGGCATAGCGATTAGCTGGCTCAGCTGATGGCGGACTTAAGAGTGAGATGGGAGGTCGCGAGTTGGATCCACCCACATGCAATTATTTTTTCCTTGATTTTAGGAAAGCCCATGGCTCACGGCCCACGCCAAAATTCAGCCCAGACTACGTACGAACCCTTTTTTATAGAAGGATAAGAAAATAGTACCATCTCGAATAAAAAAACTCAAAAATATAATATGGGTGAACGGATGAAAAAATCAGAGAAACGCACCTTGCTTTATTAGTATGTGTGTGTATATATATATATACACACACATATATATGTATATATATATACACACACTCATAAGCTAGTCTACAACCGATTCCTGAATAAGCTATTCACGAACCCATCCTAACTGCGGGAATATACATAAGCTAACTGTGCATCCTACACTAGTTAACTGTCGGGCGAACTTTTTCTGGAACCTTCTTTTCGCGTAGTTTTTAGGTAGCAATTTTTGAACCGTTTATTGGAATGATGCAAATGATATACCATTTGATAGCTATTGAATAGACGGAACTTTTTCATGTTGATCGTTTTTCCAAAATCATTACGGTTTTCAAACAAAATTCAAAAAACTAAAGATTCTTCAAATGAGGTTTCGGTGTTTTTGTGAAAGAAATTTTCAAACCGTTTGTCGGAATGATGTGTCTGATATACCGTTGAAAAGGTATGGATTAGCGCAAACTTTTTCATACATAACACTTTTTCAGATTCAATGCGGTTTAAGAGCAATTTTTAAAAAAACAAACGCCATTTTCGATCATTTTTGCCCAAACTGCTATAGTACACACTAACTGCCCTTTGCCGAGCAAGCTAACTGCCAGACTGAAGATACTATTTTTTTATTCTTTTTGAGCTCGGGCCAGGCTAACTGCCAGGAGTGAAATAACTATATGTCGGGACTGAGTTGTTAACTGCCGGCCTGAAGATACTAAATTTTTTGTTTATTTTTTTTGCCAAGGTCATGCTATGTGATGCCCCATTTATAATCGTGCACTAATCATACACACATCATGCACGATCACAAACGGTGACACACGTTAATATCATAACACAACTGTACGATACAAATTAAACATAAATCTTTATATTACAAAACAGAGTCACGAGAACCCATAATACATCAGCACGGATAACAAGTCTGGGTACAGACAAGTTAAAAGTGTTTTTCCTTAAGAAGTCTAAGCAAAACAACGACACTCGATCGAAAAGGCGCAGGCCTGCTGCCTGGACCTCCGAACTACTCGTCGACATCGGTCTCCACGTAGTAAGCACCATCGGAACCACCTGCATCCGCGGTGCTACCAGCTATTGCAGCAACCGGGTCGAATGAAAAGAGTAGCAAAGTAACGGTGAGTACTCATCCAAAATACTCGCAAGACTTACATCAGATCTATACTAGATATGCATCGGTATCAAAGGAATAGGATAATATCTGTGGACTAAACTATATAAATTCCAGAATAAGGGGGAATAAGCTCAACTTAACAAAGACTACCAGCATCTTAAAGCAGTACAAGAGAGGAGCGTATATGGTATCAATTTGTACATGCACATAGCAATAACCTGCCTAGAGAGCCTTTCCATGTCTCCGTGTGAGAAAGCGATCTCAGGGTACTCCTGTTTGTTATCTGAGTGTGTTTTATCAAGTATTCGATTTTAGTTGTAATAGGTTGGGATACAACTCCAAGTCGTCATGTGTGACGCCCCCTACTCGACCGTTCACTAATCATACACACCAACATGCACGATCAAGATCAGAGACTCACGGGAAGATATCACAACACAACTCTAGACACAGATTAAACATAAATCTTTATATTACAAGACAGGGGTCACGAGGACCCGAATAATGGTTGTTCTATTTATATGAGTAACATCTTTTATGGTCACGCACCTTTTGTGAATGGTCTATTCTTGTTGAATCTCGATCGTAGTGATACGCATATTCATAATATTGATGTCAAAAGATGCAAAGTTGATAATGACAGTACAACATACTTGTGGCACTGACGTTTATGTCATATTGGTGTAAAGCACATGAAAAACTCCATGCGGATGGACTTTTGAAATCTCTTGATTATGAATCATTTGATACTTGCGAATCATGCCTCATGGGCAAGATGACTAAAACTCCATTCTCTGGAACAATGGAGCGAGCTACTGATTTGTTGAAAATAATATATACCGATGTATGCGGTCCGATGAATGCTGAAGCACGCGGCGGGTATCATTATTTTCTAACCTTCACAGATAATTTGAGTAGGTATGGGTATATCTACTTGATGAAACACAAGTCTGAAACATTTGAAAAGTTCAAAGAATTTCAGAGTGAAGTAGAATCATCGTAACAAGAAAATAAAGTTTCTACGATCTAATCGCAGAGGCGATTATTTGAGTTATGAGTTCGGCCCTCATTTAAGAAAATGTGGAACTGTTTCACAACTCACGCCACCTGGAACACCACAGCGTAATGGTTTGTCCGAACGTCGTAACCGTACTTTATTAGATATGGTGCGTTATATGATGTCTCTTACCGATATGCCACTATCGTTTTGGGGTTATGCATTAGAGACAGCTGCATTCATGTTAAATAGGGCACCGTCTAAATCCGTTGAGACGACACCGTATGAACTATAGTTTGGCAAGAAACCTAAGCTGTCGTTTCTTAAAGTTTGGGGATGCGACGCTTATGTAAAAATGCTTCAGCCTGATAAGCTTGAACCCAAAGCAGAAAAGTGCGTCTTCATAGGATACCCTAAAGAAACAATTGGGTACACCTTCTACCACAGATCCGAAGGCAAGGTCTTTATTGCTAAGAATGGGTCCTTTCTAGAGAAGGAGTTTCTCTCGAAAGAAGTGAGTGGGAGGAATGTAGAACTTGATGAGGTAATTGTACCTTCTCTCGAATTGGAAAGTAACTCATCAGAGAAAACCGTTCCCGTGATGCCTACACCAATAAGAGAGGAAGACAATGATAAAGATCATGAAGCTTCAGATCAAGTTACTATTGAACCTCGTAGGTCGACCAGAGTACGTTCCGCACCAGAGTGGTACGGTAATCCTGTTTTGGAAGTTATGTTGTTAGACAACGGTGAACCTACAAACTATGAATTTGCTATGATGAGCCCAGATTCCGACAAATGGCTTGAGGCCATGAAATCTGAGATAGGATCCATGTATGAGAACAAAGTGTGGACTTTGGTGGACTTGCCCGATGATCGGCAAGCCATTGAGAATAAATGGATTTTTAAGAGGAAGATAGACGCTCATGGTAATATCACTATCTACAAAGCTCAACTTGTCGCAAAAGGTTTTCGACAAATTCAAGGGGTTGACTACGATGAGACTTTCTCACCCGTAGCGATGCTTAAGTCTGTCCGAATCATGTTAGCAATTGTCGCATTTTATGATTATGAAATCTGGCAAATGGATGTCAAAACTGCATTCCTTAATGGATTTCTCAAAGAAGAGTTGTATATGATGCAACCAGAAGGTTTTGTCGATCCTAAGGGTGCTAACAAAGTGTGCAAGCTCCAGCGATCCATCTATGGACTGGTGCAAGCATCTCGGAGTTGGAATATACACTTTGATGAGGTGATCAAAGCATATGGTTTTGTACAGACTTACGGTGAAGCCTGTATTTACAAGAAAGTGAGTGGGAGCTCTGTAGCATTGATGATATTATATGTGGATGACATATTGTTAATTGGAAATGATATAGAATTTCTAGATGGCATAAAGGTATACTTGAATAAGAATTTTTCAATGAAAGACCTCGGTGAAGCTCCTTATATATTGGGCATCAAGATCTATAGAGATAGATCGAGACGCTTGATAGGACTTTCACAAAGCACATACCTTGACAAAGTTTTAAAGAAGTTCAAAATGGACGAGTCAAAGAAAGGGTTCTTGCCTGTCTTGCAAGGTGTGAAGTTGAGTCAGACTCAATGCCCGACCATGGCAGAAGATATAGAGAAAATGAAAGTCATTCCCTATTCCTCAGCCATAGGTTCTATTATGTATGCCATGCTGTGTACCAGACCTGATGTGTGCCTTGCCATAAGTTTGGCAGGGAGGTACCAAAGTAATCCAGGAGTGGATCACTGGACAGCGGTCAAGAATATCCTGAAGTACCTGAAAAGGACCAAGAACATGTTTCTCGTTTATGGAGGTGACGAAAAGCTCGTCGTAAAGGGTTACGTCGATGCAAGTTTCGACACTGATCCGGATGACTCTAAGTCACAAACCGGATACGTATTTATATTGAATGGTGGAGCTGTCAGTTGGTGCAGTTCCAAGCAGAGCGTCGTGGCGGGATCTACATGTGAAGCGAAGTACATAGCTGCTTCGGAAGCAGCACATGAAGGAGTTCATATCCGATCTAGGTGTAATCCCTAGTGCATCGGGTCCAATGACAATCTTTTGTGACAACACTGGAGCAATTGCCATAGCCAAGGAGCCCAGGTTTCACATGAAGACCAAACACATCAAGAGACGCTTCAACTCCATTCGTTAATATGTCAAGGATGGAGACATAGAAATCTGCAAAGTACACACGGATCTGGATGTGGCAGACCCGTTGACTAAGCCTCTTCTATGAGCAAAACATGATAAGCACCAAGACTCCATGGGTGTTAGATTCATTACTATGTAATCTAGATTATTGACTCTAGTGCAAGTGGGAGACTGATGGAAATATGCCCTAGAGGCAATAATAAAGTTGTTATTATTTTATATTTCCTTGTTCATGATAAAGTTTTATTATTCATGCTAGAATTGTATTGACCGGAAACTTAAATACATGTGTGAATACTTAAACAAATACCGTGTCCCTAGTGAGCCTCTACTAGACTAGCTCGTTCATCAAAGATGGTTAAGGTTTCCTAACCATAGACATGAGTTGTCATTTGATAACGGGATCACATCATTAGGAGAATGATGTGATGGACAAGACCCATCCGTTAGCTTAGCATATGATCGTTCTGTTTATTGCTACTGCTATCTTGAATGTCAAATACATGTTCCTCCGACCATGAGATCATGCAACTCCCGGATACCGGAGGAATGCCTTGTGTGCTATCAAATGTCACAATGTAGCTGGGTGGTCATAAAGATGCTCTACAGGTATCTCCGAAGGTGTCTGTTGAGTTGGCATGGATCAAGACTAGGATTTGTCACTCCGTGTTTCGGAGAGGTATCTCTGGGCCCTCTCGGTAATGCACATCACAGAAGCATGCAAGCAAAGTGACTAAGGAGTTAGTTATGGGATGATGTTTTACAGAACGAGTAAAGAGACTTGCCGGTAACGATATTGAACTAGGTATGGAGATACCGACGATCAAATCTCGGGCAAGTAACATACCGATAGACAAAGGGAATTGTGTATGTTGTCATAACGGTTCGACCGATAAGATCTTCGTGGAATATGTAGGAACCAATATGGGCATCTAGGTTCCGCTATTGGTTATTGACCAGTCTCAGTCATGTCTACATCATTCCCGAACCCGTAGGGTCCACACGCTTAACGTTCGCTGACGATATAGTGTTATATGATTTGGTGACCGAATATTGTTCGGAGTCTCGGATGAGATCACGGACATGACGAGGAGCTCTGAAATGGTCCAGAGGTAAAGATTGATATATAGGACGATGATATTTGGACACCGGAAGAGTTTCAGAATGTACCGGGTAGAAATCGGGTCACTGGAAGGGGTTCCGAACACCCCGGGAGGTTAATGGGCCATATGGGCCAAAGGGGAGGAGCACACCAGCCCACGAGGTGCTGGCGCACCTCTCCTAGGCTGCCGGCCAAGGGGAGAGAAGGAAAGGGGGGAGTCAGCCTTCCCCTTCCTTTCCTCTCCCCCCCTTTCCTTCCCCCCTCCGGCAAATATGGAAGGGGGGGCGCCGACTAGGGGAAGACCCCAAGTAGGATTCGGCCTACTTGGGGCGCCCCCTTGGCGGCTCCCTCCTCCCCCCACCTATATATATACGCGGGGGGGGGGGGGGCGCTATACATAACGACGACAATTGCTTAGCCGTGTGCGGCGCCCCCCTCCACAGTTCCGTCCCTCGGTCATATTCTCGCAGTGCTTAGGCGAAGCCCTATTGAGATAGCATCACCATCACCGTCACCACACCGTCGTGTTGCCGGAACTCATCCACTACCTCGTCGTCTTGCTGGATCAAGAAGGCGAGGACGTCATCGAGCTGAACGTGTGCTGAACGCGGAGGTGCCGTACGTTCGGTGCTCGGTCGGTTGGATCGCGAAGTTGTTCGACTACATCAATCGCATTGTTCTAACGCTTCTGCTTACGGTCTACAAGGGTATGTAGACCCACTCCCCCCCCTCTCGTCGCTATGCATCTCCATGGATAGATCTTGCATGTGCGTAGAATTTTTTTTTGTTTTCCATGCAACGTTCCCCAACAGTTTCCACCTGTCCTGTTGTCCCGGCTAAAGTGCATCTCTCGTGTTGGCTGTCGGGACAAGTCCGGTGCTACCACCACATACTGGGTGGTACTGCTAAACATCCGGCCGCCATAGTATCTCTCGCGGGTGCTCTCCAGCCAACCCGTCATTATATGAATCACTCACGGGTACCCTTGGGGCCGACCCGACTTTAGCATTTTATAAGTATTGCAGTGAAGCAACGTATCCGTGATCCTCGCCCAGAGTGATGATGGCTCAGTAACTAAGCATGGCAAATGGACAAGGGTGAAGGGCCAACAGATGGAGTACCATTCTACCTATCCTAAGCATATAGGATAACAGGTAAGGTATCAACATCAGGTTACAAAAATAGGCTATGCAACAGATTAGGAGCTACCGGAATAACAACAGTAGCAAAATCTAATGCATGAATAAGAGGTAAAGAATGGGTGGTATATTGATAGTCAAGGGGGTTTGCTTGCCTGGAAGCTCTGAAGTGAAAGAGGGATCGTCCGGAGTGTAGTCGTACTCTTCAGGGTCGGCAGTCTCGGAGTCTACTGGAGAGAAGAGGGGGGGACAGTAAATTATAAAGCATACAAATGCAATCACAATGCATGACATGGCAGAATGAGGTGACGATGTGACCTAATGCATTACTAAGTATTATAGAAGAGGTGGGAAAATATCCGGGACTATTTTCCCAGCTCTAGTTGATTATCGATATGTTGATCTGGAGGGGAAGGTTCCATGTTTGTTATGTTAGAGGCATGTGACAGGTATGTGGGTAGAATATTCAGATTCGTCATATTTTTTTGACCATTTTTCATATATAAATTATTTTCATTCAGGCTACGGTTTATTTTCTATGAATTTTTGAAGTTTTAAACATTTTCTGGATTTATCTGATTTATTTTTATTTCGAGAAACAATTAACTAAAAATGCTAAACGCAACCAGAGGTGTACTCAGCTATACAGCACTGTGGCTGACAGTGGGCCCGGGGATGGCTGAGTCAGCAGGTCAGCAGTTGACCTGTTGACCGGTCAACAAGGTCAACTGGGTCTACTAGGGCCGACTGGAGTGACCCAGGGTGGCCCAGTGGCAGGGCCACATCGGCCTGCTGGTGTTTAAAGGCCGGCAACACCCAAACACGGCGAATGAACTTGGGCCGGCGTTGGAATTCGCCCACAGGGCATCATTTGGAGCGCGCGAGGGCGCGTTCGAACGAGCGGAGTGCAGCGCGTCGATCTGCGGTGATGGCTCGGCCAGAGGTGGAGTGAAGCGATGGCGGCGACCACCGAGGCAGACGCCGGAGTTCGGGTGAGGTCGAGTACGTTACTACGGTGCATGGAAGGATGCGTGCGTGGGCCCGTTGGACTCCTGGGAGCTCCAGGAGCACGACGCCGAGCTCGTTTGCGAGCTGTGGCCGTGGCAGCGACGAGGTCAGCGACAACAAGTTCGGGCGTCCAAGGCATCTATGGCTACACGGGCAGAATCGACGGGCAAGCAGAGGGGAAAAGATGCGGGGCTTACAGTAACCTGTATGTGTGCCTAGCATGCTCGAGGAGGCCTCGAGGTCGTCGAAATCGACGGAGTTTGGTTGGCGGCCAAAGGTTGGAGACGACGAGGCTGCGCTTGCTGCAGAGGCCCTCAGCTCCAACGGGTGGCTCCGGTCGACGCGGTGGAGTGAGGTGATGCTTCTTGGCACGGTGACTAGGCTCGGGGAGGTCAATGGCAGCGGTGGCGACGGGCCATGGTGACGACGGTGCTCGGGCAAGATCGACAGCGAGGGAGAGGGAGCATGCGACGGGGAATGACTGGCCGGGAGCATCCAAGTGGTTGAGGGGGTTGTCATTATCCCCTCCAGCCACCCACTTCATCGCCGTGACAGCCTGTGGCTAGAGCCGTGTGCGCTCGGCCGTGGGCGCGTCGACACGGAGGGGGAGCGCAGGTAGGAGATGATGCTGGTGGGCTGGGCCTGCTCTTGTGGACTATGGCCCAGTCGCATAGTGTCCCTTTTCTTTTTCCCTTTTCATTTTTCTGTTTTCTTTTATAGCTCATGTTTGCATTTAATTCTCACTCCAAATGACTTTTGCAAAATATGAAACTTGCCACATTAAATACTCTTCAATATTCTATACTATCACAATAAGTTTGGGATTTTAATGAATTCATTAGATTTATGTTTAAATTGGATTGATTTAAATGAGGCTGTTTAGGTTCTGTTTTTAGAAGCTAGACTCAAGATGAGCAAACAAGTGATCTGGTTTTCTTTCACCATAATTACAAATGGATTATTTACAGAAACATGAACTATTTTGCTTCCAAGTTTGTGAAATTTTTATTTTGACTTGCAAATTGAATTTGAATTTGGATAGGGTTTGAGAGTTGAATTATTTCTTAGTGGAAATTCATCTATGATGATCATGATGACCTAGCACATTAACTTGGATAATGATAGGCTAATATCTGGGGGTGTTACATCCTATTACCATGGACACGGCTATTCAAATAGTTTAATTTCCCTGCAGGGGTGCACCACATAACTCGATAAGCTCGATTATCTCTGGCTGGACACACTTTTCTGGGAAATGCCTGGCCTCAGATAATCGACACGCCGAAGTCCTATCTAGGCTCTCCAGAGAGGTCAATATGCCGGTCTACATCCTAAGCGCAAAGGGGTCATCGACCGATCACCCTAAGCACTCCTGCACGTTGTGTTACTGGCCGGGGACCAAGCCCACCTCTGTATACATATCAGGCAGTTCCATCATCACCCCAACAATCAGTCCGCTGAAATCTGATAGAGCTTTCAGGAGGAACTGACGATGCCGAGGGCCCCATAACCATTATTCCGCGCGGTAGTTAGTGTGTGTATGTCAGTGGCAATTCTCAGATCAAATACCCAAATCTCATTAAGTGTGTTATTATTGACTAACCACGGACACCGACCAGGGCCCACGCCCACCTCTCTCTGGGTGGTCTCCGACTGCCCTGTCGTTCCGCCATAGTGAATCACTCGCGGGTGCTCTCCGAGCCGACACGACTTTAACATATCATGTATGGTGTAATAGTATATAGTATATCCATGATCATCGCTGATGTCTACTACACAACTTGTTCTTTTAGACTCGTGTTGGGCCTCCAAGCGCAGAGGTTTGTAGGACAATAGCAATTTTCCCTCAAGTGGATGACCTAAGGTTTATCAATCCGTGGGAGGCATAGGATAAAGATGGTCTCTCTCAAACAACCCTGCAACCAAATAACAAAGAGCCTCTTGTGTCCCCAACACACCCAATACAATGGTAAATTGTATAGGTGCACTAGTTCAGCGAAGAGATGGTCATACAAGTGTAATATGGATAGTAGATATATGTTTTTGTAATCTGAAATAATAAAAACAGCAAGGTAACTAGTAATAAAAGTGAGCACAAATGGTATTGCAATGCTTGAAAATAAGGCCTAGGGTTCATACTTTCGCTAGTGCAATCTCTCAACAATGCTAATATAATTGGATCATATAACCATCCCTCAACGTGCAGTAAAGAATCACTCCCAAGTTCCTATTAGCGGAGAACATAATATATAAATTGTTTGTAGGGTACAAAACCACCTCAAAGTTATCCTTTCCAATCGATCTATTGTCCTATTCCTATAAGTGTCACAAACAGCCCTAGAGTTCGTACTAAAATAACACCATATGACATACATCAACCAACTCTAATGTCACCTAGATACTCCAATGTCACCACAAGTATCTGTGCGTTGATTATACGATATGCATCAAACAAGTTCATAATCATAATATTCAATCCACACAAAGAACTCCAAGGAGCCCCCAAAGTTTCTATCGGAGAAAAGATAATGAAAACATGCATCAACCCCTATGCATAGATACCCCAATGTCACCACGGGAATCCGCGAGTTGAGTGCCAAAACATATATCAAGTGAATCAATATAATACCCCATTGTCACCACGGGTATTTATATGCAAGACATACATCAAGTGTTTTCAAATCTGAAATATTCAATCCAACAATAATGAAACCTCAAAGGGAAAAGATTCAATTCATCACAACAAGGATAGAGAGGGAAGAAACACCATATGATCCAACTATATTAACAAAGCTCACGATACATCAAGATCGTGCCAAATCAAGAACAAGAGAGAGAGAGAGAGACAAAACACATAGCTACTGGTACAAACCCTCAGCCCCGAGGGTGAACTACTCCCTCCTCGTCATGGAGACCACCGGGATGATGAAGATGGCCTCCGGTGATGCTTTCCCCCCTCCGGTAGGGTGACGGAAAAGGGTTGTAGATGAGATCGTGGAGGTGAGGGAGTCCTGGACTAGGGGGTCATCGGATGTACGGCCTAATTGGCATGGGCCGGATGGTTGGGCCGCATGGAATACGAAACAGAAGGTTGCCCCCGTGTCTGGAAAGGAGTCTTTATCATTCTAATGTGTGCTCCAAGGAAAGTCCAGGTGGCCTGGCGTGGTTATTCCTTTCTCTGTAACAGACTACGTGTAACCCTAGGGTCCCCCGGTGTGTATATAAACAGGAGGGTTTAGTCCGTATAGGATACCAGAACAATAATAGGCATACACCTCTAGGGTTTAGCTAATACGATCTCGAGGTAGATCAAATCTTGTAATCATCATCTACATCGAATATAATCAAGGAGGACATAGGGTTTTACCTCCATCAAGAGGACCCGAACCTGGGTAAACATTGTGTCTCCTGTCTCCTGTTCCCCATTGATCCAAGACCCACATCTCGTGACCCCCTACCCGAGATCTATCGGTTTTCATACCGACATTGGTGCTTTCATTGAGAGTTTCGCTGCGGGATCGCTGAAAGGATCGATGGCTCGCCTTATCATCAACAACGGCATCGTCGCTGGGGAGACCTTCGTCCCCGGCCAGCTCTTCGCGTTCGGTGGCTTTGTCCTACGCACCAACTCGACCGATCATCTGGACTAGGTTAACAGCTTCGCCCTTGGTCGTCGGATCAGGTTCGGAAGCTTGGATTACGTCACCGATATCCGAGGTGATCTGATCCTCGAGGGGTTCGCGGGTTCGACCAGCGCACCCAATAATTTCGAAGGGGTGTCTTGGGATCAACTATCCGGCCCCGTCCAGGGGTCGACTCTCTCTACGGCGCCGGCCTTGAGCTCGGGCCCGTTCTCACCATCCGAAGACGGGGAGTCAAACCCCACCGGACCCATTACTCTTGACACGCACCCAGCTCTAAACTTGGGCGCAACCTCATCGTTCACGGACCAGGAGTCAACCTTGGCCGGAATCATTACTTCCGATCCAGACTCTCTTCCCGATAGGAGCTCGACTCCGATATCTGGACCACCGGATTCGACATCTGCCGGACACGCCCAGGTCCTTGACCCCGAGAGCAGTCCCGCAGACCCTGATACCGCCAGTCCCGCCCAGCTCACATTACTAAATGAGGTGTTGGACCGTATTCAATCTCTAGCCATCACCGAGGTTCTGCCTCCGGTTTACACCTGGCCCGATCCTGAGGCCGGGCTCAGGGAATTTTGTGTTCCACCCACCACCCACTTAATATCCACTGTCGAGGACTTAACCGACATGCTAGACTATGCTTCAGAAGAAACGGATGGCATGGACGAAGACGTCGAAGCAGAACCTAGCCAAACCCTGCCCACCACCTCGCGCTGGACGGCCACCTCAACCTATGATGTTTATATGGTGGGTACTCCCAAGAAGGATGACGACGGCACTCCCGAACAGGTGAGGTTAAGCCCGTCAAAGAACCACCAAAGCGCTGACGACAACGGCGCCAATCTAGATCACATCGGGGTAGGGAAAGTAACACCGGCACCGGGGAGGAGGATACCCTGGATAACACCGGCGAGCTCAACGACCCCGCCGCCCCCGAACACCAATAATACAGATCGGAGGAGCAGGAGGGTCAGTTCAATCCCAAAGACCGCGTAGACCACAATGACTCTAAGGATAATAACTATCTGCCCCTCTCTGAAGAGGACGTCAGCCTCAGTGACGAAGACTTCATCGTCCCTGAGGAGCGACTGGAGCAAGAACGCTTCAAGCGGCAGCTTATTGCTACCGCTCGCAGTCTCAGAAAGAAACAACGGCAGCTGACGGCCTAACAGGACACCCTAAATGATAGGTGGACTAAAGTCCTGGTGGCCGAAGAGGGATATGGCTATAAGCGGCAAACCTAGAGCTACCCTAAGCACAAGCTGCTGCCACAATTTGATGACGAGGCTCTCGCACCCATACCGTCAAGGTACAACTAGGCAAACCAGCCCGACCGTCCACCTCGAGGACGGGATAGGACGGCTGATGGAGCCGAACACCAGCCCGCTCCCCCTCGCCATAAGGGCAAGGAAGCGGTGCATCCGAACTACAAATATGACCTGCGCCAAGACCTAGCCAATAGAGCCGGCCAGACCAGGTCCATTTACGGATCAAGAGGACATGCCCTCGTGGTAGACGATGGCTATCAAGCCTGGCGCAACCGGAATGACAGAGCTCGGGAGCAATACTGAACTCAGACGTCAACTGATCTCCGGCGCGACGTAACTCGGGTCAGGGGCGCTGCACACCCAATGTGCTTCACAGACGAGGTGATGCGGCACCAGTTCCCAGAAGGGTTTAAACCCATAAACATTGAACAATATGATGGGACTACGGACCCGGCAATATGGATTGAAGACTTCCTTTTCCGCATTCATATGGCTCGAGGAGATGATCTCCATGCCATAAAGTACTTGCCATTGAAACTTAAAGGACCGGCGAGACACTGACTGAATAGCCTCCTCGAAAACTCTATAGGGAGCTAGGAGGACCTGGGGGTTGATTTCCGAGCTAACTTCCAGGGCACTTATGTCCGGCCACCGGACACAGACAATTTGAGTCACGCAATCCAGCAGCCCGGAGAACCAAATCGTCGATTGTCCGGATGCTGAGGCCATAGCCACATTCAAGCACAGTATTCGCGATGAATGGCTCGCCCGACAGCTCTGCCAGGACAAGCCGAAGACAATGTCTGCTCTTACCGCACTTATGACCTGCTTTTGCATGGTTGAAGATAGCTAGTTGGCTCGTAGAAGCAACAACATGACAGACCCCGGTACCTCAGAGGTCCGGGAGGGAAATGGGAAGGCGCGGCGTAACAAGAACAATCGCCAAAGCAACAATGGAGAAGCAGATGACACGGCGATTAACGCCGGATTCAGCAACTCCAAGTACGGTCAGCGGAAGAAACCCTTTAAAGGAAATAAGGACGGACCATACGCCTTAGACAAAATATTGGAGAGGCCCTGCCAGATTCATGGCACTCCGGATAATCCCGCCAACCACACCAACCGTAACTGTTGGGTGTTTAAACAAGCCGGCAAGATAAACGCCGAAGACAAGGGCAAGGGCCCCTGGCCCGAACACCGGAGGGTAAAAACAATTTCCCCCTGAGGTAAAGACAGTGAACATGATTTATGTCACCCATATACCAAAGAGGGAGTGCAAGCGCGCATTACGGGACGTCTACACCATGGAGCCTGTAGCCCCGAAATTTAACCCCTGGTTGGCATATCCGATCACCTTCGACCGCAGAGACCACCCAACCAGCATCCATCACAGAGGCTCGGCGGCCCTGGTCCTTGATCCCATATTCGATGGGAATCACCTCATCAGAGTCCTCATGGACGGAGGCAGCAGCCTAAACCTAATCTACGAAGACACAGTAAGGAAAATGGGTATTGATCCGTCAAGAATCAAACCCAGCAACACTACCTTTAAAGGAGTGAGCCCAGGTGTCGAAGCCCGCTGTTTGGGCACAATAACTTTGGAAGTAGTGTTTGGCTCTCCGGACTATTTCTGCAGCGAGGACTTGATCTTCGACATTGTCCCCTTCCGCAGTGGTTATCACGTGCTACTGGGATGAACTATGTTTGCCCGCTTTAAAGCGGTCCCGCATTACGCTTACCTGAAGCTTAAAATGCCTGGACCCAGGGGTGTCATCATAGTTAATGGCAACACGGTGTGTTCCCTCCGAACTGAGGAACATACCGCGGCCTTACCAGCCAAAGTGCAGTGCAGCATGGATAAGCCAAGGAATCCGCTCACCATCAACGGGCACGACTCAGGCAAACGTGCCCAGCCTGCACCCCAGCGTGAAAGCTCGCTTGACGCCCAGCTAGGGTAGCAATTTGGCCTCTGTAGCATGCCCGCCGTACTAGCAAAGTACGTGCCTCGCATGCACAATTTCACGCTTAAAGTACCTTGGGCAGCTGCAGGGGCAATCTTATCAAACAGTCCAAAGCTTGGTTCAACCTTGCTAGGACCTTCTAGGTCTTCGGATCATGATGAGTTCCATTAAGGACCTATCCGGCATCAAGCTACACACAAGACGGCGACCTTTTTCAGACCCTCTTTCTCAGGGCCCAATCGCCGGACTCATAACTCTCAAGGATGTTTTCCCTTCAAAGGAGTAAAGGTGTAGACGTGCAACAGGGCAAAGTAGGGACATCAAACCATGTATCAAGGCTTTGTGTAAACCTTTCCCTTCTTTAAAAAATTCATATTAATATCTTCTTAAGTTTTGGTAGTTTGCATTGTACAGATCAACGTCATATAAGAGTACAAAGGAAGAAAATGTTTTTTTGACCTATTCGGTCCCTCCTATGTACATTTCCCTTTACTTTTGCTTTCTCTTCAAACACCAAAGCACACCGTTCGGGTGAGCTTCATCCTTTCTACACACCGGCCACTAGACCGGGGGCTGTTACTCCCTTACACATTAAGTCCGAACACCTGCTTTGGTGTGATCGGTGTCTCGGATTTTGCACTATATGCATCGGTTCCAAATTATGTCTCGGGTAATAGTTGGGTTGCCCGACTCCTGTGTTTACCCTCTTATGTTCCGCACGTTCGGCTAAGAAGGTAAAGGGAGAACTACTGCGATTGTATTTCCAGCTCATCTGGTTAAGTACCTCAGTAGAGAAAGCCAAAAACTGACTATCATAATATGCGAGAACTGTTCGGCAATCCGATGACCAAGTGTCATACTACAAATCATTGACGATTACTTCATGTTATACGAGGGGCTGGTTTTCGTCCAGCCGTGTGACAAAGGTATATACCTCGGCTAGCTGATCACACATCAGGGGCTAGTCCTTAGCCCCGCAGTCAAGCTCGTATGGCTAAGTGAAAGTGGTAAAACCACATAGTTTGACTGCCTAGTTTCGCCCACGTAAACCTCATTCACGGACCAAGACGTTGGCTAAGGGTTGAGACGTGAAGATCGAAACACCCCTGTAGTATCTACATGGGGGCTGAAGCCGACGACTGGTAGCTTTCAAAATATAAATGGCCGCACAGGAGTCAAAATAATAATACCACAAAGACGCACATATAAGTAGCGCAAACATAACATATATCAAAAGGTTAAGCATTGTTCTACATGCTAGGTACATTACTCATACATAACATCCTTGGAACACTGGGCCTCTATTGCCCGAGCTCCGTCCATGACTTCAGCAAAGTACAGCTCGGGCGCCGGTGGGTTTTTCCTTCAGGCGGAGGTCCAGTCGCCACTTCGGCTGGTTTCATCTTCGGCCATGGGACCTTGGTCCTGGCGAAGGCCATCCGGGCTCCCTCGATGCATGCCGAGCGCTTCACCGCCTCGATCTGAGGAGACGCATCGCGCAGCCGTTGCACCAGGCCGAAGTAGCTACTTGGGATCGGTTCGGCCGGCCACAGACAAATGGAGATGTCCTTCATGCGAGCTCAGCCGTCTGATGCAGCTCCATGAGCAGCTTCATCTGGTTGCTAAGAATGGGAGGGTGTTCAGGCGCTTGAAATTGCGCCCAGAAAAGTTTCTCTTGCACCTCCCCTCCTGGGTGCGGAAGTACTTGGCGGCGTCGGCCGCACTCCTCGGAAGATCCGCAAAGGCTCCTGGAGAACGCCATACTCGCGTGAGTAATGCGTACCGTTGACCTCCAAAGACACTCTGCAGTAAATACGGCTTACCAGCGGCTATCTGCTTTGCTTGACGGATCTCCTCGCGAGCACTCTGGGTCTCAGTCTGCGCCTCTTCGGCCTCATTGCTGATCTTGGAGAGTTCGGTAGACTGGTCCGAACTCTTCTGCTTAAGGACGTCACATTTGGTGATAACATCCTTGATCTCTGCTACTTGTAGATTGCGTTGGATTTTTATCCCCGAAGAGGAGAGGATGATGCCACACAGTAGAGTAAGTAGTTCCCTCAGTTAAGAAACCAAGGTTATCAATCTAGTAGGAGAACCAAGGAACACCATGTAAACAACACCTACACACAAAACGCAAACCCACGCACCCAATGCAAACGAGAGGTTGTCAATCTCTCGGCGGTCAAGTAACGAGATTAAATGGTATATGATAGATTGATAGATTGATAAATAAATAAAAGATAAAAAAGTGCAGCAAGTATTTTTGGTATTGTTGTATAAGTAAACAAGATAGATCTTATGATAAAAGTAGACCCGGGGGCCGTAGAGTTCACTAGAGGCATCTCTCAAGAAAATAGCATACGGTGGGTAAACAAATTACTGTTGGAAAATTGATAGATAAGCAAATAATTATGACGCTATCCAAGGCAATGATCATGATATAGGCATCACATCCAAATCAAGTAGACCGACTCCTGCCTGCATCTACTACTATTACTTCACACATCGACCGCTATCCAGCATGCATCTAGTGTATTGAGTTCAAGAGAACGAAGTAGTGCATTAAGAACGATGACATGATCTGGTCAAGATAAACACAAATAAGAATTCATCCCAACTTGTTATCCCTAATGGCAACAATACTTGCGTGTCAATTCCCCTTCTGTCACTAGGACTGAGCACCGCAAGATCGAACCCATTACCGATTACCTCTTCCCATTGCAAGAAGATCTAATCTAGTTGGCCAAACCAAACCAAAACTTCGGAGAAGAAATACAAGGCTATTCTAAATCATGCATAAAGGAGATCAGCAAAGAACTCAAATAAAGAATGGATAGATCTGATCATAAACTCACAATTCATCGGATCCCAACAAACACACCGCACAAAGTCATTACATCGGATGGATCTCCATGAAGATCATGGAGACCATTGTATTGATAATCCCAAAGAGAGAGAGAGAGCCATCTAGCTACTACCTACGGACCCGTATGTCTATGGTGAACTACTCACGCATCATTGGAGAGGCGGCAAGGTTGATGTAGAGCCCCTCCATGATGAGTTCCCCCTCCGGCGGAGTACCGGAGATGGCCTCCAAATGGGATCTCGCGAGAACAAAGGCTTGCGGCGGCGGAAAAAGTATTTCGTGGACTCCCCTAAGGGTTTTGGAATTCTTCTAAATTTATAGTGGTGGAGGTAGGGCAATTGGCGCAAGGAGGGGCCCACATGGCACTGGGGTGCGCCCCCCTGGGACGCGCCGTGGTGCCATGTGGGGCCCTCCAGTCTTTTCTTCCTTGGCCTCCAAGTTCCTGGTGATCCTTATCCTTAGAAAAAAATCTCCAATAAGTTTCAGTACGATTTGATCTTATCTGGTATTGATTTTCTGTAAAACAAAAACAGGGCAGAAAATAGGAACTGGCACGTGGCACTAAGTTAATAGGTTTGTCCCCAAAAATGATATAAAAATGTATAAAATCATAATAAAAGCATCCAAAAATAATAATATCATAGCATGGAACAAGCAAAAACAATAGATACATTGGAGACGTACCAAGCATCCCCAAGCTTAACTCCTGCTCGTCCTCAAGTAGGAAAGTGAGAAAACATATTGTTTATTCTGGAATGCTACCCAACATACTTCCCATTACTTTCATAGATAAGACATGAGGACTTGTATGATTCAAAGCAATAGTTTATAGTTTGATATGAAGACATAAATACTGAAGTGATGCTAAGAAGCAACCATGCCTTTCAAAATAACAATGCTAAAGAAAATTATCCCTAGCCCATTATGCTCAATCATTGATCCATTCATGAAACACACTTGAATATCAATCATAATCCATGCACACAGATGACCACTTGACCCCCTAGTTGGTGCTTTTAATGAGAAGGATGAGACTCAACATAAAAGTAAATAGAAAGGCCCTTCGAAGAGGGAAGCATTGACTTACAGAGGTGCCAGAGCTCAAGTTTTAAAAAGAGATGAAAAATTTATTTTGGGAGGCATGCTTTTCTCGTCAACGAGAACGACTTAAGGTTCCCAATAGTTTTCACATTGGATACATCATAGGCGGTTCCCAAACAAAAAATAAAAGTTTTGCTCCCCATCATCGTTCCATGGTTTTGAGATGTATGTCCCTTATTTCCAGCCACATCCGAAGGAGTTTGTTTACCACCTTTCCTTATCACAATCCATGGCTAGCCGTATTCACGGGTGCCCTCCATACAAACACATTCCAAGGAAATTCAATTTATTTTGGGACTGGGCATCCCTTTTACCACCACACTCTCGTGCAATGACAAGTGAATAAACACTCATCGTGAGAATGACATATCCAACATGAAAATCATTGGCCACCCCTCACCGCTTCATGAGCGATACGGGCACACAAAAGAGAAATTATTTTGAAATATTTTTAGAGATGGCACATGCAAATTTACTTAGGACGGCATTGAAATACCGTATATAGGTAGATATGGTGGACACAATTGGCAAAACAAGTTTAAGGTAAAGGATGTACAAGTAGTATTCCCACTTAGTACAAATGGAGGCTAGCATAAAGGTTGAGAAGCGACCAACTAAGAAACCATAATGATGCACATGCATACATAAAACATAACCAACACCGAATAATGCACCACAAGTAGGATGTAACTTCATTGCATAACTATTGACTTTCATGCTAGCATAGGGAATCATAAACCTTACCATCATTATTCATACTAGAGCATAATTACTCATGAACATAACTCACATATCATCATCTACATATCTCAAAACCATTGGAAAGAATCAAGTTTTTCATGTCCCATAAAATTTTTATGCTAGTGTTCATTATTCTACTTGAATATTCATCACATGGGGACCAAGCTCATAGCTTGTGCAATTTACCATAACTATTCTCATACTCTCAAAAAGATATAAGTGAAGCATGAGAGCAACATTTCTACAAAATATCTAGCATTCTCAAAAAGATATAAGTGAAGTAAGAGAACAAGTTTCTTCAAAACATTCGCACCACCGTGCTAAAAAAGATATAAGTGAAGCACTAGAGCAACCACCTAGCTCAACAAATTTAAGTGAAGCACAAAGAGCAATTCTAATAAATTATGACGACGAGAGGCCATCCCAAGAAAATGTGTTCAGAGGTGATGATTGTGACAAACTAAAAAGCAAAGACTCATATCATACAAGACGCTCCACACAAAACACATATCATGTGACGAATAAATATATAGCTTCAAGTGTGTTACCGATAGTCGTTAGAAGAAAGAGGGATGCCTTCTGGGGCATCCCCAAGCTTAGACGCTTGAGTCTCCTTGGATATTACCTTGGGGTGCCTTGGGCATCCCCAAGCTTAAGCTTTTGCATCTCTTCATTCCTTCATCCATCGTCGTCACACCCAAAACTTGAAAACTTCAATCACACAAAACTCAACAAAACCTTCGTGAGATCCGTTAGTATAACCAAGCAAATTACTACTATAAGTACTGTTCAAAACCCATTCAAATTTTATTTGCATTATAGGTACTGTGTTCTCACTCTCCCATGGCTTGCAGCCCCTGATACAATCCATAGTTTCATCAAAACAAGCAAACAATGCATCAAAAACAGAATTTGTCAAAAACAGAACAGTGTGTAGCAATCTGTCGAAAAGCCATACTTCTGTAACTTCAAAAATTCTGAAAAATTAGGACAACGTGGAAAATTTGTATATCAATCACATGAAAAATATTCAGATTCATTCAACGGCAGATCAATTTATAAAAATTATGGACTGGGCGTCAAAGTTTCTGTTTTTCACAGAATTGTGTTCACAAGCATCCACATCATCCCAAAGGTCTTACTTGGCACAAACACTAATTAAAATATAAAAACCAACTCAAAACAGAGGCAAACAAAGGATAATCAAAAGAACATAACAAAAAGGTGAAAAATAAAAATTTATTCTATTCGTTGGGTTGCCTCCCAACAAACGCTATAGTTTTATAGCCATTAAGATAGGCTTGACATTTCAATGATGCTCACATGAAATATAGTAATTGAAACATAAAGAGAGCATCATATACATGTGCAAAACACATATAAGTCTAACATACTTCCTATGCATAGGCATTTTATAAGTAAACAAATTATCAAGACAAGCAATATCTAGCATATGCATGGAAGAAGAAAGAAACAATAGCAATCTCAACATGAAGAGAGGTAACTTAGTAACATGAAAAATTTTACAACCATATTTTCCTCTCTCATAATAATTACATGTAGGATCATACTCAAATTCAAAAATATAGCCATCACATAACATATTCTCTATATGATCCTCATGCATGCAAAGTTGACACTCTTCCAAAATAGTGGGATTATCATCAACTAAAGTCATGACCTCTCCAAACCCACTTTTATCAAAAGTTTCATAAGATTGAACACACTCCAAATATGTGGGATTATTTTCTAAAGTTGACACTCTCCCAAACCCACTTTCAATAGTATTACAAACAACATAATCATCATGAGGTTTAAATAAATTTTCAAGATCATAAGAAGCATCACCCCAATCATGATCATTACAATGAGTAGTGGACATAACATAATCATCATCCCCAAGCTTGGGGTTTTGCATATCATTAACATAATTGACATTAATAGAATTTATAATAACATCATTGCAATCATGCTTTTCATTCAAGGAGCTATCATGAATCACTTTATAAAGCAAAACTTCATAGAGATAATCAAGTGTACTCATCTCACTAGCAATTTGTTCATCATGAACCGGTCTTTTGAAAAGATTAGCAAGTGGATGAGGATCCATAACAATAAATTTTTAGCAAGCGAAGATGCAAGAAAATAGAAGGCACATGGCAACACAAGAAAAGATAGCAAACACGAAAAAGGCAAATAAAAATGGCAAAAGAGAAAGAAAATATTTTTGTAAAATTTTTTTAGAAGTGAGGGAGAGGAAAACGAGAGGCGAATAGAAAATAAAGTAAATGCAAAGGTAAGTGTTGAGAGTGTAGGTACTTGGTAATGTTGATGATGTCTCCCCGGCAACAGCGCCAGAAATTGGCAAGTTGACGGGAGACGATGTTGACTTGATCCTCCCCGGAAACGGCACCAGAAATTCTTTCTGCTGCTTGTAGACTGCGTTGGATTTTTATCCCCGAAGAGGAGAGGATGATGCAGCATAGTAGAGTAAGTATTTCCCTCAGTTATGAAACCAAGGTTATCAATCCAGTAGGAGAATCAAGCAACACCACGTAAACATCACCTACACACAAAACACAAACACTCGCACCCAACGCAAACGAGAGGTTGTCAATCTCTCGGCGGTCAAGTAACGAGATTAAATTGTATATGTTAGATTGATAGATTGACAAATAAATAAAATATAAAAAAGTGCAGAAAGTATTTTTGTATAAGTAAACAAGATAGATCTTATGATAAAAGTAGACCCGGGGGTCGTAGAGTTCACTAGAGGCATCTCTCAAGAAAATAGCATACAGTGGGTAAACAAATTACTGTTGGGCAATTGATAGAAAAGCATATAATTATGACGCTATCCAAGGCAATGATCATGATATAGGCATGACATCCAAATAAAGTAGATCGACTCCTGCCTGCATCTACTACTATTACTTCACATATGGACCGCTATCCAGCATGCATCTAGTGTATTAAGTTCAAGAGAACGATGTAATGCATTAAGAACAATGACGTGATGTAGTCAAGATAAACGCAAATAAGAATTCATCCCAACTTGTTATCCTTAATGGCAACAATACTTGCATGTCAATTCCCCTTCTGTCACTAGGACTGAGCACCGCAAGATCGAACCCATTACCGAGCACCTCTTCCCATTGCAAGAAAATATAATCTAGTTGGCCAAACCAAACCAAAACTTCGGAGAAGAAAGACAAGGCTATACTAAATTATGCATCAAAGAGATCAGCAAAGAACTCAAATAAAACAAGGATAGATCTGATCATAAACTCACAATTCATCGGATCCCAACAAACACACCGCACAAAGTCATTACATCGGATGGATCTCCATGAAGATCATGGAGACCATTGTATTGAGAATCACAAAGAGAGAGAGCCATCAAGCTACTACCTACGGACCCGTAGGTTTATGGTGAACTACTCACGCATCATCGGAGAGGCGGCAAGGTTGATGTAGAGCCCCTCCGTGATGACTTCCCCCTCCGGCGGAGTACCGGAGAAGGCCTCCAGATGGGATCTCGCGAGAACAGAGGCTTGCGGCGGCGGAAAAAGTATTTCATGGACTCCCCTAAGGGTTTTGGAATTCTTCTGAATTTATAGTGGTGGAGGTAGGGCAATTGGCGCAATGAGGGGCCCACATGGCACTGGGGCGCACCCCCCCGGGGCGCGCCCTGGTGCCATGTGGGGCCCTCTAGTCTTTTCTTCCTTGGACTCCAAGTTCCTGGTGATCCTTATCCTCAGAAAAAAAATCTGCAAAAAGTTTCGGGACGATTTGATCTTATCTGGTATTGATTTTCTGTAAAACAAAAACAGGGCAGAAAACAGGAACAGGCACGTGGCACTAAGTTAATAGGTTAGTTCCCAAAAATGATATAAAAATGTATAAAATGATAATAAAAACATCCAAGAATAATAATATCATAGCATGGAACAAGCAAAAATAATAGATACGTTGGAGACGTATAAAGCTCCTGCTCCACCTCGGCTACTCAAGCCTCATGCTGGTTCCGAGCAGCCCGATCGGCCTCCAGATCGGCAGCCGCCTTCTCAGCGACCGCCTTCCCCGCTGTGGCCTCTTTCCTGGCCTCTGCGAGCATGGCCTTGAGGCTCTCAACCTCAGCGGCGCCAGCTATGGACAAAATTTGTAACATATCAGGTTCTGACCAAGAATGTGCTAAGAATAATCCCGAACTATTGATAGAATTCGGTCACACTTACCTTGCATTTCTTCAAAATGCTTGTTTACGCGGTCGAGCTCCTCGTCGGCGGCTTGGAGTTCCTGGTTTAGTTCGGAAATCTCCGCGGCATTCGAAGCCGCAGCCAGCGTGGAAGCCTGTCACATTAAGATACAATAAGTATTTCCCAAAAAATGGAACTATCGATCCTTTGTCCAGTTCTTTCAAAACCAGACAAAGTATCGGGGGCTACTGTGTATATAAAGATAGGCAAAACAACTTATTTTCTAGTAATACAAAAAGCATTACATCGCTTACCTCGAAGCCTGTCAACTGGCCATCGAAGGCGTCCTTCAGTCCGCTGCTGGCAGACTGAATCTTCTTCATCACCGTACAAAATAGGGCACGGTGTTCTTCCATGATGGAAGCATTCTTCAGTGCCTCCTCTAGGGCATCCGGTTGCCCAGGCTCCATCGGCTCGGTGGAGGGCTACGCCGGAGACGGAACCCTGGCCCCCTCTCTAGCAGGGGGCTGAACTGTCACCTCCGGAGTCCTAGAAGGCTCCGAAGCAGTATTCGGGGAAGGCCCGGACTGGCCGGGCTCTTCTTCTTCATGCACCAGAGCGGATTTCTCCCCCTGGTCTTCGGCGGCTGAGGTATGCACCTCGTCCATGATCTCAACGGCCCCGCCCGCTTTCTCCGTGCCAGGAAGTGTCCAATGAGATGACACCTCGGCACCGTCCACAGTGGTGAAGGGCGGGGACCACGGCGGTGTCCCACTCTCCAACAGATCGGCTGGTGGAGAACTTCCCTCAGATAATGGCTCAGCGGGGATCATGCGGGGAGGGTTGTGACACAACATACGATCGGTCAAATAAAAAAGTTATAAGAATATAAAATAATATAAGAAGTGTTCGGACTCATACGTTGTGGCCAGGGGTTTGACCCTGGTGTTTCATTTTAGAACGTCTTCGGACGCGACGGATGCCGCGTCAGAATCAGAGCTGTCGCGCAAGACCAGCTTTTGCCTGCGTGGTTTCTTCTGGGCAGGCGGAGCAATCTCCTCGACGTCCTCGGACGCCACCCTCTTCTTTGCTTGGGGGGAGTTGCTCTCCTCCCCTTCTTCCTCCTCCTCTCCCTCATGGGTCGAGGGGGCCTCGGTCTCTTCGGACTTGATCTCCGAAGGACCCCTTGAGCGGAGGCCACCTCTGGTCTCCTCCGTCATCTTTTTTTGCTTCTTCACGGGCGCCTTGTAAGGCGCCAGGACTAACATCTTGGACAGCAGAGCTGTCCGAGGGTCTTCGGGCAGTGGAGCTGGACTGTTAATCCGCTCCGCTTTGTCCAGCCAGCCCTGCAGTTAGTATGGAGAATCAGATTAGTTGTCGAGCTATGATTTGTATCCGGATTAGCGTTCCGATGAAGCTTGGTTACCTCTTTAGCAGGATTGGCAGCGATGAGCCCGATGTCCTCATCCCCCGCTGGCCAGTCCTTCTGAGACTTTAACAACACCTTCCACAGATTCTTGTGTTTGGTACCGTAGAAGTGCTGCACGGTCTTGGGGTCTTCGGGCTTGTAGGTCCACATGGGGGACGCCCGAAGATGGCATGGCAGGAGACGGCGGTTGAGCATTACCTGGACCACGTTGGTCAGTGCTATCTTCACATCCACAATGCTGGAAACGCGCCTTTGGAGCACTTTCACCTCGGCTGGTGATCCTTGATACGTCTCCAACGTATCTATAATTTATGAAGTATTCATGCCATGTTTACAACAATTTTATATGGTTTTGGTATGATTTGCATGGAACTAACCCGGACTGACGCTGTTTTCAGCAGAACTACCGTGGTGTTGTTTTTTGTGCAGAAATGAAAGTTCTCAAAATGAGCTGAAACTTTTTGATGATTTTTTTTGGAACAAAAGAGACCCCTGAAGCTTTGTGTAAGGACCAGAAGGTGAAGGAGTAGGGCACAAGACACCGGGGCACGCCTGGGCCCTTGCCCGTGCCCCAGTGGGTTGTGCTCACCTCGAGGCCCATCTTAGCGTGAAACCAACGCCAAAAATTCCTATAAATAGAGAAACCATCAGGGGTAACCCAAGATCAGAAGTTCCGCTGCCGCAGGCCTCTGTAGCCCTGAAAAACCAATCTAGACCCCGTTCCGGCACCTTGCGGGAGGGGGAAATCATCACCGGTGGCCATCTTCATCATCCTGGCGGCCACCATGATGAGGAGGGAGTAGTCCACCCTAGTGTAGGAGATATGCCCTAGAGGCAATAATAAATGTTATTGATTATCTCCATGTTCATAATTAGGTTTATGTTCCATGCTATAACTGCTATGGTTCTCGAGTCTACAATAACCACGAGGCTCGGAGGAAGACTCATATGCACGTGTGGAATAATAAACGGTAAAATGTATTCCTAGTCTGGCCTCTGAGACTAGCTCAAGTGTTGCATGATGGTTCTGTTTTCCTGATCATGGGCATGACTATGCCGGCAACTTTGAGGGAACAATGTTAGAAGAACATTTGTGTTGAATCGACCCGAATTGATGTTATGCTATGGGATACTTTTGTCACAAGTTAATGGTTAATAACACAGAGATGGTTAACGTTTGCATGATTCCTTAGACCATGAGAGTATCGAGTTTCTTCATGCTTGATTCATGAACTTTGGGGTTTGTTAAACGTCATCCGTAAATGGGTGGCTATTACGGCGGCTTACGGGTTCATGGAAAAGTGTGTCAAGTAACTTGATAGCTCGAGAATGGGATTTGCTCCTCCGACGATGGAGAGATATCTCTGGGCCCTCTTGGTGTTACGGTATCCATCATCGTCTGGCCAGACACTTTGTGATTTGATCACGGGGATGCCGGAACACGGGAACGAGAAAAGAGAACAAATACCGGTAACGAGGTAACTGGCATAGTGGACAAGTTGTTGACCCACGGGGATGCCATCATGTCTCACCTCGGGTATTTGTAACATATCGCGAAGCAACAGGAATAGCACACGGCAACTGGAGGTTCACTCGAATATTCATTCGTGTGGGTATAGGGGTCAATATGGGTGTCCACGGCTCCGATGTTGATCATTGATCGGAACGGGTTCCGTGTCATGTCTATACTTCACCGAACCTATAGGGTCACACGCTTAAGGGTCATCTATCTGCTGAATACTAGACAGGGAGTCTGAGAGAAAATCACCGAAAAAGTTTCGGACACCGAAAAAGTTTCGGACAGCGGAAAAGTTCCGCAGAGAGAACACTGGATGAGTTTCGGTGAAACTGAAAAGTTGTTTCGGGGTATTCCATTAAGTCAAATTGGTTTCGGCACATGCCTAATAATTCTTGGAGGGTGCCAGAATCATTCTGGAAACTTTTGGGAATTTTCTGAGATGAAAACCGGAAATGTTCCGGAGCTGCCGGAACCGCTTCAGATGCTTTTCACAGATGAAATCACTAAACTGGAATTGTTCCAGAACGCATTGAAAATTATTTTAGTGGGTACTGGAAATGTTCTAAGCCCACATAAATATTTTCAGTTCGAACGGACGCTGAAAAATGTCGTCATGAATAGTGAAAGTGTTTTTTGGGTTACTTTTTGGAAAGCCATTATTTTGGGTTCTGTCCCAAGATATTTTTTGGGGGTGACATGGATGGATGAGGCTCCCTTGGGGGGCCCCTCCTAGGTGTGGCCGGCCACATGGGGGCTCTGTAGGAGATATGCCCTAGAGGCAATAATAAATGTTATTATTTATCTTCGTGTTCATAATTAGGTTTATGTTCCATGCTATAACTGCTATGGTTCTCGAGTCTGCAAATAAAACGAGGCTCAGAGGAAGACTCATATGCATGTGTGGAATAATAAACGGTAAAATGTATTCCTAGTCTAGCCTCTAAGACTAGCTCAAGTGTTGCATGATGGTTCTGTTTTCCTGATCATGGGCATGTCTATGCCAGCAACTTTGAGGGCACAATGTTAGCAGAACATTTGTGTTGAATCGACCCGAATTGATGTTATGCTATGAGATACATTTGTCACAAGTTTATGGTTAATAACACAGAGATGGTTAATGTTTGCATGATTCCTCAGACCATGAGAGTATCGAGTTTCTTCATGCTTGATTCATGAACTTTGGGGTTTGTTAAACGTCATCCTTAACTGGATGGCTATTACGGCGGCTTACGGGTTCATGGGAAAGTATGTCAAGTAACTTGATAGCTCAAGATTGGGATTTGCTCCTCCGACGATGGAGAGATATCTCTGGGCCCTCTCGGTGTTACGGTATCCATCATCGTCTGGCCAGACACTTTGTGATTTGATCACGGGGATGCCGGAACACGGTAACGAGAAAAGAGAACAATACCGGTAACGAGGTAACTAGCATAGTGGACAAGTTGTTGATCCACGGGAATGCCAACATGTCTCACCTCGGGTATTTGTAACATATCGCGAAGCAACAGGAATAGCACACGGCAACTGGAGGTCCACTCGAATATTCATTCGTGTGGGTATAGGGGTCAATATGGGTGTCCACGGCTCCGATGTTGATCATTGATCGGAAGGGGTTCCAGGTCATGTCTATACTTCACCGAACCTATAGGGTCACACGCTTAAGGGTCATCTATCTGCTGAATACTAGACAGGGAGTCTGAGAGAAAATCACCGAAAAAGTTTCGGACACCGAAAAGTTTCGGACAGCGGAAAAGTTCCGCAGAGAGAGGTCACCGGATGAGTTCCGGTGAAACTGAAAAGTTGTTTCAGAGGATACCATTAAGTCAAAATGGTTTCGGCACATGCCTGATAATTCTTGGAGGGTGCCAGAATCATTCTGGAAACTTCTGGGAATTTTCTGGAAGAAAAACCGGAAATGTTTCGGAGCTGCCGGAACCGCTTTAGATGCTTTTCGCAGATGAAAATCACTAATCTGGAATTGTTCCAGAACGCGTTGAAAATTATTTTAGTGGGTACTGGAATTGTTCTAAGCCCACATAAATATTTTCAGTTCGAACGGACGCTGAAAAATGTCGTCATGAATAGTGAAAGTGCTTTTTGGGAATTTTTATGGAAAGCACCTTTTTGGAAATTCCAAAAGGGCCTTCTAGAAGGGGAAGGAGGGCATGGCACCTCATGGGGGGGTCCCCCCCCCAAGGGTGGCCGGCCAAGGAGGTGGAGCACCATGGTGCTCCACATGGCACTCCCATATGGCATATTCCATTTTGGAAAGGGATATTCCAAGGGCACTTTGGGGTTTTTGTGTGACAATTTTACCCCTTGGCTTGCCTATATATAGGAGTGATCTTGGCAGCCATTTGCTCATCCCTTGATCTCATACACATGCCAAGATGTTATCTGGCTTCTCTCTCCCTCCCACGAAAAGAGTTTCGTAGAGCCGAAAGGCTGTCTGGGTTCCGGCAGGAACTAGTTCTGGACGGCGAAGCCCTGCCGGATAGCTGACACCGTATGTGTGCAACTCTGTAGAGAGGTCGTAGTTTCGATCTTAGTGCCCGAGGGGCTGTTCGAGAGTGCCTCCCGAAGGGCTGTCCAAGTGACGGTCCGAGTTCTGTGAGTCCTCCCGAAGGGCTGTCCGAGTGACCGTTCGAGTTTCGAAGGTCCTCCCGAAGGGCTGTCCGCGACATCGTCCGGGGGACTGTTCGACCGCCTCCCGGAGGGCTGTCCGAAGGGAAGACAAGGGTATACATCCTCACGGTTGGGAGGTTGTAAATCCTAGCTGCGGGGATCAGCACCGCCGATCGTCATCGACTTTACTTCCGCTGCGCTACGAGTCGGTAACGAAAATGATCAAACCTTGTATGCAGTCTCCATAGTGGTCCTGGGCTGGTGCGTAGGTCGGAATATTTTCGTTTTCTGCTGCGTTACCCTACAGTGGCATCATGAGCCGTGCTATGCGTAGATGCAGGTTGCGATCTAGAATACATAGAGATGTATGGGTGTTGCACAATATAATTAGGTAGTAGATGAGTTCTATTACTGAAAATTATTTGTGCGGGTAGCAGATGAAATCTGTTACCTGATGTTCTTGTTGCTTCCCTGGAATTTGCATATTTCTGATCTTGATAACAGTATGGTGGAGTTTCAAGGTTCTGGCAATCCGCGATCCTGATTGATCAACGAAGTGCTAACAGTTCATTGAATTCCACCGTAGTTAAAAAGAAAGATGAAATTTCGCAAACGAAAGGGCAATGCAGATATGATCTGCACGGGGGTCATGCGTATGACGAAGTTTAGTATGGGGCTCGAGATTTTATTATCTCGGTTTTCATACACCCTGGAAAGTTAATCTAGCGACTTGGATTATCATACTTGATGATGGACGTTGGTAGCTTCGGTTTGTTTCAAAACCTTAGAAGCCACGTAAAACAAGTTTTTGCATGAACCAATTAGAGGCGTCTAACTTGGTTTTGCAGGAGGGTTTGCATGTGCATGTGATGTGGTATAGCAGTGCTCATAATAATTTGATTATGTATGAGATGACTATATGATGTAAATTGATTAACATGACCTGCGTGTCATGATTCGGCATGATGGCTGGAGCCATATGATTGCACTTTAAATGACCTGTGTGTCAACCTTGTTTAATGCATTATTTTATTAGCTATAGAGATAGCAATATTATCTGCTGCATCGACAAGGTGGTGGCAATCTTCGTGAAGGTGAACACCGACGCGAATGCCGGAGACGAAGAAATACAAGACTTCTCCGTCAGAAAGGGCTATACCATATCATGCTAATTATGAATTGCCTGAGATGTTTATCCCTTATGATGCACCCTTCTTGATTGCGCGGTAGTCGCTTTTATTAGGGTGATCTCTCACAAAATATCAAGTAGTTAGTGTTCTCCCAAGTGTAGCACCGTCTACAACACGTATCTTTTCGGGGTGCGCCATGTACACATGAGCACGAACGATTAGAGAGGTGTAAGGCGGGTGAAGGTCAGACCTCACTGCGTGATCACTTGGTTGTCTTGACGTTCAGGCAGGACAGTCCTGAGCTCGGAACACATGCATCGAAAGATGGACAAGAGTCACATAGAGATGTGATTGGCAAGTTGGCCTACCGATTGAAATTCACGTCATCAGTGATGAACCCGTCAATGGCGTTGAATTGAAATGCGGATCTTGAATCACTCACAATCAATTATGAGAGATATTGATTTGAGTGGGAGAGCACTGTTGAATTAACTTGTTCAATTCTCAGTGCAATTAAATATGAACACTGTCTAAGTGTGGTTTGCATAATAGTTGTAGAATAAATGGCTCGCATTTCCACCTTCCCTGTTTAAATTGAATAGCTATTAAATATCTGGTTAAAACTTTACGGTTGGTAACGTAATGTGAGGATTGTCCTCAAGAGTGCCGAGAAGGACTTTGTCCTATCGCATACTTTCGGTATTCTTTCGCTTATGCTATGGATCATGTGACTCTCGTCCTTCGATCCAAAAGCTAGAATTCCGTTTTAGTCAAGTGCAATACATTTGCTTCCATGAGACCCGAACTTCGAAAGTTTGGATAGTTATGTGATATTCATGGAAATCTGAAAATCATTTTCAGAGACAGACAAAGGCTAAAAGATATGAGATATCCAAAGCAATGTTTGTTTGCAAACTATTAGTAAAAGAGTTTACTATGCATTAGACTGATAAGAGAGGGATCCAGTAGAACGCCTGTCATATGATGAAAGGTGAATAAAACAACAACTTAAAGAGAAAGGAAGTGTCCGAAGGGTGTTAGTGTGACTTACACACCTAGGAAGTCCGGGGCTAACGCCACTATTAAGTTGAGTGCTTCTTCTGAGAGTAGGAGAAATATTGAAAGTTAAACTGTTAGAAGTATAAAGGCAAAAAGAAAGAAGACTGGAATATCCAGCTCATGTATGAATGTCATACAAGTTTTTGATGTATAGAAGGCTGGTAAAAGATATAGTTCTTGGGAATTATGGTTAAAGCATGTTAATCACTAATTCTTGGGTATTGTGAGACAATCACAAAGATACCCGCTCGATTGCATTCTGTTGCAATTCGATGTAAGAACTACTATGGCCTAAAAGACTAGCCAGAAATGAGGTTTAGGTATACACTGGGAACATAGTAAATGTTACTATACCTTCCATCGGTGTATTACCGTCTGTATTCATTTTCATAATTCATTTAAAGTTTCACAAACTCTAGCCCATTGCATAAGGTATCTTGCAAGAAGGTTGTTCATAAGAGAACTTTTGATGTTCGATGTTATGAATAACATAAGGGCCATACTTTCATTATGAATGAGATGTATGTTATGAATATTAATAATAATACATTACCTCTGGGTTTACTTTCATAATTCATTTTAGAGTTTCATACACTCTAGCCCTTTGCACAATGTTTGTTGCAAAATAATTGTTCATAGAAGAACAATTGTTGTTCAGTATTATGAATAACATGAGGGCCATACTTCCATCCTCGATGGGACGTATGTTATGAATATTGATGGTAATATGATACATCCATAACACTGACGCTAAATGTCACAAGACTAAAAGAATACCACACAAGTGTGGCGCTACACTTGGTCACATTGGAGAAACCCGCATGGAAAATTCCATTATGATGGATTTTGAAGTCGTTTGATTTTGAATCATCTGACACTTGCAACTTTCCTCCGAAAAGTGAAGTGACTGAAATACCGTTCACAGGCCATAAGGAACGAGCAAAGAACTTATTGGTGATCATACATTTTGATGTATGTAGTCCAATCAATGTTGTTGCAAGTAGTGGATTTATCTATCTTCAGAAATGACTCAAGTAGATATATGGATATTTACTTGATGAGACGTAAGTCTGGATCTTTTGAAATCATTTGAAAGGTTTTCAAAATGAAGTAGAAGTTATTGTAACAAGAAAATTATGTTTCTACAATTCGATTGCAGAAAGAAATATTTGAGTTACAAGTTTAGCGAATGTCTGATGAGTTGTGAAAAGAGTTTCATAACTTACACCTCCCGGAACACCACTGTGAGTGGAAAGTCCGTGAAGATGTAATCGAACCATTTATGACATGGTAAGATCAAAGATGACATAAATAAATTTGCCATTATCCCTTTTAAAAGGTGATGCTTTAGAGACTACGGCTTTTACACTGAAAAGAGCTCCATCAGGTCTGTTGAAATGACACCATGGTATGGTACGCCCAACCATGTTATATCTTTTCTTAACATTTGGAATATGGGGCTTGTGTAAATGGTTATAAACCTATTCCAAATCAGACAAGTGCTACTTTGTAGGTTATCCCAAGTCATTGGGTATTCCTCCCTCACTATACCGAGGCAAATAGGTTTGCCACAAAGAACGGTATGCTTTTTGAAGAAAATGGTTCTTTCAAAAAGGTGAGTGGGAGAATAGTGCAACTCGACGAGATAAACAGTATCTTCGTCATCAGCTCAAAGGAAAGAGACCTTGGAAGTAATTCCGGAGTTTCCTACTGCGACTGATACGGAAGTCTCTACAATAAAATGTATGGAATTCGGTCGAACTTGCAGCTGAACCACGTAGGCAAAGGCTCGTGCAAACCTCTCAGGTGCGCAAACGAGATATTGTTGTTAGACAACAGTATACCTACGATACACAAGGAAGCATTGGTGGGCCCTGACTCCGGAATTGGCTAAATGCCAATACAATCCGAGATAGTTTCCATATAAGTGATTCAAGATTAAAACCTTGATACACCTTTCGGAAGACTTAGAGTCTGACGAATATTTATGGAACTATAACTGATACGAATAAAAATGTTTTATCCATAAAGCTCGACTTGTTGCAATATACAAGTTCAAGGAGTTGACTACGATGAGGTTACTTCACCGTAGCGATGCTTAAAGTCGGTTCGGGTTGAACTAGCAATTAATACATATTTCAATCATGAGATATGAAACAAGGATGACGAAAGGATTTCCATCCGATGGAAATAAAACCAAGGACTTGCATGTGATACAATCCAAGGTATTTTGTCAGTCCAAAGGATGCTAGTAAGTATGCAAACTTCAGAGTTCCAGCGATGGATAGAAGAGAGCAAAATGGAGTTGGAATCTTCGCGTTTTGATGATATGGTTAAAAGGGTTTTGACTTCATCAATGGGTAACGAAGATGCTTGTGATTCAAGAAAGTAAGTGGGAACATAATAACATTTCTAAAAACCTTGTGTGCTTGACACATTGTTAATTGGAATTAATATTCTTGACACGAATTAGGACTTCATTTAAAAATAGTTTTTCAATGAAGTGCTTGGGCTAAATAGCCTTTATATTAGGCATGATGATCTATGGAGATAGATTTACCTAATAGGGCTGAGCAAAGATACATATTGACAAGATGCTAAAACCTTTTAGCATTAAAAACGTCAAGGAGTGATTCTTGCCGAAGTCACATGGAAAGAGTTTTTGCAAGACTCGGTGTCCCAAAACACTGATGAGCAAAATACATGATGGAGATTCCACACACTCTTGTGTTTGGATTAATCATGTATTCCATGGTATGTAAAAACAACCAGATATGTCCAATACTCCCAAAGTTGTTGCGAGTTTAGATACCAAAGTGATCAAAAGTATTGATCAAGGGACAACAGTGAAAAAGGGTCATTGAGTACTATAGTAGCACTGATGACATGTTTTCTCGCAAGCAGAGATCATGAAGAGTTCGTTGTAAAAGGTTACATCGATACAGTCTTCATCCATGCTCCAAGCGATTTTTGATTTAAGTTAAGGGTTTTGTGCAATACACAATATGGTGGCACGGTAGTTGGAAATTGTTCCAAACAAGTTACTGTGGCGAATTCTATAACAGGGGCGAAGTATGTTGCCGCTTTTAAAGCGACAAAGAAGATGTTGAATCATATAGTTCATTCATGAACTTAGTATGGTTCCAAGATGGCTTTTGTCAATGGGACACTACTGCAAGTAGTTGCTCCATAACTCAGTCTGAGGAATCCAGGTTCGACCTGTGATTCGCATACATACCAAGCCAAGTCCACACAAAATACGAATTTTGTGAAAGCATGAAAACGTGAGGATATGCAAAGATACACACAGATCTGAAGTCGTCAGATTCGTTGGACATCAGGCTATACCACAAGCGAAGCATATTTACACCGGTGTGCCACAGGTGTAAAGTGCATTAGCATTAACTAGATTATTAACTCTAGTGCAAGTGGGAGTCTGTAGGAGATATGCCCTAGAGGCAATAATAAATGTTATTATTTATCTTCGTGTTCATAATTAGGTTTATGTTCCATGCTATAACTGCTATGGTTCTCGAGTCTGCAAATAAAACGAGGCTCAGAGGAAGACTCATATGCATGTGTGGAATAATAAACGGTAAAATGTATTCCTAGTCTAGCCTCTAAGACTAGCTCAAGTGTTGCATGATGGTTCTGTTTTCCTGATCATGGGCATGTCTATGCCAGCAACTTTGAGGGCACAATGTTAGCAGAACATTTGTGTTGAATCGACCCGAATTGATGTTATGCTATGAGATACATTCGTCACAAGTTTATGGTTAATAACACAGAGATGGTTAATGTTTGCATGATTCCTCAGACCATGAGAGTATCGAGTTTCTTCATGCTTGATTCATGAACTTTGGGGTTTGTTAAACGTCATCCGTAACTGGATGGCTATTACGGCGGCTTACGGGTTCATGGGAAAGTATGTCAAGTAACTTGATAGCTCAAGATTGGGACTTGCTCCTCCGACGATGGAGAGATATCTCTGGGCCCTCTCGGTGTTACGGTATCCATCATCGTCTGGCCAGACACTTTGTGATTTGATCACGGGGATGCCGGAACACGGTAACGAGAAAAGAGAACAATACCGGTAACGAGGTAACTAGCATAGTGGACAAGTTGTTGATCCACGGGAATGCCAACATGTCTCACCTCGGGTATTTGTAACATATCGCGAAGCAACAGGAATAGCACACGGCAACTGGAGGTTCACTCGAATATTCATTCGTGTGGGTATAGGGGTCAATATGGGTGTCCACGGCTCCGATGTTGATCATTGATCGGAAGGGGTTCCAGGTCATGTCTATACTTCACCGAACCTATAGGGTCACACGCTTAAGGGTCATCTATCTGCTGAATACTAGATAGGGAGTCTGAGAGAAAATCACCGAAAAAGTTTCGAACACCGAAAAGTTTCGGACAGCGGAAAAGTTCCGCAGAGAGAGGTCACCGGATGAGTTCCGGTGAAACTGAAAAGTTGTTTCAGAGGATACCATTAAGTCAAAATGGTTTCGGCACATGCCTGATAATTCTTGGAGGGTGCCAGAATCATTCTGGAAACTTCTGGGAATTTTCTGGAAGAAAAACCGGAAATGTTTCGGAGCTGCCGGAACCGCTTCAGATGCTTTTCGCAGATGAAAATCACTAATCTGGAATTGTTCCAGAACGCGTTGAAAATTATTTTAGTGGGTACTGGAATTGTTCTAAGCCCACATAAATATTTTCAGTTCGAACGGACGCTGAAAAATGTCGTCATGAATAGTGAAAGTGCTTTTTGGGAATTTTTATGGAAAGCACCTTTTTGGAAATTCCAAAAGGGCCTTCTAGAAGGGGAAGGAGGGCATGGCACCTCATGGGGGGGTCCCCCCCCCAAGGGTGGCCGGCCAAGGAGGTGGAGCACCATGGTGCTCCACATGGCACTCCCATATGGCATATTCCATTTTGGAAAGGGATATTCCAAGGGCACTTTGGGGTTTTTGTGTGACAATTTTACCCCTTGGCTTGCCTATATATAGGAGTGATCTTGGCAGCCATTTGCTCATCCCTTGATCTCATACACATGCCAAGATGTTATCTGGCTTCTCTCTCCCTCCCACGAAAAGAGTTTCGTAGAGCCGAAAGGCTGTCTGGGTTCCGGCAGGAACTAGTTCTGGACGGCGAAGCCCTGCCGGATAGCTGACACCGTATGTTTGCAACTCTGTAGAGAGGTCGTAGTTTCGATCTTAGTGCCCGAGGGGCTGTTCGAGAGTGCCTCCCGAAGGGCTGTCCAAGTGACGGTCCGAGTTCTGTGAGTCCTCCCGAAGGGCTGTCCGAGTGACCGTTCGAGTTTCGAAGGTCCTCCCGAAGGGCTGTCCGCGACATCGTCCGGGGGACTGTTCGACCGCCTCCCAGAGGGCTGTCCGAAGGGAAGACGAGGGTATACATCCTCGCGGTTGGGAGGTTGTAAATCCTAGCTGCGGGGATCAGCACCGCCGATCGTCATCGACTTTACTTCCGCTGCGCTACGAGTCGGTAACGAAAATGATCAAACCTTGTATGCAGTCTCCATAGTGGTCCTGGGCTGGTGCGTAGGTCGGAAAATTTTCGTTTTCTGCTGCGTTACCCTACAGGCTCCTCCTTGGAGCCCCCTCTTGTGCCTTGGTTTCACATTTGGGTCCTTGTGGAAGGACTTCATTCATGTGCTTTTGGGTTTTCTTGTAAAACCACCCTACCCCTTGGGATTTCCTATAAATAGAGGTGGAGGGGCAGCGCTCCACACTCACTCCTTCTCACATACAAGTGCCATTGCATGATCTGGCTTCTCTCTCCCTCCCCGCAAAATAGTTTTGCAGAGCCGGATGGCTGTCTGGGTTCCGGTGGGAACTAGTTCTGGACGGCGAAGCCCTGCCGGATAGATGACACCGTATGTGTGCAACTCTGTAGAGAGGTCGTAGTTTCGATCTTAGTGCCCGAGGGGTTGTTCGTGAGTGCCTCCCGAAGGGCTGTCCAAGTGACGGTCCAAGTTATGTGGGTCTCCCGAAGGGCTGTCCGCGACACCGTCCGGGGGACTGTTCGACCGCCTCCCGGAGGGCTGTCCGAAGGGAAGACGAGGGTATACATCCTCGCGGTTGGGAGGTTGTAAATCCTAGCTGCGGGGATCTGCACCGCCGATCGTCATCGACTCTACTTCCGCTGCGCTACGAGTCGGTAACGAAAATGATCAAACCTTGTTTGCAGTCTCCATAGTGGTCCTTGGCTGGTGCGTAGGTCGGAAATTTTTTGTTTTCTGCTGCGTTACCCTACACCTCGGGCTGAGGGTTTGTACCAGTAGCTATGTGCTTAATCTCTCTCTCTCGTGTTCTTGAGATGTCATGATCTTGATGTATCGCGGGCTTTGTTAATATAGTCGGATCATATGGTGTTTTCCCCTCTCTATCTTGTTGTGAATTGAGTTTTCCCTTTGAGATTTCGTTCTTATCAGATTGAATACTTTTATGGATTTGAGAACAATTTATATATGTCTTGCTATGAATACCCGTGGTGATAATGGGGTATCATATTGATTCACTTGATATATGTTTTGGCACTCAACTCGAGGATTCCCGAGGTGACATTGGGGTAATCTATGCATAGGGGTTGATGCACGTTCTTGTCTTTGTTTCTCCAGTAGAAATCTTGGGGAACTCTTTGAGGTTCTTTGTGTTGGATTGAGTATTACGAATCTGAAATTGCTTTGGTGTTATTTTAGTACGAACTCTTGATAGATCGATCGGAAAAAATAACTTGGTGTTATTTTATTACGAACTCTTGATAGATCGATCGGAAAGAATAACTTGGTTTTATTTTAGTACGAACTCTTGGATAGATCGATCGGAAAGAATAGCTACAAACAATTTCTTCTTATGTTCTCCTCTAGATAAGAACTTTGGAGTGATTCTTCATCACACGTTGAGGGATGGTTATATGATCCAATTATATTAGCATTGTTGAGAGATTGCACTAGTGAAAGTACGGACCCTACGCATCATTTTCAAGCATTGCAATACCTTTTGTACTCCGTTTTATCAATTGCTACCTTGCTGTTTTTTAGTGTTCATATTACAAAAATCGATATCTACTATCATTACTACGCTTGTATCACCATCTCTTCGCCGAACTAGTGCACCTATACAAATTTCCATTGTATTTGGTGTGTTGGGGACACAAGAGACTTTTTGTTATTTGGTTGCAGGGTTGTTTGAGAGAGACCATCTTCATCCTACGCCTCGCACGGATTGATAAACCTTAGGTCATCCACTTGAGGGAAAATTGCTACTGTCCTACAAAACTCTGCGCTTGGAGGCCCAACACGAGTCTACAAGAATAAAGTTGCGTAGTATACATCAAGCTCTTTTCTGGCGCCGTTGCCGGGGAGGTGAGTGCTTGAAGGTATATCTTTAGATCTTGCAATTGAATCTTTTAGTTTCTTGTTTTATCACTATTTGGTTTATAAAAAGAAAACTACAAAAAAAGATGGAATTGAGGTTGCATCATGTTGTTCATCTTTATAATGTCTTTCATGAAAATGATGGAAAGGAAAATTGTGCTCAATTGATAGAGGAAGAATTTTATAAAATGTTTGACAATAAATCTTTCAATGATGAGCATGATTGCAATTTTGTAGGTATGAATTCTTTGAATATCCATGATGCTAATGATATGCAAAGCCATAAGCTTGGGGATGCTATGTTTGATGAAGATGATATTTTTAGTCCCCCAAGTTTTGATGAGAAAAATTATTATGATGAAAGCATGCCTCCTATTTATGATGATTATATTGATGAAAGTGGAATTGGAGAGGTCATGCCTTTATTTAGTGATGAATCCACTACTTTGGAAGAGGTTTCAATTGACTATGAAAATAAAGTTGCTATCTATGATGATTATGGTGATGACATGTACGCTATATTGAATAATGATAACCATGAAACTTGTCATCATGATTTTAATTTTCAATCACATGATAGTTATTTTGTTGAATTTGCTCCCACCACTATGGATGATAAGAATTTGCTTATGTGGAGAGTAATAAAATTTCTATGCTTGTGGATCATGATAAGAATTCTTTATGTGATAGTTATATTGTTGAATTCATTCATGATGCTACTGAAAATCATTATGAGAGAGGAACATATGCTTCTACATATCTCAATAATATCAAATTTCCTCTCTATGTGTTGAAAATCTTGAAGTTTTGCTCGTTTTGCCTTCCTATGCTAGTTGATTCTTATTCCCATAAGTTGTTTGATCACAAAATCCCTATGCATAGGAAGTGGGTTAGACTTAAATGTGCTAGTCATATGCTTCATGATCCTCCCGTTATGTTTCAATTCTTTACTTTTATGTGAGCATCACTGAAATCATCATGCCTAGCTAAAAGGCATTAAAGAAAAGCGCTTGTTGGGAGACAACCCAACACTTTTACCTACTGTTTTTGTGTGTTCACATGATTACGCTACTGTAGTAATCATGATTTATAACTTTTATTTCAATAAAGTGCCAAGTAAAGCCTTTGGGATAGTGTGGATGATAGTTGACTTGATTCTGTGCAAAACAGAAACTTTTGCATCCAGTGCAGAAATTCCTGTCTTTTACTGGAACGTGGAAAAATTCTGAATATTTTTCAGTTAATGGGTATACAAATTTTATACGTTGTAATAATTTTTTAGAATTTCTGGAGTCACATAAGTATGACCTTAATTCAGATCTTTACATACTGTTCTGTTTTTGACAGATTCTGTTTTCAATGCATAATTTGCTTGTTTTCTATTTTCTATGGCTTATATTTCTTAATATAAATTGTGAAAATTGTAGAGTACAGTAGGCATTGTGTGAGAACAATTATGAATCTTGTATTTGAGAGTAACAAAGTGAATGATTAGTCTTTATCATACTAACCCATCTTACGAAGTTCCGTCAAGTTTTGTGTGATTGAAGTATTCAAGTTTTGGGTGAGATATCGATATGAGGAGAATAAGGAGTGACAAGACCCTAAGCTTGGGGATGCCCAAGGCACCCCCAAGGAAATATTCAAGGAAGATCCAAGCAACTAACCCATCTCAACTTTGGCGGTAACCTCACTTGGAGCTATATTTTCATTCGTCACATGATATGAGTTTTGCTTGGATAGTCATTTTATTTTATTTTTATTTTCTTGCATTTATTTAGAATAATGTATTTCATCTTTTACTTCAATAAAAATTTCATGTATAGCCTTTGCCATGCTTATTTTGCAAGTATATGAGTTGCTGTTTCAAAACAGAAAGTTTATCGCTGTTCCAAAAATTCTCCAGAAAAGTCAGAACGTGATAAAATTTTGAACTTTTTTGCAAAATAAGCTATGATAAGTTTTCTATAGTGTGCAAAATTTTCAGAATTTTTGGAGGTAGGTAAGTATGAGTAAAATTGCACTCTTTACAGACTGTCCTGTTTAGACAGATTGCTGTTATGTTCGCATTGTTTGCATATGTTTGCTTGTTTAATGATTCTATTTGAGGATAGGAGTATTAAATATGCAGAGGCATTTAGTATGCAATGTTGAATAATAATTTTAGTGATTTGCTACATTAGAGAATGATAAGGTTTTTGCATTGATTTATACTAACTTATCTCATGAGTTCTTGTTGAGTTTTGTGTGGATGAAGTTTTTAAGATTTAGGGAAACCGTGATATAAAAGGAATTAAGGAGACACAAAATCTCAAGATTGGGGATGCCCAAGCAATCCCAAGTCAATAATCCAAGAAGTCTCAAGCATCTAAGCTTGGGGATCCCCCGGTAGGCATCCCATCTTTCTTCATGAACAACTATCGGTTAGTATCTGTTGAGCCTAAGTTTTTGCTTCTTCACATGAGTTGTGTTTTTCTTAGAATGTCATTTTATTTTGTTTTGCTTGCTGTTTTAATAAAATACTTAGATCTGAAATTTTTAAAATAAGAGAGAGTCCTCCAATAGCTACCCATTTACTTAACTACTCGCATGATCTTCACTTGTATCTTTTTGGAGTAGTTTGTCATTTACTCTTGTGCTTCACTTATATCCTATGAGTAAATTTTTTAATGAATTGAATATCATAAAGTTGAAATTATATGTGCTTCATATGCTTGTATCATACCTAGTAGTAGCTTCACATTGTGTTTGGAAAGTGAAATCTTTTGAAGCTTGACAATCACAATATTGGTCATACAAGCAATTCATGAATGATTAGTATAAGGAAGAGAACTTTCACATGCAAATATATTATCTTGGACATCTTCTATGATTGTGAATACCCATTAATTATTTTCAAACTTGAGCAAATTAGTTGAAGTTGGACAAGGAAGACAACGTAATGAGTTATGTTTGGGTATATTTGCATAGAAGTTATATTGTCATGGATCCTCCAACATGTGGTGTTTACCTAGGATCTTTTGCTAGCCAAAAATTCGTACTAAGTAGAGATACTACTTGTGCATCCAAAAACCCTTAAACCTAGTTTCTCGCCATGAGTGTCCACCATACCTACCTATGGATTGAATAAGATCCCTCAAGTAAGTTGTCATCGGTGCATAAAGCAATAAAAATTGCTCCTAAATATGTTTGATCTTTTATTGTAAGGAAAAATTGAGCGTTGTACGAACTTGTGATGGCAAAGTAATAAAAGCGACGGACTGCATAAAAAAGGTTCCTATCATAAGGGGCAATATAACATGATGTTTCTTTGCATTAAGAGCTTCGGCATCCAAATAAAAAGCGCATGACAACCTCTGCTTCGCTCTGCGAAGGGCCTATCTTTTACTCTCAAATATTTACTTTTATGCAAAGAGTCAATAGTATGAAATCTCATTTCAACCTCAACTATTCTCTAGTTGGCAAGCATCATGTGGTGGGGAAAGATCTAGGCACATATGACCAGTCAAATATATTTGATCATGATTTATTATTGTTGACAATTATCTCTATGATAAATCAGTTGGGAGACGAAATATTAAGCCCCTATCTTTCTCTGTGTTCGATGGATACCATTTGTTCTAAGAATATGCTTTGAGTACTAGCAATCATGGAAGACTATATGATGATTGAGTATGTGGAGCTTTTACTTAGATTTTGTTGAATAAGTTGAATTGCAATTGTTTGCTGACTAAGAACATAGGTTGTTGAGTTTCAAGAGAATTCATTGTTTGAACCTTAACATGTGAATTGGTTGCTACTTTGACATGAGAAGTTTCATGAGAAAGAGTTTCTGTTATGATGCTAGGAAAAGTGATTGAAATTATCATTGATCAAACTTATGCACTTTGCTAGCATTCACACTTCATAAATTAATTCTTTTACCATTTACCTTCTCGAGGACGAGTAGGAATTAAGCTTGGGGATGCTGATACGTCTCCAATGTATCTATAATTTATGAAGTATTCATGCCATGTTTACAACAATTTTATATGGTTTTGGTATGATTTGCATGGAACTAACCCGGACTGACGCTGTTTTCAGCAGAACTACCGTGGTGTTGTTTTTTGTGCAGAAATGAAAGTTCTCCAAATGAGCTGAAACTTTTTGACAATTTTTTTTGGAACAAAAGAGACCCCCGAAGCTTTGTGGAAGGGCCAGAAGGTGAAGTAGTAGGGCACAATACACCGGGGCGCGCCTGGGCCCTTGCCCATGCCCCTGTGGGTTGGGCTCACCTCAAGGCCCATCTTAGCATGAAACCAACGCCAAAAATTCCTATAAATAGAGAAACCATCAGGGGTAACCCTAGATCACAAGTTCCGCCGCTGCAGGCCCCTGTAGCCAAGAAAAATCAATCTAGACCCCGTTCCGGCACCCTGCCGGAGGGGGAAATCATCACCGGTGGCCATCTTCATCATCCTGGCGGCCACCATGATGAGGAGGGAGTAGTCCACCCTTAGGGCTGAGGGCTTCTACCAGTAGCTATGTGTTTAATCTCTCTCTCTCTCTCATGTTCTTGAGATGTCACGATCTTGACGTATCATGGGCTTTGTTAATATAGTCGGATCATATGGTGTTTTCCCCTCTCTATCTTGTTGTGAATTGAGTTTTCCCTTTGAGATTTTGTTCTTATCGGATTGAATACTTTTATGGATTTGAGATCACTTTATATATGTCTTGCTATGAATACCCGTGGTGACAATGGGGTATCATATTGATTCACTTGATATATGTTTTGGCACTCAACTCGCGGATTCCCGAGGTGACATTTGGGTAATCTATGCACAGCGGTTGATGGACGTTCTTGTCTTTGTTTCTCTGGTAGAAATCTTGGGGCACTCTTTGAGGTTCTTTGTGTTGGATTGAGTATTATGAATCTGAAATTGCTTTGGTGTTATTTTAGTACGAACTCTTGATAGATCAATCGGAAAGAATAACTTGGTGTTATTTTAGTACGAACTCTTGATAGATCGATCAGAAAGAATAACTTGGTGTTATTTTAGTACGAACTCTTGGATAGATCGATTGGAAAGAATAGCTACAAACAATTTCTTCTTATGTTCTCCTCTAGATAAGAACTTTGGAGTGATTCTTCATCACACGTTGAGGGATGATTATATGATCCAATTATATTAGCATTGTTGAGAGATTGCACTAGCGAAAGTACGGACCCTAGGCCTCATTTTCAAGCATTGCAATACCTTTTGTGCTCCGTTTTATCAATTGCTACCTTGCTGTTTTTTAGTGTTCGTACTACAAAAATCAATATCTACTATCATTACTACGCTTGTATCACCATCTCTTCGCCGAACTAGTGCACCTATATAAATTTCCATTGTATTTGGTGTGTTGGGGACACAAGAGACTTTTTGTTATTTGGTTGCAGGGTTGTTTGAGAGAGACCATCTTCATCCTACGCCTCCCACGGATTGATAAACCTTAGGTCATCCACTTGAGGGAAAATTGCTACTGTACTACAAAACTCTGCGCTAGGAGGCCCACCACGAGTCTACAAGAATAAAGTTGCATATTAGACATCAATCCCCAGTCAAGGACCTTCTCGTTCCATGAGGTAAGCCTCATGGGGGGTCCGGATCTAATGCAGGGGCCGCCGTCCTGTTGGCGTTGCGGGGTTCGGTGATGTAGAACCACTCCCTCTGCTAGATCTTTACGGTGTCGATGAAGGTGCCCTCTGGCCATATGACCTTGGAGAGCTTGCTTACCATGGCCCCTCCACAGTCCGCCTGCTGGCCGTCGACCACCTTCGGCTTGAGATTAAAAGTCTTCAACCACAGGACGAAACATGGCTGAATTCAGAGGAAGGCCTCGCAGACCGACTATGAAGGCTGAGAGGTGGAGAATGGAGTTCGGGGCTAGATCGTGGAAGTCTAGCCCATAGAAAAACATGAGACCCGGAAGAAAGGGGTGGAGGGGAAAGCCTAGTCCTCAGATGAAACGGGGGACGAATACTACCCTCTCCCCAGGCTTCGGCATGGGGATGACTTGGCCATCCTCCGGAGCCCAGTGCTCGATATCGGCCAACAAGTAGCCGGCGAGCTTGAGGTCCTGGATGTCCTTTTCAGTGATGGACGAGGCCTCCCACTTTCCCTTGGAGTCAGATCCAGCCATGGTCGAGTGGCGAAAGCTGCGAAGGAGAAGCGTAAAGCTGCGGGCGCTGGAGCTCTAGAAGATTGGGGAAGCGAGGAAGAGATGGGAGCGTGGGGGAGAAAGGAGTTATCTTTCCTCTTGTTATAAGCTGTTAAAATACCACGCGTCCCCCTACCGCGCAGCGGACCTCACCTATTCCCAATAAAATCGTGGCGTTATGCGCGGTTGGGTTACCCAAAATCATTGATAGTATCACGCAATGGGCGGGCACGATCGCCACATTTATGGGACGTGCCAATGGAGGCTTGGCCTCGAACCGCGAAACGAGTGCGCACAACGGTTCAGTGTTTAAAGACTGGCTGTGGCGTTTCACCAAAAGTTCTCAATGCTATTCTGACTTGGACGTTTGGCCTTTGCGGTCAGGGTTGCGCTAGTAGTTCGGATCCGGACATAAGTCCTTTTATGCAGGAGATTAGCTCAAGGTTTGGAAGAGGGAGGAACTCGCCTTACAACGCCGAAGACAGTGCGGATTCCGGATACGTCGTCATTGAAGGCTAGTTCAGGGGCTACTGAGGGAGTCCGGGACTAGGGGGTCCTCGGATGTCTGGCCTAATTGGCATGGGCCGGATTGTTGGGACGCATGGAATACGAAATAGAAGGTTGCCCCCGTGTCCGGAAAGAAGTCTCTATTGTTCTAATGTGTGCTCCAAGGCAAGTCCAGGTGGCTTGGCGTGGTTATTCCTTTCTCTGTAACCGACTATGTGTAACCCTAGGTTCCCCCGGTGTGTATATAAACCGGAGGGTTTAGTCCGTATAGGATACCAGAACAATAATATGCATACCCCTCTAGGGTTTACCTAATACGATCTCGAGGTAGATCAACTCTTGTAATCATCGTCTACATCGAATATAATAAAGCAGGACGTAGGGTTTTACCTCCATCAAGAGGGCCCGAACCTAGGTAAGCATTGTGTATCCTGTCTCCTGTTCCCCATTGATCCAAGACCCACAGCTCGGGACCCCCTACCCGAGATCTACCGGTTTTGACACCGACAGGAGGTAATAAGGCTTGCGGCGGCGTAAAAACTCATCTAGGTTAATTTTCGGGGGTTTCTGAATATATAGGATTTTTCATCATTGGAATCACGTTAAACGAAGCCACGTGGGCCCCATGAGGTACCAGGGCGCGCCTGGGGGGGTGGTGCGCTCTGGTGTCTCGTGGGTAGCCATTGGCCCCCTCCAGTAGGTATTGGCTCCAGTATTTTTATTTGTTCCATAAAAAATCTCCAAAAAGTTTCACTGCATTCGGAGAACTTTAATTTCTACACAAAAAACAACACCACGGTAGTTCTGCTGAAAACAGCGTCAGTCCGGTTTAGTTCTTATCAAATCATACCAAAACCATATAGAATTATTATAAACATGGCATGAATACTTCATAAATTATAGATACGTTGGAGACGTATCAACATCCCCAAGCTTAGTTCCTGCTCGTCCTCGAGTAGGTAAATAATAAAAAAAATGAAGTGTGAATGCTAGCATAGTGCATAAGTTTGATCAATAATAATTTCAATCACTTTTCCTAGCATCAATATATATCATAATCAGTAGCTCATAAAACTTCTCATGATCAAGTAGAAAGCTATTCACATGTTTAAAGTATAGGCCACAAACTTTCTTGAAAACTAACAAACTATGTTCTCAGTCAACAATGCAATTACAATTCATCATATTTTCAGGAAGGGTCTCATGTAGGAGCTTATTAGCAAGTCGACATACTCAACCATCATTTAGTCTATTATTGCTAACACTCACGACATATATATGGAGCAAAAAGTTTCAGCCAGACACATAGAAAGATAGGGGCTTATAATTTCGCCTCCCAACTTATTCACCTCAAGGGTGATGTTAACAATAATAATTCATAATCACTCATATCCAACTGGATATATATGCCTAGATCTTTCCCCACCACATGATGCTTGCAAAAGAGAAAAATAAAAAGGAATAGAGGAGAATACTATTGACTCTTGCATAAAAAATAAATACATAAAAGTAAAAGATAGCCTCTTCGCAGAGGGAAGCAGAGGTGTCATGCGCTTTTTATTGTTGGATGCACAAGCTCTGAATGCAAAGGAACGTCACTTTATATTGCCCCTTGTGATAGCAACCTTTATTATGTAGTCCATCGCTTTTATTTCTTTACCATCACAAGTTCGTACCAAGCTTATTTTCCCTTACAATAAAAGTTCATACATATTTAGCGGCAATTTTTATTGCTTTTTGCACCGATGACAACTTACTTGAAGGATCTTATTCAATCCATAGGTAGATATAGTGGACTCTCATGACATGAAACAGGGTTTAAGGGTTTTGGATGCACAAGTAGTATCTTTACTAGGTGCGGATTTTCGGCAAGCAAAGATATTGAGCAAGCACCACATGTTAGAGGATCTATGACAATATAGCTTCTATGTGAACATAAGCAAACATAACTCATTACGTTGTCTTCCTTGTCCAATGTCAACAATTTGATATATATTACTTAATGGGGCTCACAATCATAAAAGATGTCCAAGATAGTGTATTTGCATGTGGATCTTATCTTCCCTTATTAATTCTTTCATGAATTGCATCAATGACCAATGCTATGCTTGTTAACTTTCAATAAATTTTACCACTTATACTTCTTGTATGTGAAGTCACTACTCCCCATGGGACAAGCATATGAAGCATATATAATTTCAACTTTGTGATATTCTATTCTTTCACAATTTACTCATAGAATATAAGTGAAGCATAAGAGTAAATGACAAACTACTCCAAAAAGATATAAGTGAAGATCAAATGAGTAGTTAAGTAAATAGGTGGCTAAGTGAGGAATCTCTCTCATTTAAAAATTTCAGATCTTAAGTATTTTATTCAAACAACAAAGAAAACAAAATAAAATGACATTCCAAGAATAGCACAAATCATGTGAAGAAGCAAAAACTTAGGCTCAACCAAGACTAACCGATAATTGTTGATGAAGAAAGGTGGGATGCCTACTAGGGCATCCCCAAGCTTAGATGCTTGAGACTTCTTGAAACATTAAATTGGGATGCCTTGGGCATCCCCAAGCTTGAGATTTTGTGTAACCTTAATTCCTCTCATATCACGGTTTCCCTAAATCTTAAAAACTTCATCCACACAAAACTCAACAAGAACTCATGACATAAGTTAGTATAAATCAACTCAAAAGCTTAACATTCTCAACTGTAGCAAATCACTAAAATTATAATTAAACATTGCATACTAAATGCCTCTGCATATTTAATACTTCTATCCACAAATAGAATCATTAAATAAGCAAACATATGCAAACAATGCAACTATAACTGCAATTTGCCAAACAGAACAGTCTGTAAAGGGAGACTTACAATTCATACTTCCCTAACTCCAAATATTCTGAAAAATTACCACGTGACAGAGAACTCATGCATGCTTACTGTGTAAAAATTCTAGATTTTTATCACGCCCTGACTATTCAGGAATATTCTGGACATAACAGAAAACTTTCTGTTTTCAAACAGCAACACATAAACTTGCAAACTGAGCATGGTAAATGCCATAATTGGCATTTTATTGAACTAAAAGATTCAAAACATGATTATTGATAACAGAAAGAAAATATCAACAAACGAAAATGACGCTCCAAGTAAAGCACATATTATGTGACGAATAAAAATACAGCTCCAAGTGAGGTTACCGATAGTGTTCAAGACGAAAGAAGGGATGCCTTCCGGGGCATCCCCAAGCTTAGATGCATGAGTCTTCCTTGAATATTACCTTGGGGTGCCTTGGGCATCCCCAATCTTAGGGTCTTGACACTCCTTATTCTCCTCATATCGATATCTCACCCAAAACTTGAAAACTTCAATCACACAAAACTTAATGGAACTTCGTGAGATAGGTTAGTATGATAAAAATAAATTATCCAATTAAGTACTGTCAAGACAGGATTTATAATTGTTCTCAAAAAATTCCTACTATAGGCTATCATTTCCACAATTTATATTACACAATATAAACTATGGAAACACTAAAACAAGACACCTATGCACCGAAAACAGAATCTGTCAAAAACAGAACAACATGTAGTGAGAGATTTAAAAACCATACTTGTGTAACTCCAAAAATTCTGAAAAATTAGGAAAACGTAAAAACATTGTAAACCAATACTTTGTAAAAATTTCAGAATTTTCTAACATTCTAGTACAGAATAGAAATCCAGCACTTGACGCAAAAGTTTCTGTTTTTGCATAGAATCAAATCAACAAGTATCCACACTATCCCAAAGGCTTTACATGGCACATTATTGAAACAAAACTTATAAAACATGATTACTACAGTAGATTAATCATGTGGACACACGAAAACAGTATGGGTAAATGTTGAGTTGTGTCCCAACAAGCGCTTTTCTTTAATGTCTTTTAGCTAGGCATGATGATTTCAATGATGCTCACATAAAAGTAAAGAATTGAAACACAATGGGAGCATCATGAGTCATAAGTTCCTCTCTCATAATAATTTTCAGTAGCATCATGAATGGATTCATCAATACAGTTATCACATAAAGCATTCTTTTCATGATCCACAAGCATAGAGTTTTTATTACTCTCCACATAAGCAAATTTCTTCTCATCAATAGTAGTGGGAGTATCATATGAAACTCGAATACTATAAATTGTTCCAGATTAAAAGAGTAATGTTCAGAAAAAAGGTAACATAATTATGACAAGTTTTATAAATATAATCATCACTACTTTTTATGACATAAGTATCATCACAATAATCATCATAAGTAGGAGGCATGCAATCATCATAAAAAAAATTATCATTCAAAGTAGGGGGACTAAAAAGATCATCTTCATTAAGCATAGCATCCCCAACCTTCTGACAAACATTAATTGCAGCAAATAAATTCTCAAACATGTCATTCTCATCAAACATAGCATCCCCAAGCTTGCTCATTTGCATATCATTAGCATTATCACTATTATCGTCAATAGTATGAATAGCACCAATAGTATAACAATTATTATCATATTCCTCCAAGTTGGTGCCATAAAGATTTGAAAGATCATAAGAAGAATTATTATCTTCCCAATCATAATCATCACAACAAGCAATAGGCGTAACAAAATCATCATCAAGTGTATCATCTTCCACAATTATTTTTGATTCATTCTCATGAGGTATAACAATAGTAGGAGCAACATTATTTGGGAGAGATACATTTTTACCTCTACTTTTTCTTCTTTTCTTCTTCTTCTTCACCACATCATGTGTGGGTTTAGTTAATTTTTCTGATCTTCTTATTGATGAGATTGGTTGAATAGGAAGCTCCTCCCCGTCACCTAGTTCATCATGAGAGACAATAGGAGGGAAAGGGGGAATCTTTACCCTTCCATTAGTATTTCTTCTATATTCTATTTGTTTTCCCGTTTTTCTATAGTTGGCAATGTAAGCATTCTCCTTGCATTTTACCATACAAAACATATAGATTGCCTTTAGATTAGTTTCAATGTCATCCGTGAGAATGAATACTTCAAACCAACTATTCTTATGTGACAATTCCTGACACCCCAAAAATAGATAAAGCTCATTATATAGTTCGAGGGCGGTCAAGTCATTACAATATTTAGCCATGATTCGATCATGAAAAAGTATGCATTGAAAATTAAGGTGACCAACTTGATTGCAAAGTTCATAAGTAATAGGATAATGAGAACATAATTTTGTAGCAAATTCATCAATCACTTTGAGCAAAAGATTGGTTCTATCATGTTTATGCTTCCTACAAAATCTATCATCCCTATAAGGCATGTCTTCACAAACTTTATGCACTCCACAAAAATTGACATGCTTATAAGAAACATTTTAGTCATGACTAGTGCAATCATCATTAGTATTTTGGATATTCATAGAATTCATACTAACGACATTGCAATCATGATCATCATTCAAAGATTTTATGCCAACCATTTTATTGAATTCTTCATCTATCAATTGAGCACAATTTTCCGCTCCATCATTTTCAAGAAAAACATTATAAAGATGAATAATATGAGGCAACCTCAATTCCATTTTTTTGTAGTTTTCTTTTTATAAAACCAAACTAGTGATAAACAAGAAACTAAAAGATTCAATTGCAAGATCTAAAGATATACCTTCAAGCACTCACCTCCCCGGCAACAGCACCAGAAAAAGCTTGATTTCTACTACACAACTTGTTCTTGTAGACTCGTGTTGGGCCTCCAAGCGCAGAGGTTTGTAGGACAGTAGCAATTTTCCCTCAAGTGGATGACCTAAGGTTTATCAATCCATGGGAGGCGTAGGATGAAGATGGTCTCTCTCAAACAACCCTGCAACCAAATAACAAAGCGTCTCTTGTGTCCCCACCACACCCAATACAATGGTAAATTGTATAGGTGCACTAGTTCAGCGAAGAGATGGTGATACAAGTATAATATGGATAGTAGATATAGGTTTTTGTAATCTGAAATAATAAAAACGGCAAGGTAACTAGTAATAAAAGTGAGCACAAACGGTATTGCAATGCTTGAAAATAAGGCCTAGGGTTCATACTTTCACTAGTGCAATCTCTCAACAATGCTAATATAACTGGATCATATAACCATCCCTCAACGTGCAATAAAGAATCACACCCAAGTTCCTATTAGCGGAGAACATAAGATAGAAATTGTTCGTATGGTATGAAACCACCTCAAAGTTATCCTTTTCAATCGATCTATTGAGCTATTCCTATAAGTGTCAGAAACAGCCCTAGAGTTCGTACTAAAATAACACCATATGACACACATCAACCAACTCTAATGTCACCTAGATACTCCAATGTCACCACAAGTATCCTTGAGTTGATTATACGATATGCATCAAACAACTTCATAATCATAATATTCAATCCACACAAAGACCTCCAAGGAGCCCCCAAAGTTTCGATCGGAGAAAAGATAACGAAAACATGCATCAACCCCTATGCATAGATTACCCCAATGTCACCACGGGAATTCGTGAGTTGAGTGCCAAAACATATATCAAGTGAATCAATATAATACCCCATTATCACCACGGGTATTCATATGCAAGACATACATCAAGTGTTCTCAAATCTGAAATATTCAATCCTACAATAATGAAACCTCAAAGGGAAAAGATTCAATTCATCACCACAAGGATAGAGAGGGAAGAAACACCATATGATCCAACTATATTAACAAAGCTCGCGATACATCAATATCGTGCCAAATCAAGAACACGAGAGAGATAAAACACATAGCTACTGGTACAAACCGTCATCCCCGAGGGTGAACTACTCCCTCCTCGTCATGGAGACCACCGAGATGATGAAGATGGCCTCCGATGATGCTTTCCCCCCTAAGGCAGGGTGCCGGAAAAGGGCTGTAGATGAGGTCGTGGAGGCACAAAGGCTTGCAGTGGCGTAAAAACTCATCTAGGTTAACTTTTGTTTTTTTTTAAGATATAAGATTTTTCAGCGTTGGAATCACGTCAAACGGAGCCACGTGGGCCCCACGAGGTACAAGGGCATGCCAGGCGCGCCCTGGTGCCTCGTGGGCAGCTAGTGGCCCCCCTCCAGTAGGTATTGGCTACAGTATTTTTATTTGTTCCATAAAAAATCTCCAAAAAGTTTCAATGCATTTGGAGAACTTTGATATCTGCACAAAAAACAACACCACAGTAGTTCTGCTGAACACAGTGTCAGTCTGGGTTTAGTTCTAATAAAATCATACCAAAACCATATATAATTGTTATAAACATGGCATGAATACTTCAATCGCCCGAAGGGATCATGACCCGATAGTATAGCATGGCAAACAAACAAGGGTGTAGGGCCACTGATGGGACTCTAGCATATCTATACTAAGCATATAGGATAACAGGTATGGTATCAACAGCAGTTATCAACAATAGGCTATGCATCAAAATCGGAGCTACCGATAAATCACCAACTGGACTGACTCTCTAATGCAAGAAGTAGAGAGAAAGAATGGGTGATATCCGAATGATCAAGGGGGTTTGCTTGCCTGGAAGCTCTACTATGAAGGACGGGTCGTCGGCGATGTAGTCGTACTCAAGGTCAATGGTAGTCTCGGGGTCTACCGGAAACGAAGCAGAGCATGGGGGAAACAGATAAATAACGGGCAGACAAATGCAACACAGATGCATGTCATGGCAATATGTGTTGATTATGTTCTCTAATGCATTACTACGCATTTTAAAAGAAGAGGGAAAATATACAAGAATATTTTTCCAGCTCCAGATATTATTTGGTTAATTAATCCTGATGCAAAATATCAATATTCATTATGTTAGAAGTATTTGTCTTGCATGCAAATGACATATTCGGATTTGTTGTATTTTTCTGATCAACTTGCATATATAAATTATTTTCATCCGAGTTACGGTTTATTTTATATGAATTTCTAATGTTTAAAGAATTTTCGAAATTTATTATTAATTTGAATAAATAGCAAAATGGCTATGTGCACCCAGCGGGTACATAGCCAGAGAGGCTGACAGGTGGGCCTGGTCAACTGCTGACTTAGCAGTCAATAGTTGACTGGTCAATAGCCAATAGTGTAGGGTGGGTCCCGGCTGTCATTGACTATAGTTTTAATCAGAGTTTTATTTAGATAGTTAAGTAAAGGTGGCCCACTAATCATAGGATAGCAACTTAAACAAATGATCATTAAGCAGGGGGTTTGCTACTTCTTGAGCTTGCGTTGGTTTTTCCCTTGAAGAGGAAAGGGTGATGCAGCAAAGTAGAGATAAGTATTTCCCTCAGTTTGAGAATCAAGGTATCAATCCGGTAGGAGACAACGCACAAATCACCGAATACCTGCACAAACAATCAAACAACTTGCACCCAACACGATAAAGGGGTTGTCAATCCCTTCATGGTTATTTGCAAAATTGAGATCTGATAGATATAAATAAACGATAAAGTAAATATTTTTGGTATTTTTGTTTTATAGATTGGAAAGTAAAAGACTGCAAAATAGGAGATCGAAAAGTAATATGATGGAAAATAGACCCTGGGGCCATAGGTTTCACTAGAGGCTTCTCTCAAGATAGAAAATAATACAGTGGGTGACCAAATTACAGCCGAGCAATTGATAGAAAAGCGCAAAGTTATGACGATATCTAAGGCAATGATCATGAATATAGGCATCACGTCCGTGTCAAGTAGACCGAAACGATTCTGCATCTACTATTATTACTCCACACATCGACCGCTATCCAGCATGCATCTAGAGTATTAAGTTCATATAGAACGGAGTAATGCATTAAGTAAGATGACATGATGTAGAGGAATTAACTCAAGCAATATGATGAAAACCCCATCTTTTTATCCTCGATGGCAACAATACAATACGTGCCTTGCTGCCCCTATTGTCACTGGGAAAGGACACCGCAAGATTGAACCCAAAGCTAAGAACTTCTCCCATTGCAAGAAAAACCAATCTAGTTGGCCAAACCAAACCGATAGTTCGAAAAGAATTACAAAGGGATCAAATCATGCATATAAGAATTCAGATAAGATTCAAATAATATTCATAGATAAGCTGATGATAAATCCACAATTCATCGGATCTCGGCAAACACACCGCAAAAAAGTATTACATCGAATAGATCTCCAAAAACATTGAGGAGAACATGGTATTGAGAATCAAAGAGAGAGAAGAAGCCATCTAGCTACTAGCTATGGACCCGTAGGTCTGTGGTAAACTACTCACGCTTCATCGGAAGGGCAATGGTGTTGATGTAGAAGCCCTCCGTGATTGAATCCCCTTCCGGCAGGGTGCCGGTAAAGGTCCCTAGATGGGATCTCACGGGTACAGAAGGTTGTGGCGGTCGAAAAGTCTTTTCGTGGATGCCTCTGTTGGTTTGGGGATATTTGGGAATATATAGGCAAAAGAATTAAGTCAGGAGGTGCACGAGGAGCCCACAAGGGTGGGGGGCGCCCTACCACCCTAGGTGCGCCCTCCATCTTTGTGGCCGCCTCGTGGCTCCTCCGACTTCATCTCCAAGTCTCCTGGTTTCCTTCTTGTCCAAGAAAAATCATCGCGAAAGTTTTATTCCGTTTGGACTCCGTTTGGTATTCCTTTTCTGCGAAACTCAAAAACAAGGAAAAAACAGAAACTGGCACTGGCCTCTAGGTTAATAGGTAAGTCCCAAAAATAATATAAAATAGCATATTAATGCATATAAAATATCCAAAACAGATAATATAATAGCATGGAACAATAAAAAATTATAGATTCATTGGAGACGTATCAAGCATCCCCAAGCTTAATTCCTGCTCGTCCTCGAGTAGGTAAATGATAAAAACAGAATTTTTGATGTGGAATGCTACCTAACATATTTATCCATGTAATTTTCTTTATTGTGGCATGAATGTTCAGATCCAAAAGATTCAAAACAAAAGTTTAATATTGACAAAAAAACAATAATACTTCAAGCATACTAACAAGGCAATTATGTCTTCTCAAAATAACATGGCCAAAGAAAACTTATCCGTACAAAATCATATAGTCTGGCTATGCTCCATCTTCATCACACAAAGTACTCAAATCATGCACAACCCCGATGACAAGCCAAACAATTGTTTCATACTTTGGACGTTCCCAAACCTTTTCAACTTTCACGCAATATGTAACGTCCGGATAATTATGCTACAGTAATCCCATGATAATGATGCCACGTCATCATGATTACTGTTGTTAATCTCGCGATGATTCAATCCCGTTCGAATTAAAAATTCAAATTCAACTAAAACAAATAAAGTTTTCAAATGTCAAAACTAAAATGTTCAAAGTGTGGAAAATAATCTCTGGATATTTTTCATGTAGAAACCACACTTTTATAACTATTTAAATGTCCCAAAATAATTAAAACAGTAGCTAAAACAATTAACAAAATGCCTTTCATAATTTCTAAAATGTTAAACTATTATATTTGGGAGTTAAACTTTTTGTGGCAGTGGGCCAAGTCATAACACTAATTTAGGAGTTTGCTTTGTATTTTATTTAAACCAAAATAAATTGAAGAGTAAAATAAAACAGTAAAAACAAATAAATAAATAAAATAAATAGAAAACAAAACAAATAAAAGAATAAGAGGACCCTCCCTGTTCCCTGGGCCTTAGCCCACTAGAGCCAGCCCATCCCACTTTCCCCCGTGCGGTCGTCCCCTCCGCCCGCACTGCTCATCCGATCGAGGGGCTGGTCGCCACCGAACCCCCTCACCGGCAGCGCCGCGGGAGGGGATAAGGCCGCCACCCGCAGCCCCCTCGGCCCTCTCGCCTCCCCCTGCCTCCTCGGTCCTCACTCCCCTCGCCCTCTCCGCCTCTCCCTCTCCCCACCAGATCCCCTTCCCTCCACCTCGCCGACGCGCTGTCGTCGTTGTCGCCGCACCACCACCGCAGCCACTGTTGACCCCGGCGCCTAGGAGGTTGACCATCGGCCTCGTCGTCCTCGTCTACATCGTCCCTGCCTCTGGATCGAGGCCAAAACACCGCCTCGCCGTCGCTAGCCTCGTGCATCTCCGCCACGGCCGGCGCATCTCGCCATTGACCTGCGCATCCCTGACCATACCCGGCCGCCCCGAGCACGTCCACGAGCTCCGTGGTGAGCTCCTCTGCCGATCCCCTCCTTTTCCCCTTCGGTTAGTCGCCGTTTGCCGTCGTTCCCGAGCTCGTCCGAGCTCCCACATACGCGTACGTATCTGTGTGCGTGCGTGCTGCGGCTGCTTCTGTGCGTGCACGCCGGCCTCGCTGCGGTCTACTACTGCTCCGCTACGGCTGCGGCTTGCTTCTCTACTGGCCGCTGCTGCTCCTGCAGCTGTGTGTTGCTGTTGATGTGCCTCGCCGCTGCGCCCTGCCTGCTCGTTACTATGCTGCGCTGCTATGCTGCTCCTCGCCCTGCCTGCTGCCCGCTGCTGCTTTGCCACTAGCTGCGTCCGCTAGCTGCTGCCGCTTAGTGCTGCTTGCTGTTGCCGCCGGCCGTGGCTGCTACTTGGCCATGGCCGTGCGTGTATGTACAGCCGGTGTGCTTCTGGCCGGTTTATTTAATTAGATATACGATAGTTTTCGGGTATAATTAGTGGCTACATTAGCCAATGTGTAGATGACATGTGGGTCTCATTCAATTAGATTAGTTTTATTTATTTGTTTAGGTATAGCCTATGACATATGGGTCACCCCTTCCTATTTGACCAGTCAACTTGACTTGGTCAACCTGAATTTAAAACAATTTCAATTTTTTTAGGAAATGATAAAAACTTTGGAAATTCATAGAAATAACCGTAGCTCGGATGAAAATGTTTTATACATAAAAGTTGCTCAGAAAAACATGACGAATCCGATTAGGCCCTCCGTTCGTCCGCCACACGTCCCTATCATAGCGAACATGCAACCGTCCCCCTCCGATTCATCTGTCCGAAAATGCCAAACTTCGGGAAAACTTTCCTGGATGTTATCCCCTTTCGTCGGTATGGAGTAAGACTGCGTTAGAAGACCCCTAGCACCGCATATCGTCATGTCATGCTTAGTAATGCATCTGAGTGCTTTGTATTTACTGTTTCTTCCCCCTCTTCTTCTCTGGTAGACCCCGAGACCGCTGTTGATGCCGCTGTGATCGACTACGTCGACGACGACCCTCCTTCCGTTTCAGCAGAGCTTCCAGGCAGGCAAACCCCCCTTCATCACTTCGATATCGCCCATTCCATTCTCTCTCATGCTTGCATTAGATTTTGCTTCTGTTATTGTTTGCTCCTATTATGATGCATAGCCTGCTTTTGTAACCTGCTCATTGTACCTTATTTGCTTATCCTAAACTGCTTAGTATAGGTTGGTTAGTGATCCATTAGTGACCCCCACCTTGTCCCTGTTGCCCCTGCTTCATCATCGATGACTCGATCAACGTGATCGATGACCAGAGACCGACACATCACTTCACCCCCTTAGTTGTACGACTCTGCATAGTTACTATCGAGTGCCGAGGGTGATACCTCGTAACGCACTCCTGATGATAACACTGTAGTGTAGCTACTCGGTCGTGGTCATCGAGGGTGATTCCTCCTTCACCACTCCCGATACGACTCTGTCGTGCAGCCCCTCAAGTGTGAACCTCGAGGATGATTCCTCCTACATTCACCTTGATGATTACATCGAGTGGAATCCACCGAGGGTGATTCCTCGGGGTTTCCCCATTGATGTTTGGACACACGGTTACCTTGACTTTACTTGAGATCTTTGTGAAAGTCGGGCGGGCCCGGAGAGCACCCGCAAGATGTTACGGTGGCGGCTGGCTGTTTAGCGGTATCACCCAGGAGGGATGGTAGCTCCAGACTTGTCCCGACAGCCGTCACTTTTTTTAGTAATGCACTAACAGGTTTGGGTATTTGTTCTGAGTTGGCCACTGGCCTATAAGCACTAACCACCACGCGGGAACAGTTATGGGCATTCGGCATCGTAGTATCACCCGAAGCTTTGTCAGATGTCCAGTTCAGCATTGTGGGCCTTTCGGGCCAGTGCCACCCATGATGAGGTGGTGCTTGCTCGGCTCGTCGCACAACGACCCGGAGTGCAACGGGCGATGGGCCCAAGACCCCGGAGTGCTTAGGATGTAGACCGGCGGGGACCTCTCTGCTGAGCCTATTTAGGGCTGCGACGTGTTGATCTTCGAGGCCGGGCATTGACTTAGAAAGGTGTGTCCGGCCAGAGTAATCAAGCGTGTTGGGAAATGTGGTGCACCCCTGCAGGGAAGTTATCTATTCGAATACCATGTCCACGGTAATGGACGTTCAGACTTGTATCCTAATCTTTTACAACTAGAACTGGTTACTTGAGATATGAGATGGATATGTTGGCTCCGGGATTGCTTTCTCGCAGGGAATCGAGGAAGGAACTCTAGGCGTTAATACTACAACATGCTTGTTAATTAATATGCTATTCTTTACTCTTCTACATGCTGCAAGATGCTTGGAGCTGCTTGAAGATGCTAGTCTTCGATAGGCTAGACCTTCCCCTCTATTATGGCATTCTGCAGTTCAGTCCACAGATACATCCCTTCCTTGATACCAATGCATACTTAGTATAGATCTGATGCTTGCGAGTACTTTGGATAAGTATTCACGGTTGATTTGCTACCCCTTTTCCCTCTTCTTTCTTCTTTCCGGTTGTTGCAACCAGATGGTGGGTCCCATGAGCCAGATGCCACCCCCGCCGACTACTACTACTACTACCCGGAGGGTGCCTACTACTACATGGAGACCGCCGACGACCAGCAGTAGTTAGGAGGTCCTAGGCAGGAGGCCTTGCCTCTTCGATCGTTGTTGCTTTTGTGTTTGCCTTCTTAAGGCAGTCGTGTTTAACTTATGTCCGTACTCAGATATTGTTGCTTCCGCTGATGCTTGTGTTTCAAGCTTCTGTATTCGAGCCGTCGAGGCCCCTGGCTTGTAATATGAATCTTGTATTATTTTATTTGTGTCTAGAGTTGTGTTGTGATATTTTCCCGTGAGTCCCTGATCTTGATCGTACACATTTGCGTGTATGATTAGTGTACGGTCGAATCGAGGGCGTCACAAGTTGGTATCAGAGCCGACTACCTATAGGAATCCCACTTCCAAACTCGTTGGCCGAAGTTGAGTCTAGTCTTTGAAAAACCTGTTTTACTAACATGGTTGTGTGGCTTATGGGCCCACGTCGCCATTGGGTGATATTAGGATCTTTTACTCCTCGTCTATACTCTGGGACTCTGATCTCTCTTCTATTCGGGTTAAATGATTTTGCTAACTCTAACAATAGGATCTCGTGATCACATCCACCCGGAGGTTTGTAATATGCCTTTCTTGAATTAGGTGACAGGATCTGCTTCACATTGTTCACGACCGCAGGATCCTTTTATCGAGGGCACCCTGTGTCGCCCTGCAGATTCCTCGCTCTAGTGGTTTCTCCGACGTTGATGTAGCCTTTGCTATGTCTCGTTGTTGTATCCCACCATCGTGAGCATGCGTGCCGCCTAGTATGTCTAGGATGATTCTCTTGTCCGAACTCATACTAACGTGTAATTAGCTCTGTATATGTATCTATATGTCTTTAATGACTACTGCTCTGTACATACTGCGCCTTTGCTCATTGTTCAAGTTACATCATGAATGACTCCATAAACCTGCTCCACCCCTTGTTAAACTGCTCCTTGATGTTTTTAGCAGGATGGCTGACGATCCTCCACCTCCACCCTATATTGCCGCAATAATGCAGCAGTTTGAGCTGAATCGTCAGTTCATGACTGGGGTAATGGCCCAGTTTCTGAACCAGAATGCTCATCAACAGCCTGCCCCAATAACACTGCCAGAATTTGTGCGCCTCAACCCATCCATTTTTCGTAACTCCACCAATCCTATGGTTGCTGATGATTGGCTTCGTGACATCCTGTTTGAGATGGAGTCAGCTAATGTTGCCCCGGCCAGTTACGTCACCTTTGCGACATTCCATTTGATGGGTCTAGCTGCTCAATGATAGGAAAGCCACAGGGGTATGCTGCCTTCAGAGACTGTAACCACTTGGCAGCAATTTTGGTTAGCCTTTCGTGCACGGCACATTCCTCAAGGTCTGATGGACCAGAAGAAGAAGGAGTTCCGCAAACTCTCACAGGGCACAATGACTGTGGATGAATATCAGAGGGAATTCCTTGAATTATCTTGCTATGTTGCGGATGACGTCTGCACTGATGCTCGCAAGCAGGAGAAATTCTGTGAAGGACTGCGTCCCGATATAAAGCTCACACTTGTTGCTCATGATTGCGTAGACTTTGCGACGCTTGTCAGCCAAGCTTTCCGAACTGAAATTGGCCTGACTGAGTACCAGGAGTCGCTCAAGCATACTAGAGATATTGGTCCATCCTCGAGTCAGCCTGCTCAGAAACGTCGAGTCTGGATTCCACACAATGTTTATCACCGACCCGCTCCAACACCAAGGCCGTCTTATGTTGCATCTCGTCTACCTCCGCCACCAAGTCAACTAACGATTCATGGTGGACAGTCCAATGATGTGGCTCCTCCCCATAATGATGGTTTATGCCGCAAGTGTGGACAGCCAGGGCACCGTGCTACTAGTTGCCGCCCAACACAGAATCAGAATGTACGAGCTCGTCAGCACAGGAACCTTAACTCTAGGCCGCCTACACTCAGTCATGGTCATGTTAATCATGTAAAGGTTGAAGAAGCTCGACGGGACCCCAAAATTGTGATGGGTACCCTTCTAGTGAATTCAGTCCCAGCTTCTGTTCTTTTTGACTCGGGAGCATCACATTCTTTCATTTCTGAAGCATTTGCACGCAAGTAAGAATTATCATTCGAGAACATGTACCCTCCGCTGGTGGTTAGCTCTCCAGGATCTAGGTGGGATACCTCGATGATAGCCCACAACAACCACATTAAAATTGGAGGCTTGGTATTCACTACTTCACTTATGGCCCTCAAGGTTTCAACCATAGATGTCATTCTGGGCATGAATTGGTTGGGTCCTCACCAAACCCTGATCGACTCTGCAGCTGAAACAGTCCAGCCCACTCACCCTTCTGGCCAGACAGTCCAATACTCAGCTCGAACAGCTCAGGATGCCGAGAATCAGATATATGTTCTGAATGCATTGAATGCTTCACCTCTTGAGGGAATAGAGAACATTCCAGTCGTTCGTGATTTCGAAGATGTCTTTCCAGAAGATCTTCCAGGAATACCCCCTGCTAGAGCTGTCGAATTCGTCATAGACTTGAAACCGGGCACTACTCCTATTGCCAAGCGGCCATACAAGATGCCGCCGCATGAACTCCTTGAACTTAAGGAGCAAATCGACACTTCACTTCGTCAGGGTTTTATCCGTCCAAGTTCCTCTGCTTGGGGAGCACTTTCTCTCTTTGTCAAGAAGAAGGATGGAACTAATTGTTTGGTCCAAGATTACCGACCTATCAACCAGGCAACAATTCAGAACAAGTATCCGCTTCCCAGAATCAACGATCTGTATGATCAACTTGCTGGTTCCTCGGTATTCTCTAAACTTGATTTGAGGTTGGGTTACCACCAGATTCGGGTTCGTGAAGAGGATATTCCCAAGACTGCTTTCGTGACTCGCTATGGTTCATATGAGTACACCATCATGTCATTCGGTTTAACCAATGCTCCAGCAACGTTCTCCCGATTGATGAACTATATATTCATGGAATACCTCGACAAGTTCATCGTGGTTTATCTGGATGATATCCTTGTATATTCCAAGAATAAAGAAGAACATGCTGAACAACTTCGACTTGTTCTGGAAAAGCTTCGAGAGCATCAACTCTATGCGAAGTATTCCAAGTGTGAATTCTGGCTTCCCAAAGTGACCTATCTTGGGCATGTCATCTCCAAGGATGGTATTGCAGTCAACCCCGAGCGAGTTCAGGCTATTCTTGATTGGACTCCTCCGAAGAATGTCAAACAAGTCAGAAGTTTTCTCGGACTCGCCAGCTATTGCGGTCAATTTGTCGAGAACTTCTCCAAGATCGCCAAGCTCCTGACTAGTCTGCTTCACAAAGGCGTCAAGTTCGAATGGACAGAAAAGTGTCAGGAAAGTTGCCAAGCACTCAAAGACAAGCTGACTTCTGCCCCAGTGCTTGCTCCTCCAGATACTAAAAGGGATTTCGTCATTTACTGCGACGCTTCACGTCTAGGATTAGGCTGTGTCCTAATGCAAGACCGCAGAGTGATTGCTTATGCCTCTCGTCAGTTGTGCCCTCACGAAGAGAACTACCCAGTTCATGACCACGAGCTTGCTGCTGTCATATATGCACTGAAACAGTGGCGACATTACCTCCTCGGTAATTGTTGCAAGATCTTCACCGACCACCAAAGTTTGAAGTACCTGTTTACCCCGCCAGACCTAAACCTCCGGTAGCAGAGATGGATGGAGACCGTAGCAGAGTTTGACTTGGGTATTTCTTATACACCAGGCAAGGCTAATGTAATGGCTAATACTTTGAGCCACAAGTCATATTGCAACCACCTCCAGGTTCGGAAAGTTCATCCCTCGCTTGTTGAAGAATTCAGAAAGCTGAACCTCCATATTGTTCCTCCTGGTGCACTCGCTCCCCCTCCTCCAGAATTCCGTAAGATGAACCTCCATGTTGTTCCCTAGGGTTCCCTCAATACCCTGCTTGTCGAACCAGATCTCGTGGAGAGCATCAAGAGGCTGCAGAAATATGACTCTCAAGTTGAGAAGATTAAGCGCTACCTCGCTGAAGGAAGGCCCTCGTTCTTCACTGTTGAAGATGATGACACCTTGTTCTTTAAAGGTCGCCTAGTGGTTCCTTCAAAAGATAACCTGGATATGACTCAGGAAGTTATGAAAGAAGCTCTTGACACTCCGTTGTCTATTCATCCCAATAGTACCAAGATGTACCAAGACATTCGTCAGAGATTCTGGTGGTCAAACATGAAGCAAGACATTGCTCGCTATGCTGTTGAGTGTGACGTTTGTCGTCGTATCAAAGCAGAACATCAAAGGCCTGCTGGAACTCTACAATGGATTTCGTCACTGGATTTCCCAAATCGTAGAAAGGTAATGATGCTATTCTTGTCGTCATTGACCGACTTTCTAAAGTTGCACACTTCCTGGCCATCAAAGAGACCATCACTGCTAGTCAGCTGGCAACCCTCTACATGTCCAGAATTGTTTCACTTCACGGTATTCCGCTGGTAATCAGCTCAGACCGTGGTAGCTTATTCAATTCTAGATTTTGGGCAAGTTTCCAAGAATCTATGGGAACTCATCTGTCTTTCAGCACTGCATTTCACGCTCAGTCGCAGGGACAAGTTGAACGCGTCAATCAAGTTCTCGAAGACATGCTTCGAGCTTGTGTTATTTCCTTCGGCAAGAAAAGGGAGGAATCTCTCCCATATGCTGAGTTCTCTTACAACAATAGCTATCAAGCTAGTCTGAAGATGGCGCCCTTCGAAGTGTTATATGGACGAAAGTGCCGAACCCCTCTGAACTGGTCAGAAACTAGGGAACGTCCACTCTTCAGTCCGGATATTATCCAACACGCCGAAGAACAAGTCCGCGTCATTCACGAGAATCTCAAGACCACTCAGTCACGTCAGAAAAGTCAGTATGACCGTCATCACAAATACATGGTCTATCAACCTGGCGAAAAGGCTTATCTTTGAGTCACACCAATGAAGGGTGCTCACCGGTTCGGGATCAAGGGCAAGCTAGCTCCTCGCTATATTGGTCCATTCACTATTCTGGAAAGGCGTGGAAAAGTGGCATACCAGTTGAAGCTTCCATCGAACCTTTCTCAGGTTCACGATGTGCTCCACGTGTCTCAACTCCGCCACTGCTTCAAGGACCCAATCCGAGCAGTCGATCATGAAGTGCTCGAGTTGCAACAGGACCTCTCCTATAAAGAGCATCCGGTCAGCATTCTCGACCAAGCTGAACGCCGCACACGTCAGAAGGCGATCAAGTTCCTCAAAGTCTAGTGGTTACACCACCCTGAAGATGAAGCCACTTGGGAACGCGAGGATCGCCTACGTGATAAATACCCCGAACTGTTTCCTTCTACCTCCTAAATCTCGGGACAAGATTTCTTGTAGTGGAGGAGAATTGTAACGTCTGGATAATTGTGCTACAGTAATCCCATGCTAATGATGACACGTCACCACGATTACCGTTGTTAATCTCGCGATGATTCAATCCCATTCAAATTCAAAATTCAAATTCAACTAAAACAAATAAAGTTTTTAAATGTCAAAACTAAAATGTTCAAAGTGTGGAAAATAATCTCTGGATATTTTTCATGTAGAAACCACACTTTTATAACTATTTAAATTCCCAAAATAATTAAAATAGTAGCTAAAACAATTAACTAAATGCCTTTTATAATTTCTAAAATGTTAAACTATTATATTTGGGAGTTAAACTTTTTGTGGCAGTGGGCCAAATCATAACACTAATTTAGGAGTTTGCTTTGTAGTTTATTTAAACTAAAATAAATTAAAGACTAAAATAAAATAGTAAAAATAAATAAATAAATAAAAGAAATAGAAAACAAAACAAATAAAAGAATAAGAGGACCCTCCCTGTTTCCTGGGCCTTAGCCCACTAGAGCCCGCCCTTCCCACTTTTCCCCCGTGCGGTCGTCCCCTCCCACCGCACTGCTCATCCGACCGAGGGGCTGGTCGCCGCCGAACCCCCTCACCGGCAGCGCCGCGGGAGGGGATAAGGCCGCCACCCGCAGCCCCCTCGGCCTCCTCGCCTCCCCCTGCCTCCTCGGTCCTCACTCCCGCTCACTCCCCTCGCCCTCTCCGCCTCTCCCTCTCCCCACCTGATCCCCTTCCCTCCACCTCGTCGACGCGCTGTCGTCGTCGTCGCCGCACCGCCACCGCAGCCACTGTCGACCCCGGCGCCTAGGAGGTTGACCATCGGCCTCGTCGTCCTCGTCTACATCGTCCCCGCCTCTGGATTGAGGCCAAAACGCCGCCTCGCCGTCACTAGCCTCGTGCATCTCCGCCACGGCCGGCGCATCTCGCTGTTGACCTGCGCATCCCCGACCAGCCCCGGCCGCCCCGAGCACGTCCACGAGCTCCGTGGTGAGCTCCTCTGCCGATCCCCTCCTTTTCCCCTTCGGTTTGTCGCCGTTTGCCGTCATCCCCGAGCTCGTCCGAGCTCCCGCATACGCGTACGTACGTGTGTGCGTGCGTGCTGCGGCTGCTTCTGTGCGTGCACGCCGGCCTCGCTGCGGTCTACTGCTGCTCCGCTACGGCTGCGGCTTGCTGCTCTACTGGCCGCTGCTGCTCCTGCAGCTGTGTGTTGCCGCTGCGCCCTGCCTGCTCGCTGCTATGCTGCTCCTCGCCCTGCCTGCTGCCCGCTGCTGCTTTGCCACTAGCTGCGTCCGCTAGCTGCTGCAAGCTGCTGCCGCTTAGTGCTGCTCGCTGTTGCCGCCGGCCGTGGTTGCTACTTGGCCATGGCCGTCCGTGTATGTACAGCCGGTGTGTTTCTGGCCGGTTTATTTAATTAGATATAGGATAGTTGTAGGGTATAATTAGTGGCTAGATTAGCCTATGTGTAGATGACATGTGGGTCTCATACAATTAGATTAGTTTTATTTATTTGTTTAGGTATAGCCTATGACATATGGGCCACCCCTCCCTATTTGACCAGTCAACTTGACTTGGTCAATATGAATTTAAAACAATTTCAATTTTTTTTAGGAAATGATTAAAACTTTGGAAATTCATAGAAATAACCGTAGCTCGGATGAAAATGTTTTATACATAAAAGTTGCTCAGAAAAACGTGACGAATCCGACTACGCCCTCCGTTCGTCTGCCACACGTCCCTATCATAGCGAACATGCAACCGTCCCCCTCCGATTCATCTGTCCGAAAATGCCAAACTTCGGGAAAACTTTCCCGGATGTTATCCCCCTTCGTCGGTATCGAGAAAGACTGCGTTAAAATACCTCTAGCACCGCATATCGTCATGTCATGCTTAGTAATGCATCTGTGTGCTTTGTAATTACTGTTTCTTCCCCCTCTTCTTCTCCGGTAGACCCCGAGACCGCTGCTGATGCCGCTGTGATCGACTACGTCGACGACGACCCTCCTTCCGTTTCAGCAGAGCTTCCAGGCAAGCAAAACCCCCTTGATCACTCCGATATCGCCCATTCCATTCTCTCTCATGCTTGTATTAGATTTTGCTACTCTTATTGTTTGCTCCTATTATGATGCATAGCCTGCTTTTGTAACCTGCTCATTGTACCTTACCTGCTTATCCTAAACTGCTTAGTATAGGTTGCTTAGTGATCCATCAATGACCCCCACCTTGTCCCTGTTGCCCCTGCTTCATCATCGATGACTCGATCAATGTGATCGATGACCAGAGACCGACACATCACTTCACCCCCTTAGTTGTACGACTCTGCATAGTTACTATCGAGTGCCGAGAGTGATACCTCGTAACGCACTCCTGACGAGAACTCTATAGTGTAGCTACTCGGTCGTGGTTATCGAGGGTGATTCCTCCTTCACCACTCCCGATACGACTCTGTCGTGCAGCCCCTCAAGTGTGAACCTCGAGGGTGATTCCTCCTATGTGCACCTTGATGATTATATCGAGTGGAATCCACCGAGGGTGATTCCTCGGGGTTTCCCCCTTGATGTTTGGACACACGGTTACCTTGACTTTACTTGAGATCTTTGTGAAAGTCGGGCGGGCCCGGAGAGCACCCGCAAGATGTTACGGTGGCGGCTGGCTGTTTAGCGGTATCACCCAGGAGGGATGGTAGCTCCGGATTTGTCCCGACAGCCGTCACTTCTTTTAATAATGCACTAACAGGTTTGGGTATTTGTTCAGAGTTGGCCACTGGCCTATACGCATTAACCACCACGCGGGAATAGTTATGGGCACTCGGCGTCGTAGTATCAGCCGAAGCTTTGTCAAATGTCTGGTTCAGCATTGTGGGCCTGTCGGGCCAGTGCCATCCATGATGAGGTGGTGCTCTTCTCGGCTCGTCGCACAACGACCCGGAGTGCAACGGGCGATGGGCCCAAGACCTCGGAGTGCTTAGGATGTAGACCGACGGGGACCTCTCTGCTGAGCCTAGGTAGGGCTGCGACGTGTTGATCTTCCGAGGCCGGGCATTGACTTAGAAAAGTGTGTCCGGCCAGAGTAACCAAGTGTGTTGGAAAACGTGGTGCACCCCTGCAGGGAAGTTATCTATTCAAATACCATGTCCAGCGTAATGGACGTTCAGACTTGTATCCTGGTCTATTACAACTAGAACTGGTTACTTGAGATATGAGATGGATATATTGGCTCCGAGATTGCTTTCTTGCAGGGAGTCGAGGAAGGATCTCTGGGAGTTAATACTACAACATGCTTGTTAATTAATATGCTATTCTTTACTCTTTTACATGCTGCAAGATGCTTGGAGCTGCTTGAAGATGCTAGTCTTCGACAGGCTAGACCTTCCCCTCTATTCTGGCATTCTGCAGTTCAGTCCACAGATACATCCCTTCCTTGATACCAATGCATACTTAGTATAGATCTGATGCTTGCGAGTACTTTGGATGAGTACTCACGGTTGCTTTGCTACCCCTTTTCCCCCTTCTTTCTTCTTTCCGGTTGTTGCAACCAGATGGTGGGTCCCAGGAGCCAGATGCCACCCTCGCCGACTACTACTAGTACTACCCGGAGGATGCCTACTACTATATGGAGACCGCCGACGACCAGGAGTAGTTAGGAGGTCCCAGGCAGGAGGCCTTGCCTCTTCGATCGTTGTTGCTTTTGTGTTTGCCTTCTTAAGGCATTCTTGTTTAACTTATGTCTATGCTCAGATATTGTTGCTTTCGCTGACGCTTGTGTTTCGAGCTTCTATATTCGAGCCCTCGAGGCCCCTGGCTTGTAATATGAAGCTTCTATTATTTTATTTGTGTCTAGAGTTGTGTTGTGATATCTTCCCGTGAGTCCCTGATCTTGATCGTACACATTTTCGTGTATGATTAGTGTACCGTCGAATCGGGGACGTCACACAATACATGAGCGTGAGCCATGGACATAGCACTATAGGTGGAATAGAAGGTGGTTGTGAAGATGACAAAAAGAGGGAGATAGTATCACATCAACTAGGCGTATCAACGGGCTATGAAGATGCCCATCAATAGATATCAATGTGAGTGAGTAGGGATTGCCATGCAATGGATGCACGAGAGCTATAAGTGTATGAAAGCTCAAAAAGTAAACTAAGTGGCCGTGCATCCAACTTGCTTGCTCATGAAGACCTAGGGCAATTTGATGAAGCCCATCGTTGGAATATACAAGCCAAATTCTATAATGAAAAATTCCCACTAGTATATGAAAGTGACAACATAGGAGACTCTCTATCATGAAGATCATGGTGCTACTTTGAAACACAAGTATGGAAAAAGGATAGTAACATTGCCCCTTATCTCTTTTTCTCTCATTTTTTTCTTCTTTTTTTTCTTTCTCTTTTTTTCTTTTTTTCTTTTTTTCTTTTTTTTTCTTTGGCTTCTTTGGCCTCTTTTTTTTGTTTCCTCACATGGGACAATGCTCTAATAATGAAGATCATCATACTTCTATTTACTTACAACTCAAAAAATTACAACTCGATACTAGAACAAAATATGACTCTATATGAATGCCTCCGGCGGTGTACCGGGATGTGCAATGAATCAAGAGTGACATGTATGAAAAAATTATGAACGGTGGCTTTGCCACAAATACGATGTCAACTACATGATCATGCAAAGCAATATGACAATGATGATGCGTGCCATAGTAAACGGAACGGTGGAAAGTTGCATGGCAATATATCTCGGAATGGCTATGGAAATGCCATAATAGGTAGGTGTGGTGGCTGTTTTGAGGAAGGTATATGGTGGTTGTATGGTATCGGCGAAAGTTGCGCGGTACAAGAGAGGCTAGCAATGGTGGAAGGGTGAGAGTGCGTATAATCCATGGACTCAACATTAACTCACATACTTATTGCAAAAATCTATTAGTCATCGAAACAAAGTACTACACGCATGCCCCTAGGGGGATAGATTGGTAGGAAAAGACCATCGCTCGTCCCCGACCGCCACTCATAAGGAAGACAATCAAAGAATATCTCATGCTCCAACTTCGTTACATAACGGTTCACCATACGTGCATGCTACGTGACTCACAAACCTTAACACAAGTATTTCTCAAATTCATAATTACTCACTAGCATGACTCTAATATCACCATCTTTACATCTCAAAACAATCATATGGAATCAAACTTCTCATAGTATTCAATGCACTTTATATGAAAGTTTTTATTATATCCCTCTTGGATGCCTATCATATTAGGACTAAATGTATAACCAAAGCAAATTACCATGCTGTTTAAAGACTCTCAAATTAATATAAGTGAAGCATGAGAGTTCAATAATTTCTACAAAATAAAGCCACCGCCGTGCTCTAAATAGATATAAGTGAAGCACTAGAGCAAAATTGCCTAGCTCAAAAGATATAAGTGAAGCACATAGAGTATTCTAATAAATCATGATTCATGCGTGTCCCTCTCAAAAGGTGTGTACAGCAAGGATGATTGTCGCAAAATAAAAAGAAAAAACTCAAATTATAAAACACGCTCCAAGCAAAACACATATCATGTGGTGAATAAAATATAGCCTCAAGTAAAGTTACCGATAGACGAAGACGAAAGAGGAGATGCCTTCCGGGGCATCCCCAAGCTTAGGCTCTTGGTTGTCCTTGAATATTACCTTGGGGTGCCTTGGGCATCCCCAAGCTTAGGATCTTGACACTCCTTATTCCATAGTCCATCAAATCCTTACCCAAAAACTTGAAAACTTCACAACACAAAACTCAACAAAAAAATCTCGTAAGCTCCATTAGTATTAGAAAATAAATCACCACTTTGGTACTGTTGTGAACTCATTCTTTATTTATATTGGTGTAATATCTACTTTATTCCAACTTTCCATGGTTCATACCCCCCGATACTACCCATAGATTCATCAAAATAAGCAAACGACACAAAGAAAACAGAATCTGTCAAAAACAGAATAGTCTGCAAAGATCCGAATTGTTCTAATACTTCTGTAACACCAACAATTCTGAAACATTAGGACAACCTGGGACATTTGTGTATAAATCCTGTGTAAAAAATTCAGGGTTTTTCAACACTCCAGTGAATTATTAAAATTCTGTGACTGGACGCAAAAGTTTCTGTTTTTCAGCAAGATCAAATCAACTATCACCGTAAGCCATCCAAAAGGTCTTACTTGGCACAAACACTAATTAAAACATAAAACTACATCTAACCAGAGGCTAGATTAATTATTTATTGGAAAACAGTAAGAAAAAATATTGGGTTGTCTCCCAACAAGCGCTTTTCTTTAAAGCCTTTTAACTAGGCATTGATAATTTCAATGATGCTTACATAAAAGAGAAGAATTGAAGCACAAAGAGAGCATCATAAAACACGTGACAAAACACATCTAAGTCTAACATACTTCCTATGCATTGGCATTTTATAAGCAAACAAATTATCAAGGCAAGCAAAAACTAGCATATGCAAGGAAGAAGAAAGAGACGATAGCAATCTCAACATGAAGAGAGGTAATTTAGTAACATGAAAATTTCTACAACCATATTTTCCTCTCTCATAATAATTACATGTAGGATCATAAGCAAATTCAACAATATAACAATCACATAAAATATTCTCAACATGATCTACGTGCATGCGAAGTTGACACTCTTCCAAAATAGTGGGATTAACATTAACTAAAGTCATGACCTCTCCAAACCCACTTTTATCAAAAAATTCATAAGATTGAACATTCTCCAAATATGTGGGATCTAAAGTTGACACTCTTCCAAACCCACTTTCAATATTATTGCAAACATTATTATCAATTTCATATTCATCATGGGGCTTAAATAAATTTTCAAGATCATAAGAAAAATCACCCCAATCATGATCATTGCAATAAGTAGTGGACATAGCAAAACTAGCATCCCCAAGCTTAGGGTTTTGCATATCATTAACACAATTGATATTAATGGAAGTTATAATAACAGCATTGCAATCATGCTTTTCATTCAAGGAGCTATCGTGAATCACTTTATAATTTACCTCTTTCAACACTTCATCACAATTTTCAGATTCACGAATTTCAAGCAAAACCTCATAAAGATAATCTAGTGCACTCAACTCACTAGCAATAGGTTCATCATAATTGGATCTCTTAAAAAGATTAGCAAGTGGATGAGGATCCATAAACCTTTGTTTCTGTTTTTCAATAAACACACAATTTTACCAAGCGAACAAACAAACCAAGTAAGGCATAAGGGCAAACAAAAAGACGAACATAAGAAGGGCGAAGAAAAGGCAAATCTTTTCAAAAATTGTTTTAGAAGTGGGGGAGAGGAAAACGAGAGGCAAATGGCGAATAATGTAATGCAAAAGATGAGAGTTTATGATGGCTACTTGGTATGTCTTGACTTGGCGAAGATCTCCCCAGCAACGGCGCCAGAAATTCTTCCTGCTACTTCTTGAGGTTGCGTGGGTTTTTCCCCTGAAGAGGAAAGGGTGATGCAGCAAAGTAGAGATAAGTATTTCCCTCAGTTTGAGAACCAAGGTATCAATCCAGTAGAAGACAACGCACAAATCACCAAATACCTGCACAAACAATCAAACAACTTGCACCCAACGCGATAAAGGGGTTGTCAATCCCTTCACGGTTATTTGCAAAGGTGAGATCTGATAGAGATAGATAAACGATAAAGTAAATATTTTTGGTATTTTTGTTTTATAGATCAGAAAGTAAATGACTGCAAAATAGTAGATCGAAAACTAATATGATGGAAAATAGAAGATTATATGATGGAAAATAGACCCTGGGGCCATAGGTTTCACTAGAGGCTTCTCTCAAGATAGAAAATAATACGGTGGGTGAACAAATTACTGCCAAGCAATTGATAGAAAAGCGCAAAGTTATGACGATACCTAAGGCAATGATCATGAATATAGGCATCACGTCCGTGTCAAGTAGACAAAACGATTATGCATCTACTACTATTACTCCACACATCGACCGCTATCCAGCATGCATCTAGAGTATTAAGTCCATAAAGAACGGAGTAATGCATTAAGTAAGTGACATGATGTAGAGGAATTAACTCAAGCAATATGATGAAAACCCCATCTTTTTATCCTCGATGGCAACAATACAATACGTGCCTTGCTGCCCCTACTGTCACTGGGAAAGGACACCACAAGATTGAACCCAAGGCTAAGCACTTCTCCCATTGCAAGAAAAACCAATCTAGTTGGCCAAACCAAACCGATAGTTCGAAGAGAATTACAAAGATATCAAATCATGCATATAAGAATTCAGAGAAGATTCAAATAATATTCATAGATAAACTGATCATAAATCCACAATTCATCGGATCTCGGCAAACACACTGCAAAAAAGTATTACATCGAATAGATCTCCAAGAACATCGAGGAGAACATGGTATTGAGAACCAAAGAGAGAGAAGAAGCCATCTAGCTACTAGCTATGGACCCGTACGTCTGTGGTAAACTACTCACGCTTCATCGGAAGGGCAATGGTGTTGATGTACAAGCCCTCCATGATCGAATCCCCCTCTGGCAGGGTGCCGAAAAAGGTCCCTAGATGGGATCTCACGGGTACAGAAGGTTGCGGCGGTGGAAAAGTCTTTTCGTGGATGCCTCTATTGGTTTGGGGATATTTGGGAATATATAGGTGAAAGAATTAGGTCAGGAGGTGCACGAGGGGCCCACAAGGGTGGGGGGAGCGCCCTACCCCCCTGGGCGCGCCCTCCGCCCTTGTGGCCGCCTCGTGGCTCCTCCGACTTCATCTCCAAGTCTCCTGGTTTCCTTCTGGTCCAAGAAAAATCATCGCAAAAGTTTTATTCCATTTGGACTCCGTTTCGTATTCCTTTTCTGTGAAACTCAAAAACAAGGAAAAAACAGAAACTGGCACTAGGCTCTAGGTTAATATGTTAGTCCCAAAAATAATATAAAATAGCATATTAATGCATATAAAACATCCAAAACAGATAATATAATAGCATGGAACAATAAAAAATTATAGATACATTGGAGACGTATCAAGGTTTAGTGCTTAACAGGATTAGGCCCCCTAATTAAACAGGGGCCGGGGCCCATGTGGCAGTGGCTCAAGGCCAGCCACTAGGGACTGGGCACGCGCACACCAGCAGAGGACCACGGCGCCCAGCGGCATGGGCAGGAGCGGCGCAGTGCATGGGAGGCAGGAGCGGCGCAGTGCATGGGGCAGCGGCGGGTGCGGGGCTGCGCGGGCGCGGGCGGCTATGGGCGCTGCCTGCTACTTGTAGACTGCGTTGGATTTTTATCCCCGAAGAGGAGAGGATGATGCAGCATAGTAGAGTAAGTATTTCCCTCAGTTAAGAAACCAAGGTTATCAATCCACTAGGAGAACCAAGCAACACCACGTAAACAACACCTACATACAAAACACAAACCCTCGCACCCAACGCAAATGAGAGGTTGTCAATCTCTCGGCGGTCAAGTAACGAGATTAAATGGTATTTGATAGATTGATAAATAAATAAAAGATAAAAAAAGTGCAGCAAGTATTTTTGGTATTTTTGTATAAGTAAACAAAATAGATCTTATGATAAAAGTAGACCCGGGGCCCGTAGAGTTCACTAGAGGCATCTCTCAAGAAAATAGCATACGGTGGGTAATCAAATTACTATTGGGCAATTGATAGAAAAGCAAATAATTATGACGCTATCCAAGGCAATGATCATGATATAGGCATCACATCCAAATCAAGTAGACCGACTCCTGCCTGCATCTACTACTATTACTTCACACATCGACCGCTATCCAGCATCTATCTAGTGTACTAAGTTCAAGAGGACAAAGTAATGCATTAAGAACGATGACATGATGTAGTCAAGATAAATGCAAATAAGAATTCATCCCAACTTGTTATCCTTAATGGCAACAATACTTGCGTGTCAACTCCCTTCTGTCACTAGGACTGAGCACCGCAAGATCGAACCCATTACCGAGCACCTCCTCCCATTGCAAGAAGATCTAATCTAGTTGGCCAAACCAAACCAAAACTTCGGAGAAGAAATACAAGGCTATACCAAATCATGCATAAAAGAGATCAGAAAAGAACTCAAATAAAACAAGGATAGATCTGACCATAAACTCACAATTCATCGGATCCCAACAAACACACCGCACAAAGTCATTACATAGGATGGATCTCCATGAAGATCATGGAGACCATTGTATTGAGAATCACAAAGAGAGAGAGAGCCATCTAGCTACTACCTACGGACCCATAGGTCTATGGTGAACTACTCACGCATCATTGGAGAGGTGGCAAGGTTGATGTAGAGCCCCTTCGTGATGAGTTCCCCCTCCGGCGGTGTGCCGGAGAAGGCCTCCAGATGGGATCTCGCGAGAACAGAGGCTTGCGGCGGCGGAAAAAGTATTTCGTGGGCTTCCCTAGGGGTTTTGGAATTCTTCTGAATTTATAATGTTGGAAGTAGGGCAAAAGGAGCAGGGAGGGGCCCACATGGCGCTGGTGCGCGCCCTGGTGCCATGTGGGGCCCTCCAGTCATTTCTTCCTTGGCCTCCAAGTTCCTGATGATCATTATCTCCAGAAAAAAAATCTCCAAAAAGTTTCGGGACGATTTGATCTTATCTGATATTGATTTCTGTAAAACAAAAACAGGGCAGAAAACAAGAACTGGCACGTGGGACTAAGTTAATAGGTTAGTCCCCAAAAATGATGTAAAAATGTATGAAATGATAATAAAAACATCCAAGAATAATAAAATCATAGCATGGAACAAGCAAAAATAATAGATACGTTGGAGACGTATCACTGCCTAGGCGAGGCACGGCACGGGCGAGCGCGTGCACACAGTGAGCTTCGGGGGCGGCCGGCCGAAGCACGGGGCGACGCATACGGCGACGGATCCGAGGGGAAAAGGAGAGGAATGGAACGAGGATCTTACCACGGAGCCGGGGACGAGGTCCGAGAGGGTCAGAGTGGATCGGAGAGGTGGTGGTGAGGGCCGGTTGAAGAAGACGGCGACAGAGCCGGCTACGCAGCTCACCGGCTCAAGATGTTGCCCGAGACGGATGAAGCCTAGCGCGACGATCCTCTAGGACATGCTCCGGCACACCGGAGACGCCGGTGGCCGTGGCAACGACGATGAGGTAGCGGTTAGCGTGAGTTTTCTGAGCTCGAATTTGCAGTAGAGGAAGGGGTCGAAGGGGGAACGAGGGGGAAATTAAAGAGGTCGATCTAGAGTTTTTGGGGGACGCTATTATAGGCCGAGGGGGGGGTACGTGGTGGCCATCCATGGCCATGGCGGCTGGATGCTCGCCACGGCTCTCCTCTGCCTCTCCGTGGCGAGAGGTGAAAGGAAGGTCGTGGCCTAGTGGGCTGAGCTGCAGTGTGGCCATGAGGGCCCAGTGTAGCAGTAGCAGTTTTTTCTTTTTTCTTTCATATTTTCTTTACTGTTTTGCATTTTATTTTAATACCAAATGAATTCTATTGAAAATAAATTTGGCACATAAACATTAGGCTATATTTTGAATTGGAACACAAAGTTTCAAACCATTTTGAATTGCTAAAATATTTGTTCATTTTGAAATGGCCAAATTTAAATGTTGTTAGCTCTGTTTAAATAATGCTAGGGGAAATCTGGTAATTTAGGTGATGTTGTTTTCTTCAAGAAAATTACTTGGAGATTATTTGCAATATCATCAACATTTTTGTTTCACTGTTTGAAAAAAAATATTTTGACTTGCCAATTGAATTTGAATTTGAGCTTGTTTTGGGAGAAGTGGCATTCAGTACTGCAAAACATGATGACATGGCAATCATTAGGGGTAGATCACTGTAGCTTGATTACAGGGGTGTTACAACTCTCCTCCACTCAATGAAATCTTGTCCCGAGATTTAAGAGGTCGAGTAAGGGAGAAAGGTCTGTTTACGAATCTAACGAAGCTTCTCAGTCTTGGTTGCTCTTCCCAAAGATGTCGATCCACTGCGTTCAAGAGTTTATTCCTCTGCATCAATGCACCGTGACGGAGTTGTCATTCTTCCTTTAGGATCTCCGCTGTACTTATGAAAAGGATAAGGGGTAACTCGGCAACGATGAATTTCTACAAGGGGTAATAATCTGGGGTTATCTTATGAATGAAACACATAAATATCTCTTGAGTTTTGGAACACAGAAATCATGACGAGAGTTACTTAAGAATATACGAATAGCTTCATTCGGGAAGGCAAAATCATTTAAGGCCTAAAACAAGATGTGAGAAGGGTTCAGAGTGTCAAAGAATGAATCTTGTGTCTGATACCGAAATCGATCATCTGAAGGAAGGTGGCTCGCGGAAACGCTTACGAAGCCAAGTGCAAGGGTAAATTCAGATACAAGGATCACATAGTCATTTACATGAAACTTCATAATTAACGAGAAAGTTTCCTTAAGGAATTCTAAAGAATGACAGGCTCGAGGTACAAGGATAATCGATCACATGGGTAACTGGAATATACAGTCGCAAGGGCTACAGAAAGATAAGGCACACTGCACTAGTATGTATTTGGGGGCTCGAGCATTTCTGAATCATTGGGATGATCAAAATCGAAGTGATCAACATTCGTAACACCATGATGAATATGAAGGGTGGTGGCATCTTGCGTGATCACGATACAAGGTTTGTCAGCTATGTTGGCAACAACATCGGTAGCAAGGGCGGGGGACGAAGAAAACCATTTTCCTGGTCGTTAAGACGAGGTGGACCAATGGGCAATGTTCTCGTCTGCCGGTGGTTACCGGAATGTCAACAACAATAGTAACAGGGTGATACTGACAGGGTTGTACACCGGGGTGTTTACATAAGCAGCGAATTGTTATTGCCTATATCATATAAATTACAAGAAAGATTAAACAGACCAATGGCAAGGAAAATTTGTTTATACACAAGTATTAGGAGTACGTATATCTTTCCCAAGGACAAGCAGAGCATGATTTACATGACAGGACAACAAGTACGTAAACCTTTAGATAAAAGGGGCAAGGAGAATCAAGATGTTTACTCGTATAATGGTGTTTGGAAAATTCATGAAGAAATATTTAGCATTGCGCTTTCAATGTTCTTGTTGATGTTCGGAATACCATAGTCATGCTTCGGGGTAGCAATGATATGGTGTTTTTAAGAAAAGATTGGATTTGAAGATCACAAGAAATACTCAAGGAACAATTTCAGGAATAGCAAGGAACTCAAGGTATAACCAAAACATGACCAAGTCTGTGTTGGAAGAAAGGCAAGGATGTTGTCGATGACAACATAAATTATCAAGGGGCGTGATGATGAGGTAACAGCAAGGTGACATGATCAAAACGAAAGATATGATGAAGCAGAAGGTCAATGGAACCACGGATATGACACAAAATCGGAATCAATCTTGCTATTCAAGGCGAAACGATATGACAAAGAAGCTCGGCGTAAGGTTAGCTCATCATCGAAAATTGTGCTCCAGGAAGAAGGACCAGGTAGCACAGTTAAAATTAGCATGATAATGATGTAGCCGATCAGGCTAGGAATGACATGATTGAGTTTAGATTTCCCAGCAACAAAAATTATTAGGGATATTGGATTCTAGTGTGGATTTGATTCACTTATTGGTGTTCTCGGTTAACAACAACTCAGAACCCGTGGAATGACTATGACGGTGAAAGGTATTACTTCATCAAGAATTTATGAGATGTAGTGCAATGGCACGAAATTCTTGATATGTGGAATGAAAGTTATCAAGACAGAACAAAATGAAGCTAGACTGGGTCATCAATCTACGGAATGCAAATACTTTAACCTTGTTGGAAAAATGGACAAGGTACTGGAATGGATTTCTCTCGAATATATTAATGAGAGCAATATGGTCGAAACCATACTGCATGGGATCGAAAAGGATACCGCAAGAGTTATACAAATGGATAATTATTTTTATAGGAAGCTTCCGTGATAAGATTTACATCGCATCCATGGGCATGAACACAATGTTCAAGGTCCACTCCCACTTTTTCAATGTATATCTTTTCAACCACTTCTCTTTTGAAAAAGTTTTGGTGTTGAAAATTTATCTGGTGAAACACAAGAAGAGTATGACCTGTGAAAACTTTTGGGATCACCAGGATTGTAGAAAGCATAGATACAACTCATCAGAGGAGTTTAGGAAGCTATACAACACACTTATAGAAGCAACGGATACAAGCTCGAAAGCAGAGGGCTGACGACACTGAGTAGATGATACAATTCTCCAAAGGCATTTTGTATCAGGGGAAATTTGTCGATGATTTAAAACACAAAGGAACGGTCGGGTAGTAATCCACCAAAAGATGTGGTGGTCCACAAAGAATCTGATGTGAGCATCGGTACTCAACCAGAAGAGGAAAGGATGCAAGCGCATCCGTTTATGGAAACATCTGAATAAGTCAAAGCTTAATTGCAAAGGAATTATGATTTCCAAATCGGGGGATCATAGGTAGACGCTCTAATCAAAAGATGAGTAAGTTGAGTAAACTTAGCGGCACAATCGATCGCAACTTGATTGGCCGAGAACTAGCTCATATCCAAAATGACGTCTGAGCCGGAAGGACGAATTCTAGTTTCAACTGATGATTGCGAGTATCGCATACATATTGAATCAATACGCTCAAACTGACAATGACAAAGGATCTTACTGAATATTAGTAGACATATGGAATTAACCATAATGCAGGCAGTCAAGACTTTCAAGAGCAATGGCTGCAAAGGATTCTCGGAAGATCGGATAGCATTTCGAAGTATTTTGTGAAACACGTGAACAACTGGGGATGAACGAATTCCTGGTAAGTGTGAGAAATTATTCGTAGGTGTATTCATCCAGAAAGGAGCTGCAAGGCAGTAGGCACAAAGGGTTCTCGAAATATCGGAGAGTGTCTTTGAAATCGTCTGGTAATTCAAGAGAGTAGCATGAACAACTGGATCTCCGGAATGAAGTCATTACGAGAACCTAGAGTTAGCAAAATCTATAACCCGAAGAGAAAAGAAGTTCAGATCCCAAAGTAAGGATGCAGAATAAAAGATTCATAATCCCATCCATAGGTCATGTGGGCCCGTAAGCCACATAACACACCTAGTACTTCAAAAGTAGTTTTCCAAGACAAGACTCAATATCGACCAAGGAGTTTTTTTGGGGGGGGGGGCGGGGGGGGGGGTTCCTACAGGCAGTCGGCTCTAATACCAACTTGTGACGCCCCCATTTATAATCGTGCATTAATCATACACGCATCATGCACGATCACGAACGGTGACCCACGTTAATATTACAACACAACTCTATGACACAAATTAAACATAAATCTTGATATTACGAACCAGGGTCACGAGGACCCATAATACATTAGCACAGATAGCAAGTTAAGTCTAGGTACAGACAAGTTAAACAAGTTTTGATTTAAGAAGACAGAGCAAAACAACGATACTAGATCGAAAAGGCTCAGGCCTCCCGCCTGGGACCTCCGAACTACTTGTCGATGTCGGTCTCCACATAGTAAGCACCATCGAAACCACGTGCATCCGTGGTGCTACCAACTATTGCGGCAACCGGGTCAAATGAAAAGAGTAGAAAAGCAACGGTGAGTACTCTTCCAAAGTACTCGTAAGACTTACATCAGATCTATACTAGATGTGCATCGGTATCAAAGGAATGGGGTAACATCTGTGGACTAAACCGCAGAAATGCCAGAATAAGGGGGATAAAGCTCAACTTAAGGAAGAATATTCGAATAGTTTAACTTCCCTTTAGGGGGTGCACCACATAACCCGATACGCTCGATTACCTCTAGCCGGACACACTTTTTTGGGTAATGCCCAGCCTCGGATAATCGACACGCCGAAGTCCTACCTAGGCTCTCCGGAGAGGTCAACACGCTGGTCAACATCCTAAGCGTGAAGGGGTCATCGGCCGATCACCATAAGCACTCCTGCACATTGCGTGACTGGCCGAGGACCACGCCCACCTCTGTATACATAGCAGGCAGTTCCCGCATCACCCCAACAATCAGCCCCCTGAAATGTGACATCTGACAGAGAGCTTTCAGGAGGAACTGACGACGCCGAGGGCCCCATAACCATTATCCCTTCCGGCGGTTAGTGTGTATATGATAGTGGCAATTCACAGACCAAATATCCAAATCTCGTTAAGCGTGTTATTATTGAATAACCACGGACACCGACCAGGGCCTAGGCCCACCTCTCTCTGGGTGGTCTCCACCTGCCCTGTCATTTCGCCATAGTGAATCACTCGCGGGTGCTCTCCGAGCTGACCCGACTTTAACATATCATGTATAGTGTAATAGTATATAGTATATCCGTGATCATCGCTCGAAGGGATCACGGCCTGATAGTATAGCATGGCAAATGGACAAGGGTGTAGGGCCACTGAGGGGACTCTAGCATATCTATACTAACCATATAGTATAACAGGTAAGGTATCAACAATAGTTATCAACAACTGGCTATGCATCAGAATAGGAGCTACCGATAAATAACCAACTAGACCGACTCTCTAATGCAAGAAATAGAGAGAAAGAATAGGTGATATCAGAATTATCAAGGGGGTTTGCTTGCCAGGAAGCTGCTGAGAAGGACGGGTCCTCGGCGAAGTAGTCGTACTCAGGGTCAACGGCAGTCTCGGGGTCTACTGAAAAGGAAGCCGAGGGGGGAAACAGATAAATAATGGGCAGACAAATGCAACATAGATGCATGTCATGGCAATATGTGCTGATTATGTTCTCTAATGCATTACTACACATTGATCCTGATGTAAAATATCAATATTCATTATGTTAAAGGTGTTTTTCATGCATGCAAATGACATATTCGAATTCGTTGTATTTTTCTGATCAACTTTCATATATAAATTATTTTCAGTTATGGTTTATTTTATATGAATTCCCAAAGTTTAAAGGATTTTCTGAATTTATCATAATTTTGAAATAAATAGTAAAATGGCTATGCACCCAGTGGGTACATAGCCAGAGAGGCTGACTGGTGGGCCTGGTCAACTACTGACTCAGCAGTCAACAATCAATAGTGTAGGGTGGGTCCCGGCTGTGATAGACTATAGTTTTAATTAGAGTTTTATTTAGATAGTTAACTAAAGGGGCCCACTAGTCATAGGGTAGCAACTTAAACAAATGATAATTTAGCAGGGTGGTTTAGCGCTAAATAGGATTTGGCCCCCTAATTAAATAGGGGCCCGGGCCAATGTGGCAGTGGCTCAAGCCCAGCCACCAGGGGCCCGGCACGCGCGCGCACCAGCAGAAGAGCACGGCGCCTAGCGCGCGGGGAGCGGGAAGCAGTGGCGGGCGCGGGGCTGCGCGGGCGCGGGCGACTGCAGGCGCGGCCGGGGCGAGGCCTGGTTGAGGCAGGGCGCGGGCAAGAGCGCACACACAGTGAGCTCCGGGGGTAGCCAGCCGAAGTACGGGGCGGCGCATACGGTGGCGGATCCGAAGGGGAAAAGGAGGGAACGGAACGAGGAGCTCACACCGCGGAGCTGGGGACGAGGTCGAAGAGGGTCGGGGTGGACCGAAGAGGCGGTGGTGACGGCCGGATGAAGAAGACGATGACAGCGCCGGCTATGCAGCTCACCGGCTCGAGCTGGTGCCCGGGACGGATGAAGCCTAGCGCGACGATCCTCCAAGATGTGCTCCCGCACGCTGGAGACACCGGTGGCTGTGGCAACGACGTCGAGGCAGCGGTCAGCGGGAGTTTTCTGAGCTCGAATTCGTGCAGTAGAGGAAGGGGCAAAGCAGGGAATAAGGGGGAAATGAAAGAGCTTGATCTAGGGTTTTCGAGGGACGCTCTTATAGGCCGAGGGGGGTACGTGGTGGCCATCTATGGCCATGGCGGCTGGATGCTCGCCATGGCTCTCCTCTGCCTCTCCCTGGCTAGACGTGGAAGAAAGGCCATGGCCTAGTGGGCTGGGCTGCACTGTGGCCACTAGGGCCCAATGTAGCAGTAGCAGTTATTTTTCTTTTTCTTTTATCTTTTCTGTTTTATATTTTCTTTACTGTTTTGCATTTTATTTTAATACCAAATGAATTCTATTGAAAATAAAATTTGGCACATAAATACTAGGCTATATTTTGAACTAGAACACAAAGTTTGAAACCATTTTGAAATGCTAAAATATTTGTTTATTTTGAAATGACCCAACTTAAATGTTGTTAGCTCTGTTTAAATAATGCTAGGGGCAATCTGGTAATTTAGGTGATGTTATTTTCTTCAAGAAATTACTTGGGGATTATTTGCAATATCATCAACAGTTTTAGTTCACTTTTGAAGACATAATATTTTGACTTGCCAATTGAATTTGAACTTGAGCTTGTTTTGGGACAAGTGACATTCATTACTGCAAAACATGATGACATGGCAATCATTAGGGGGAGATCACTGTAGCTTGATTACAAGGGTGGTACATGCTAACTACGGGGCCTGAAATAGCTAACTGTCGGGACTGCGGTAGTTAGCAGCAAGTTAACTGCCAGGACTAATACTGCTAACTGAGGCAAGTTAACTGGCGTTACTGAAAATACTAAAAAGTTTCTTTTAAATTTTTTTTTGCCCGGGTGACGCTAACTGTCGGGACTGCTAACTGTTAAGACGGCCAAGGTTAACTGTTTTGTTTGCAAAGGTTAACTGCGGAGACATTCCATTTTGAAAATGTATCAATATTTTTTTTGTAGTGTTAACTTCTGACTTTTTTAACTGCCACAGTCATGGGATCTGACTTTTTCTGTTTTTAGTCACAACTGATATGACGTTAACTGCAAAAAGTTTAATCCATGTCCCCCACCAAACTGCTCGATCAGAATAAATGGATAATTGCTCCTAAAAATTGGGTTAACTTATGTGGGTTCCACAGATTGAACTTTTTGCTAAATCATATACAATTTTTTGGAGTTCACCACGATTGAGAGGAACAGTTAACACAAATAACCAAAATACAGTCTTCATTATATTATATAGTTCTTCAATACAACAATGAAGAGGGGCAGGAACACTGTACAATAATATTGCCAGTTGCTTCAATACGGCAGGTTATACACCTGAGTGCATCGTCCCTATGTGGACCAACGGCTAGGATAATGAGAGTATATAGTACTCCCTCCATTCCACAATATAGTGCCTATAGATTTTTGTCAAAGTCAAACTTTGCCAACTTTGACCAAGTGTATAGAGAAAACTGTCTATATCTACAATACCAAACATGTACATTCTGAAAATATAACTCATGATGTATCAAATGATGTGCATTTGGTATTCTAGGTGTATCTACTTTTCTCTATAAATATGGTCAAAGTTTGTAATGTTTGACTTTTGCAAAAATCTATAGGCATTACATTATGGAACGGAGGGAGTAGTACGATGGAAATCCCTTTTGGAGCTCGGCCACTAGTGAGGCCTCCAAATAGAAATTTGAAATTTCATCGAAATTCATATTTTTACATTTCAAAAAATTCTGAAAAAAATACAGATAAACATGAAGGTATAACACACATGTGTGTAAATTTTCAGTTCAAAATACATTGAAATGAGGGCTGTGCAAAAAAGACAAATCTGGGACTGTTTAACACATGATACTATTCATCCTCTCAGGCCATGAATTTATCTTTTTTGTACAGGTCGCAACTCAAGGTATTTCATCATGAATTTTTACACACATGTGGGTTACATCCTTACATACACGCGTATTTTTTTTCAGAATTTTTTTAACCATAAAAGTTTGAATTTGAATTTTTCAAAAATAAAGGCCTCCATGGAGCTCGGCCTCCAAAACGCCTCTCTCGTAGTACGACCCATATCAAATTTTTGAGAAGATTATACTTTACAATGCGTCCAAAATTTTGTAGATGAACAGGTAAAAAAAATCTGCTTGCCAAGAGAAAATTATGGCGTCAGCACATAGGCACAGACTGAACTGAAACTTTTTCACTAAAATGAAACTTTTCACAGAACTAGACTTTTGGGTGCGTCAAATCCTGGGTGCAGAGCTCACTGCTGGAATAGTGAACCACTGGAAGCTAACTGTCGGCAGTATGAAGAACCAAAGACAGAATAGCCATGGGAGTCAAAAAAATACCTAAGTGTGGTTAATAGTTATTGTTTCCAGCGCTAACTGACGTTAAGAGGTTATTCTGCTATTGGTTTAGTGAACTGATGTAAATTGCTAAGCTATCGGCCGCACTTTTTATAGAACTGAATTTACACATTTTTTGTCACATTTTCTCTCTTTTTTATTGTAGCTAATAGATAAAACAGTCAAGTTAACTTTTTTAGTTTTCTCCAAAAATGGATTACTGCTGAACTATACATACCAGTCGAAACACCAATAGAAATAACAAGCTAAAAACCGATAAACCATCAATTTTCACAATTAGCTACCATTGCCTGCTAATTTTCAGAGAACAACTGTAGCTGTCAGAAACACGGAAAACACCGTGGAGAGGAGCGGCGGCTGGCTGTTACTTTTTATAATGGCGACCACCATGAGGCATCCACGACCTTACCTCGGAGGTGCTCGGCTGCCGGCAGGGAAGCACGAGATGGCTAAATAATGGCAGTTAACATGGCCAAATCCTGCAGTTGAGAAGATCAGGGAAGAGAGTGAGGAGATCTACTTCAAGTCGACACAAACAAAAGAACCAGCAGTTAAGAACAATGAGCAGCATGAGTTAGTGATTTAGCTACAGTAGTTAATGGCAATTAGCATCGACTCGTAGCAGCAATCAGCACGAAGCAGTTAGCAGTGATCTGGAGCGGTCACATCGGGAGAGGACAGGGTGGGCGGAGGGATGCAGGGGCACCAGGCGTGCGGCCGCCATCTAACTGCCGCGAATGATCCAGGGGGCAGAGAGATACATGGTGCGTGGCCACCAGTGGGAGGGGATCAAGGAAGGGAGCCTGGCTGCCGTGGCACGGGCCGCTGCCCAAGGCGAGTGGCTCGAGGAATCTGATGGCCCCGAGGCTCCTGTGGCCGTGGAAGGAGATAGAGGGGTCAGGGGCTGGGGGAGGAGAGCAGGCGTGCGGCGCTGGAGGTGGGAGGCGAGCAGCGGCCTGGAGGTTGGAGGCGCGTGGATCACCGCAGGGGAAAGAAGGTGGGGGCACAGGGGTGTAGGGGAGCGTGTGGCGGCGCGAGGCCGGCTGTGGACGGGGAGGCGCGCAAGCGAGGTGGTGGGGTTAGCGCGCGGCCGGCAGCATGGTGCGATAACCCGAGCAGGTGAGGGAGAGTGTGGCTGCGGTCAGCGCATGAACTGTGGGCGCGGCGGATGTGGCTCGACGAAGAAGCTGCGGAGGATTGGGGAGGAGTCGGGGGGAGAAGATGCGTGGTGTGGGCCTTTTTATCACCATCTTCGCTCGCTGCCGCTGGCTACGTGCTATAGTAGAAACAGGTAGAAGCGGGGCGCGGCCGTGGTTGGTGGCGGCGCGTGGCAGTGCCCGGCGGTCGGTTCCGGTCATGGCGTGCAGACCCGAGCTCGCTCGCTCCCTCGCGACGCTACCGTGCCGCTCGCTCGCTCGCACGCTCTCCTCGGGAAAAGAAACAGGTAGGGGTGGGGGTGGTTTCTAAATAAGCTTATTTAGGAACTCTAGTGGGGGTTGCAGAATAGTCCCAAATTTTCTAGGTGCTTGGGCACCTTTTTCTTTCCCATCCACATTAATTAGATCACTTTCCAATTTTTTTATGCATGCACTAGACCCTCCACGACAATTGATTTCTTGCCAAAAACATCACATGCCATTTGCTCATTGTCAATTGATTCATTTCCAAAAAAAAGATGCATGTTATATCATCCCTGTGCATACTCAAGTCCCCGCAAAAAATATAGCCATGAATGTGTCATACTCAAGTCCTCGCAAAAAATGATATTTAGAGATATGCCAAATTTAGCATATCTATAGGTATAGGTATAGATATAGATATAGATTGATTTTAGTATCATATTTCCAATATCATTTGCACTATGACCCGCTACATGCACACAATGAGTTTACTTTCTCGGCTTAACTCAGCCCATACCTCTTGTTTATGCCCACAACATCCCCGTCTTGGTGTTGCTATCGTTGCCGATGTGACCTACACCAGCGAGCCTATGGTGTTTTGGTCCCACGGATCGACAACTCCCGTTCTCGCGGATTGTTGGCCGGCGCTTCGGCCTGTCTTGGCGGTGGTGGCGGTGGTAGTGTTGTCAAGCATGTTCTTGTTACTGGTCTCTTTTTGTATTCTTTTGTGCTCGCAGTCTTCTTCCCCGACAGTACGACGATGAGGCAGTAGTTCCCAATCTGCCATGCAAGGGGTGTGTCCCCAGCCATAGTGCGTTCATTGATCTTTGGTTCTCACCTGTTAGGGTGGGCGGCACATGCGGCTCTTTGAAACCTTTGTGGTTAGTCCAGCTTGTGTAGGTTTGATCTTCTGTAGTGTTTTCACCGGACGTATGGAGAAAAGTACGAGATGCAAGAGGTGGATCAAGATTTGATGACCATGAAGGACTTTGATGTAACTTTATGTTTTATCATGCCCATTGTTGTTTCTTTTTGTTCGATCTGATGTATTTTGTCTAGTTTATCACTAAAGTCGAATCGTTTACTCAAAAAGAATCCATGCTGATTCATTCCTCTTATTTCTTTGACTTCACTCCTGATGCGCCTCACACATCTTCATCATTTGCTCTGCCCAGTGGCGGAGCTAGGAATGAAGCAAACCCCGGGCCCAATTTTTTTCGACAACATAAAAAAACTTTGGCACTTAAAACTACCTTATACCATTTCTAAAAACTGTCTGATGTGAAAGCATACAAAAATAAAGTTCAATTTCTCAATAAATTCACAATTTAAACTAGATGCTCAATGATCAAAGAAAAAAGATAAAGAAATATATCATACATGCATGGAGTTGCCACAAATTTAATTATACAACATCGATGGGTTTGACTTAATTCATCATTCGGCAAAATTTGAATGCTCCGCTCTCACTCATACAGATATGCTTAATTATACATATAATAATGCGGTCTAGCGAGCAATCTTCTCTATAATGTACGTAGGGAAGGAAGTACTTCAGAGTCAGGTGGTGTAGTTCTGGACAATCCCGGAGAGGGAGGAGTATGTCCCCACGCAGGCGCAGCTAACCCCTACGGCGATGATCAATGAGCATATCACAGTCTGTAAAATAGTTTTAATTAGTCTCTGCTCGATATAATCTCATCATAAATATCTGCTTTACATACATTTAGTTGGCAATGTATCACAATATAACTTCATAACCTTCTCTGTTCTGCTAGCATTGGAAATATTTGCGTACCTGATACCAAGTCGCTTTTGTCTTAAGGATGGCCAGAAAGCAGGCACAAGGTAGAATGTAGGTCTGAAATCAAAACATATTTTAGCCTCTCACAAATCGCTGAACAAGTACTAGGTATCATCTATTGAAATAATCAGGGAACACTTACCACAAGCATTGCCAATAAAGAACCAATTAGAGCCATCACAAGTGCTGTCAATTTACATATAGAAAGAAGAAAGGTCAGTGGATGATTGAATCTTGTGCTACTAATGTCTAATATGTCAATGATTTATCCTGACCAGAGAAAGAAAACTAACGTACCAAAGAAGGGAACTGACAGAGCAATGATAAGGGTTGACAACACCAGGGCTGATCTAAGCATGATTATATTGGAGTACTTCTGCTGACTTCGCGGCAGCAACTCTTCCAGACTCAAAGCCAGTGGGGTTATGGTCAGTGCATATGTGATTCTTTGTTAAGGACATTGTACAAGAATCATATACATCAAAAAATAATTTTACAACTTTATTAAACAAGTAATAAAAAGATCAGCGTGTGTGTATTCCAGAGAAGCATAGACAAGAAACATAATTTCTCTATGTTTCAGTTTTGGAATTAATATCCCCTTTCAAGAGAAATAATTGAAAAGCCAAGGATATTTGGTTATCGGATTTGCCACCTGCAACAAAAGTCAGGAGTTAAGTCAACATGACTGAGAATGAAGTTACGTAAAACATGCTTAGTATAGAACAAAGGGGTCTGAAAAGTCTAGGCAACAGCTGTTCACCGTAGCCCAGACGGCAATCTTGGAAACCACCAAATTCTCCGGTAAGTTGAGTGTGAACTGAGACTCTGTGGATTCACCAAACATTGTGTATCCCACCACAGCAGCGGCAGTAAATAAAATAGTAGAGAACCCAATGCTGAAATTAAAGAAGCATCAAACCAAGACTGAGTGCCGAAGTTCCAGAAAAAATGATATGGAATATATGGATGGACTCTATATAGGTTGATCCAAAGTAGCTAATTTACCAAGTGAAAAGAATGGAAGGAAACTGGTGGCGATTCTTCAGAGAAGAGTAGATGTTTGGGAACACCCCATGCCCCGAGTAGCAGTAACCGTACAGTCCAATCGCGATAGGGATTCCCGGGAGGTTTAAGGTAGTCCCTTTGTTCTTGAAGCCAACATGATCAACAACCCCAATCCAGAATAGGCAGATGACTACAAGGATTGATGCAACCACACCTCCAGCTACAAAGTACAAACACAACAACAACGAGAAATGATGCGTGTACATATACATGGCACACGATATACCTTAACTATATGCTGAACATACACATAAGCTGTGAGTTTTTTAAAATATATGTTAATTGTTTAAATATACCCAGGCCAAACACGGAGGATGAAAATAGAAGCAACAAGTGAATAGAGACCTGAAATATAGCTCAGATACGTAAGGTCACGGAGCCAGGTGGTCGGCATGACAACAAGAGTGGTCAAGATTGCGAAGAATACATGCGAGTTCACTGTCAAGCTCCCAATGATCAGGTGTACATTGGGGAATAACTTTGACAAATTGTCGCTTTCCAGTATCAAATACTCGATGCAGCAGGCCTGCAACAATTGACCAAGGATCAGCTAATTCGTTGCAGATTTTTTTAGATGTTTTGGCTGTCCTGAAAGAAAGAATTATTATGTTTTGGTTGCAACCCACCATAAACTGAGCTCTGATAACTCATACCAAAGTACATGGTTAAGTAAGGATCAGGGTATCACATTAAGATCCTAGTGACTAATTAACTGTGGTACTATTTTGGTGATCGTTTCACGAAAATAAATTTCATCTTAATATCAAAGCTTATACTTTTCAAAAATATTACCGAAGTATGTCAACTAGGGTGTATGTGAGCTTTTATACGCGTTGGAGATGATATTAGTGTTTAATGGCCTTGTACAGATCAGAGCATGTGTGTGTCTATGTGTTTTCTCCGGGATATTTAAGGGGTTGAGATGAATTGTTTCAGTACATTCCCTCGGCCTAGCAAGTAGCAATTATGATTGAAATGACTGCTTGGTAATGAGTACTTACATACAGTTCCACGTACAGGATTATCTGCAGATAGTGAAGCCACACACAAGAAAAAAGTTAGCACAACAACATTCCTTGATTGAAATCTCCCAAACTACTGAAGAACATGTTAGTATGTAATCATCATCTGGAGGAGATCTTAATCTTACCGAGATGGCTATGCGACCGCTGATGCCAAAGGCAGCATGACCAATATCCAGGTATGTCTGAAGGCCCTCCTTGCTGTCTAGGCAATGGCGCAGGAGTACACCAGTGTACCATGCGAGCAGAGCAAATAAACCTAGTATCACTAATCCGAGCCAGCCCCCTTGCTTAATGGCATAAGGCGTTGATAGGATTCCGACACCACATAGAACATTTATTCCTGCTTATGAAAAACAAATGGGAGCACTGAACTGACTAACTAGAGCATTTTATCATAAGAGTTTTCTGAACTAACTAATAGTTTCTGTCAATCTTCAGTACTATATTAAACTGTAAAATGGCCCACATGCAGAGTAATTCCAACTATTTTGAAACATGGAGCAACTAAAACTGTGAGGATTTGAACAAAAAACAGTGTGATTTTGTATGCAGATCCTTCAACATTTACGCTTTTACTATTTGGAGTATTGGACTAGTGTAAATTGTGTATTAGTAGCTGTCAGCACAATATTACTGCATGTAAAAATGACTAACTGGAGCATCAGTACAATGAACTTGGACATTGATCTGTTGGAAATGTGTCAAGGTTCACTAAATCTGATATTCAGCAATGGTACATCACAAGAATATTCTGCAGTGTCAATAACTGAAGGCCCCTATTTATCATGCTCCACTCACAAAAACTACTAGAACGGCTCCAGAAACACCGTACACGCATGTAATTTGTCGTTGGACCTATCGATTGATTTACTTGTATCGGTCGGTCAAATCTAGCATCTCTGTAGCATTTCTTTTCACATTCAGAATGGAAAACATATATCTTCATAACTCATAGACCTGGCGCTAGCTCTAGGTGCTTACCATTCATAGCTCCCTGGGTGTAAGAGCATTGTTGGTAGGGAGAAACCTCATGACCAACCACCAGTGGTTTTTGATCCTCAGGAATCTGTTGCAGGGTCGGTTTACTCGACGGCAGAAGGTACTGAGAACTCTTCAGGATATCTTCATGCTGTTGCTGTTGTTCATCACTTGTTGTTGGGCATAGAAGCGGCTTGACAAGATTAGAGATGATTTCAGGGGTTTTGCCTTGAAAAGAGTTGTTGAGGAAAGAGTTGGATAGTCTGCTTAGAGTTGGGGTCCCCAGAAAACTCAGGCTGGGCGACTGCACGCTACTTAAAATGGCAATTGAATGCCTGTGAAAACACAAAAGAAAAAAATATTGTTACTTCCCAGATAACCTTTAGGGAGGACCCTACACAGAAAATTCATTTTAGTCTCCTAGTTTTCCTGGATTCTGCAGAAGACTGGCTGACTGAACATTGGTGGTGAATGCCATCAAAAGCCATATGGCAATGCAATGGAAAAAAATGGCAATATCAAGATTTTGTTTCAATGAACAGTTTTATCATTGAAGTTGCAACCATCTGATAAAAACTAGAGATTGTCTGCCTCTCTGGATGCCATGGCACTTCATCATTGTGTTGGTTACCAAAAACTGTGTTGCCCATTCTATGACTTGTCACCATTGTAACAAAAGAGATGCCCTCATCCTCATCACTGATGTTCTTCAACGGCTGGTCCTGGTGATCGGCGCCGAGGGCGGGCTACAACACCCCATCGACCACTCTCTGGTGTGCCCCATTCTTCAATACGCACACGACATCATCATCCTTCTTCGCGTCGATGTCGACCAGGTTGCCAGGCTCAAAAACCTCCATGACTCTTTCGCTGCGAGCACCAGCCTCGCCCTAAATTTCGACAAGTGCACCTTCGTCCCATCAATGTGGCTGCGGGTCAGGCTCTACTGTTAGCCACCGTCTTCAGCTGCCGAGTCATGGCCTTCCCCCAACAATATCTCTCAAAACAGGCTTTCGCCCCGCTTTATAGATAAAGCCACACGGCCGAACGATACAAGGTGATGAGAAAATCCTCTAACAAAGCAGATAAAAAAACAGACAACAAAAAAGCAACGCAAACAACGCATCAGAGATGCACTACAATACGCCACGACCTCATTGTCGAGCATGAGCACGGGAGTAGACGAACTCTAGCCAGATGCCCCCCGCAGCCATGGACGAAGAGCGAACCCGTGTCTCCAGGAGAAATCACCGGACTTCACCGCAAAGCCCTTGCCAAACTTTCACCGAAGAGGGCCCTCTGCCCTCTTGCTCCGGTCCGTGGAGAGCCGATCCTGCCGGCGAGTAGCACGAGCCGAGAGCACTGATGACGCGATCACGTGTAAAAGGTATGAGACAACCGTGACCGCCCCAGGCTGGGACCTAAGAAGAAACAAGCGAAGAGCTAAGCCTGCCTGAATACACCACCACCAAAGGAACCTGAGCACCATGACGATGCCCCCAAGAGGGTAATGGCACAAAACGTCGCCGCCGCCGAGTCCAATGGAACGAGCAAGGGTTATCACCCAGACCCTTGGCACGGGGAGGAGAACCACAACGGCACCCCCAAGAGGGTCATGACACCCATGGGCGTCGCCGCTGTTGGCGCCAAAGCGCAGAGCTTTGCCTCGGAACCCGCCCGCGCCATGATGAGGGACCTAGGCCAACAAGCCCATCCCAAAGGGAGGCCCTCCATTCAAGGCCTCTAGATCGAGATCTGGGCTCGGCCGCTGCCGCCGGCAGCGACCTTGCCAAGACCGTCCACTGCCATTCCTCTCGCCACACGCGCGGCCAAGAAAAGTAGCCATCACTGCCACCACACTGCTCGCCGGAAAAAGCCAACCATGCAGCCCGCCATCCAAGGCCTCCGCCCCGGCATCCAAGACCGAACTCCTCGCCGGTGCCAGAACACGTGGTCCCTGCCCACCATAGGAGAAAGAGAGGCCTCCCCAACCTTCCCACTAGAGCCCACCTCAACGTGGGCAGAGGTGGCCCTGTAATGGGCCATCTCGCCGGCCCCTACCCTGCAGTCACTCTGCATCGCCCGGAGCAGGACGATAATAGCACCCTGGCGACTGAGCACAGGCCCATGCATGCGGGGAAGCTCTAGACCGACGTGAGATGAGCCTCACTGGCTGCCAGCACCATGCCCCCGGCCACTGCCGACCTACGCCGTCGGAGGAGCGACCAGCACCAACCCACCAGATCTGGAGGCTCCAGATCTGGACGGGCATGCCACCCACGGCAGCCCGGGGACGCCCGCTACGTCACTGCCGTGGCTGCACCAGGCACATCACCCTCCAGCCCCACGCGCGTCCCCATCGCCTGCCACCTCCGCCACCCATCGAGGGCCACACATTCCTACCGAAACCCCCACACCACATGCCCGCTGGAGAAGGGACAACCGCCACCAAGGGCCCCCACCGCCACCGCTAACCGCACGAGGAAGAATGGAAGGGGAGAGTGTGTAGGGAAACGCAGCAGAAAACAAAAAATTTCCGACCTACGCACCAGCCCAGGATCACTATGGAGATTGCATACAGGGTTTTTGATCATTTCATTACCGACTCGTAGCGCAGCGGAAGTAGAGTCGATGACGATCGGCGATGCAGATCCCCGCAGCTAGGAATTAAAATCTCCCAACCGCGAGGATGTTCTCCCTCATCAACTCATCGGACAGCCCTCCGGGAGGCGGTCGGACAGTCCCTCGGACGGTGTCGCGGAAAGCCCTTCGGGAGGACCCTCGAAACTCGGACGGTCACCCGGACAGCCCTTCGGGAGGACACTCGAACAGCCCCTCGGCCAAAAGATCGAACCTACGACCTCTGTACGGGTTGCACACATACGGTGTCATCTATCCGGCAGGGCTTCGCCGTCCAGAACTAGTTCCCACCGGAACCCAGACAGCCTTTCGGCTCTACGAAACTATTTCGTGGGAGGAAGAGAAGAAAGGCAGATCATGCATGCCATGTGTGAGAGAGTTGGAGTGGAGTTTGTAGAGCACTCTCCTCCTCCTTTTATAGTGTGAGGGAGGGGTGGAGGGGCTGAAAATTTCAGCCACCAAACATGTGGGGCCCCCCACAAAGGTGGGGAGTTGTCTCATGCCCCCCCCCCCCCTTTCCACCATGGCGCCCCCATATGGGGCTGCCACCTCCTCCCAACACATCCCACAAAATGTGGGGGCTTCCCCCCACCATGGGGGGGCCCCCAACACCTTGTCCACCAACAAGGGGGCTGCCCCCTAAAGGGGCCCCCCAAAAAACAGCCCCCACGAAACGTGGGATCTTGTCCCCTCTCACTGGGACAAGATGTTTTCCCGCGTGTAATTTCCGAAAAAATTCCTGAAGGTCATAGAACATTTCTGGCACCCTCTAAAATATTCTGGATGCGCTCCGGAACATTTCCGGTATGGTGGTTTAATTTAGAACCATCTTCGTTTACAACGAATATAATTCCGGCAGCTCCGAAACATTTCCGGTTTATTTCTCCGAAAAAATTGCAGAAGTTACCAGAACAATTTGGCAACCTCCAAAAAGTTCCCGGTGCGTGCCGAAACCTTTTTGTCTTAATGGTTTAATCCGAAACAACTTTTCGGTTTTACCAAAACTTTTCCGGTATTCTCTCCAGAACTTTTCCGTTTTCTCCGAAACTTTTCCGGTGACTTTCTCTCAGACTCCCTGTCTAGTAATCAGCAGATAGATGACCCTCAAGCGTGTGACCCTATAGGTTCGGTGAAGTATAGACATGACCGGAACCCTTTTCGATCAATGATCAACATCGGAGCCGTGGACACCCATATTGACCCCTATACCCACACGAATAAATATTCGAGTGAACCTCTAGTTACCGTGTGCTATTCCTGTTGCTTCGCGATATGTTACAAATACCCAAGGTGAGATATATCGGCATCCCCGTGGATCAACACTTGTCGACAATGACTGTTACCTCGTTGCCGGTATTGTTCTCTTTTCTTGTTCCTGTGTTCCGGCATCCTTGTGATCAAATCACCCTGTGTCTGACCAGACGATGATGGATACCGTAACACCGAGTGGGCTCAGAGACATCTCTCCATCGTCGGAGGAGCAAATCCCAATCTTGAGCAATCAAGTTACTTGACACACTTTTCCATGAACCCGTAAGCCGCCGTAATAGCCACCCATTTACGGATGACATTTAACAAACCCCAAAGTTCATGAAGCAAGCATGAAGAAACTCGATACTCTCATGGTCTAAGGAATTATGCAAACGTTAACTTCCTCTGTGTTATTAACCATTAACTTGTGACGAATGTATTAGCATAACATCAGTCGGATTGATTCAACACAAGTGTTCTCCTAACATTGTGCCCTCAAAGTTGCCGGCATAGTCATGCCCATGATCAGGAAAACAGGACCATCATGCAACACTTGAGCTAGTCTTAGAGGCCAGACTAGGAATACATTTTACTGTTTATTATTCGACACGTGCATATGAGTTTTCCTCCGAGCCTCGTGTTACTGCAGACTCGAGAACCATAGCAATTATAGCATGGAACATAAACATAATTATGAACATGGAGATAAACAATAACATTTATTAATGCCTCTAGGGCATATCTCCTACAGAGTGGGTAGGGTTGGGGATTGGATACCGCCGCTCACATCGTCAAGCTTAAGTGCCCGTGATTCTTAGTTCCCCCCAGCAATACCTCGGGTTGTCGCTCTCCTCGTCACCGGCTGGCAAGGCGTCCTACTCTCCTTCAGTGGCAAGGACGTGCTGCTTAATATGGTGCTCTGGACACTACCCACCTACACCATGGCCGCCTTGCAGCTCCTTCGAGCACCAGTGCGGAGCCTTTTTCTAATCTAATGACAATGTCGCCAGCTGCGCTTGATGCAAGATTGCCTGGACGGAGATCTACCTTCCATGCGGTCATGGCCTCGTCGGCGTCCGTGATCTCTGCTTGCAAAACTCTTTCTTGCTCATGAAGTTCCTTGCGCACCTCCACGACGACCACTCCACGTCATGGTAGTCTTGGTTTGCTGCCCACAACGATTGGAACGGTGGTCGCGACCTCGACGAGCTCGACCGATTCGACAACCCCACCCCCCCCCCCCCCCCCCCACCTAGAACATCCTTCTCACCCTCCTCCCACTTTCTGCAGCTGCACCTCCGTCGCCGTCAGGGATGGCACTCGCACGGCTTTCTAGCTCGTTCATTGGGCTGCTGGCGGTTCCACCATGGCGGTGCGCTTCCCCGCGCTTTTCACCCACACCGTTCGTCCCCATGCATCCGTCGCCACTGTCTTCGCCGGCATCTTGCCACTGCTACAACCACAACTTGGTCCACGGTGGCGCGCGAGGAGCTGCTTCTTCTCAACGCGGAGCTGGCCACGGTCGTCCTACTCCCTGGTGTTGGTTACACGAGGGGGCTGTGCCCCTCATTATCTCCATTTTTCTGTCCGTCGATGATTTCACCTCCACCATCTGGCTGTCCTTCGCCCTTAGCCGTTGCAAGTTCTTCCTCTGGCTCTGCCAGCGCCAGCGGTTGCTGTGTGGGTATCTCTTCATCAGGCGGCACATCATGCCCTCCGGGGCGTGTGTTTTCTGTGGCGAAGAGGAGACCATGGGCGGCCTGGGCCCGAAAGCCCGGCATCCGGGCAGGCTCGGCCTTAGCTTTTCCGCCTGAAGCCCGGCCACGAAAGCCTGGAAAAGCCCAAAATGACTCAAAACTCATATTTGAATATCCAAAATTGGTTAATTCAGGTACAAACACCACTGTTCATGCATTTTGGGCCGGGCCGGGCCGGGCTCGGGCTAGGTATTTCTAGACCGGGTTTGTCAAGCCCGGCCTGCCCGGGGTATACTCAGGTCTAGTTGGAACCATGTCATGTAATATGTCTTGTACAATTAAAAATAAATGTTCCCGCCAAAATAAATCATTCAACTGAAAAGAAAATGTTGCGAAAAAGCAGCAGAGGAAATGAAGATATGACAGCTAGGTGTTGTTCCACAAGCCTTGAGCTGGATCACCCACCACACCTATTTTGTTGGTTAAATTCATGGTCAAACTTAAATCTTGAAAAGAGTATCCACCTTAAAAACCAGAACAGAGAGAGTATTGTTTAATTAGCATCACCGGTTAAAATGGTAATAATGGAACATCCTTCCAAAATAATAATAATAATAGTTGTTTGGTGGCAAGTATAAGTACAGGTATTTGGGATGATTAAGGTAGGAAACGAAGATGGCATCGAACGGTGGGCAAACACAATTCCAGCTTTCCCACTTTGAGGATTCAGCACCATACAGATCCACAGATGCAGAGGGAAAACAGAATGAACATGCAAGCAGCTGGTTTGTCCTGTATGTCAGGAACATGCAACCATACCATACCATACAGATTCACAGAACCAAAGGGAAAACAGAATGAACATGCAAACTGGTTTCTGCCTGCGCGAGTCAGACGAGAAGCCGTCGTCCTTGTGGGTGGGATCCTCCTCGTCCCCCAGCACGATCGTCATCTTGATTGTCGCCTCGCGCAGGCTCAGGAGCTGCCGCTGCAGAGCAGGGGAGAAGAGAGAAGAGGGAGAGGCGATGAGAGGGATGGGTGCCTGGTCTGGATGATTGCTTTGCTTTGGTTTATATAAGACATATAGATGTTAGGCTACACTGTGGATAGTGCTACAACTGTTTGCTACTCATACATTACCATATTTCTCTTTCCACGGTGCTCGGAGCCTATAAAGAAAATCCCCACTCAACAACAACGGGGAAGACTAGAATAGAAACAAATGTTAGTGTGGGAAAATAGAAAATTTTAATGTGGACCGTCGGATCACGGATGGATGTCCTAGATCCAGCTTGAGAGACATGGTAGAGGGACTTGTTTTGTATATAGTTGTTAGTCAGGGGGGTTTTCGCGGAATGAACACGACGCTGTCGTGCGGCCAATCCGAGAGACCTGCATGTCAAAAAAAAATCATTACTGTTCGTCCACGATGATTTTTTCTATTTTGGCACACTAACATCTTTCTATTCTAATCTTAGGCGCTTGGTGATGAAATAAGAGGTGCATATATGTATGTCGGGGATACTAAATAGCGCAAGGTCTGGCAGTTTGCAGGGGAGGTGGATTAGCAGAAAAAATACCAACATTATGATTAGTACTACGTATTACTGTTGCTGTCATAGTTGCTGTTTCATCATAATGACACGCACATGAAGGCATACTACTACAGTAATTTTGGTGGGGATATTCTGGGCGTAGATGAGATGACAACAGTAGCCGGAGCAGCATCCTTGCCATCTGTCAGTCAGTGGTTTCACCGGGAGGTTTGGATCTGAGTATCTGATAGGATCTTATTATAAGTACTACTCCCTCCGTTACAGAATGTACTGCATATTAGGTATTTCAAAAGGCAAACATATCTATGTTTGACCAAATTTATAGAATAAAACATTAACATCTAAAATACTAAATAAATCAAATATAAAAATACACTTCATGATGAATCTAATGATGCTAATTTTGTATCGTGGATGTTGATATTTTTTTCTATAAACATAAACTACGGGAACCAGCTAATTTGCCGTCAGGGGGCGTCTTTGCCATCAGCTTTTCGTCGCGCAGACGGCAAAAAAAAGGTTTGCCGTCATCATCAGACGGCAAAATAGACTTTGTTGTCTGCGTTTTGTATTACAGACGGCATCCACCACCTTCTTCCCCTGGATCGATGACGTGGCAAGGGCATCCACCACCCCCCCCCACCACGCATCTCACGCAGCCCCCACGCATCTCACGCACCGGCCCCCACCGTCACGCGCGGGTCCTCTCCCTCCTCATCTCTCTCTCCCTCCTCTCTGTGTCTCCTAAAGCCTTCGTCGCAACCGCACGAGCACGAAGCGCGAGCAGCGCCGCCTCCTGCAGCCGTCTGAGCTGGAGGCCCCGAGGCCTCGTCCCTGCCCCGAGCGCTCGAGTTGGATCCGCCCGTCCCTGCCCCGGGACCCTCTCTCTTCTCCTTCTTTCTACCTCGCCACCGTTCCCGTGCCTCGTTCCAGCCCCGAGCGTGCTCGCCTTCGAGGTCCTCCGGCAGTGGCAGTGCTTACGGGAGAGGGCCATGGAGGCAGCTGCTTTCCTTCTTCCCGAGGTCGAGGAACGAGCACAGCGGCAGCAAGGAACAGAGCCGCCGCGACAACCGAAGCCCCGCCGGAGCTGCCAACCACCGCAGCAACTGCCATGACCTCTCCTTCCTCCCCTCGCTTTCTGTCCTCCGTGAGCCGCGGCGACAGCCGGTGCCGAAGGCGGAGAAGATGACGATGCCGGCAGCGATTCTGGAGGCCGAGCTTCGCAAAGACTGGATGCGTGGATGTAGGGAGAGGTGGCTGCTCCGGCGAGGTCTTGGTTGCCATGGCCGACGACCACACACGGCCGTATTTTTTTAATTAACTAAAAACATCTTTGCCATCTGTTACACTATGAGGCTGATGGCAAAGTTATATGAGGGCCCACCTGCTAACAGAAAACCCTAAACGCTACTTTGCCGTCTGCTGCGGGAAAATACCTGACGGCAAAGTCTTTGCCGTTATCCCGATAAAAAGGTGACGGCAAAGTATCTCTTTGCTGATTTAGGCTTTGCCGTCTAACTTTGCCGTCAGCAGGCTGACAGCAAACTCTTTGCCGTCTGTATTTACTTCTTTGCCGTCTATACAAGCCTGACGGCAAACTAGCTGTTTCCCGTAGTGATACACATGTTTGACATTTATAAAACCTTTTAGAAAACCTAATATGCACTACATTTTAGAACGAAGGGAGTACCCCGCATTGCATGATTGATCGATTGACATCCGTCCAAATTTATGATCACATTGTATGCATATGCTCTCGTTGTTGTCAGCGGACAATCGGATCCCATGGTTTCTTTATTTATTCACAGATAAGTCCTCCCTCCGCTTATTTTTTCTTTGCGTATAACTTTTTTCTTTTTTTAATGCGTCCTCCCCTCTTTCACCGATTCTTTCCTATATTGCCCCTAATAATCCGCTTGCATGCAACCGGTCGCAGTAAATACTAGCCTTCGTTCTGTGGGCCATGCAGAGCCTAAAAAGAAAATCCCCACTCAACAAAGACTAGAATAGAACAGATGTCAAAAATAGAAAATTTCAACGTGGACCGTCAGATCACGGATGGATGTCCGTCTTAGATCCAGCATGAGAGACATGGTGGAGGGACATGTTTAGTATATAGTTTTAGTCAGAGGTCTTTTCACGAAATGAACATGAGCTCCACCAACTCTCCTACGGCCCACGAGTTTTAGTCAGAGGTTTTTTCGCGAAATGAACATGACGTTCCACCAACTCTAGTACGGCCACGTTGATTTTTTCTATGTTTTTGCACACTAACGTCTGTTTCTATTCTAGTCTTAGGAGCTTGGTGATGAAACAAGAGGTGCATATATGTACGGCGGGGGTTGGCCAGACAAGTAGCCACCTGGGGATACAAGATAGAGCAAGTTGTGGCAGTTTGCAGGGGAGGTAGATTAGCAGCAAAAAAGACCAAGGAAACATTATGATTAGTACGACGTACTACCCCACTGCCATAGTTGTTGTTTCATGATAATGACACACGCATGAAGACATACTACTACAGTAATATTGGTGGGGATATTATGGGCGTAGATGAGATGAAAGCAGTAGCGGGAGCAGCTGCCTTGCCATCTGTCAGTCAGTGGTTTCACTGGGAGTTTTGGATCTGAGTATCTGGTGGGATCTGCGTAGAAAGTAATCCCCAATGGGAGTATTATAAGTAGTACTCCCTCCGTTCCACAATGTACTGCATATTAGTTTTTCAAAAGTCAAATGTATCTATGTTTGATTAAATTTATAGAATAAACCATCAACATCTAAAATATTAATAAATAAAATATAAAAATACACTTCATGATGAACCTAATGATATTAATTTTGTATTATGGATGTTGATATTTTTTTTCTATAAACTTCATCAAACATAGACATGTTTGACTTTTAAAAAACTAATATGCACTACATTTTGGAACGAAGGGAGTACCTCGCATTGCATGATTGATCGATTGCCATCCGTCCAAATTTATAATCACATTGCATTGTATGTTGTTGTCATTGTCAGCGGCCGATCGGATCCCATGGTTTCTTTATTCATTCGCAGATAAGTACCCCCCCCCCCCCCCCCCGCTTCTTTTCTCTTTGCGTATAACTTTTTTCCTTTTTTTTCATTTACTCCGCGCCTTACCCTTTTTCACTGATTCTTTCCTATGGTTGATAGTCCAGCTTGTGCAGGTTTGATCTTCTGCATTTTTTTCACCGGACGTATGGAGAAAAGTCGAGATGCAAGATGTGGACCAAGAATTGAGGACCGTGAAGGACTTTGATGTAACTTTATGTTTTTATCATGCCCATCCTTGTTTCTTTTTTGTTAGATCTAATGTATTTTGTCTAGTTTATCAATAAAGTCGGACCGTTTACTCAAAAAAATATCCATGCTGATTCATTCTTCTAATTTCTTTGACTTCACTCCTGATGCGCCTCACACACCTTCATCGTTTGCTCTGCCGCCGCTGGCGAACTTCGATTTCGCCGCCGGCCACAGGCCACATGAAAACTGATCCACATTGTACCTCCGCTCCACTTCTCAATTTTGTTCATCTGATTATGCCTTCTCTAGTCATGGCGCCAAAGCCTATCAGCTATGGTTTGGATGGAGGTGACACTTCAGTCTCACCGTGGACCACTCGGGGCGCGTGGCAGGGTGGTTCTCTAGTGAGCTTGGAAGAGGAGGAGGCACATGTATTAATCCCATCAACCACTCCATTCTCCTCTTCCTTGCAGTATATATGCACTTCTACGAGCTGATTTATTTAGTTGCACTGCTTAATTCATTGAGAGGCTAGGTTATAAATGGAAATTAATTTTTTTAGAAGTACTTATGTTTGTAATGAAGCACTGAATATATATTTGTAATTATAATTTAGAAGATATCCTTGTACTGTATTGTTGTAACATATATGGATTTTCCAAAGAACAGAAGATTATAGAATTATTCGACTTGCCATTGACCTGCCTTTTGATTTTTTTTTAAGGATTGAAACTGCTATTATTTATTTTCCGTTGTCATTACACAATTCGAAAATATTGTATCTTCAACACTTCTGTAGCAATTTTATTTAGCTTCATACTAAAAGTATTTTCACTATCTCCATCCATTACATGTAACACCAATATAAACTTTTTATGGTTGATAGTCTGGATGGGAATTATTCTAGTTGTACTTGATAGAGAGGATATAAGAGATAGCAGAGAGATGGGGAATTTGGGACTAAGCATGACATAGATGAGAGTTTGGTTTCATGGCTTGGGGGGGGGGGGGGGAGGGGGGGGGGTGCGCGTGTGCGCCGGTCGCGGAGAGGAGGAGGGGATTGAGGCAGGCGCTCCCGGGCCAAGGGACTCCTGGGCCCCCCCCCGTCCAATACGGCGGGGGATCAAGGCGGGCGCCACTGCCGGCCAGCCTCCCCCCCTGCCCGGGCTGGGTGCGCGACGGGGGGTCGGGGGCGAGGGCGGATGTGGGGGCGACACGCCGGGCGGGGGGGCGTGTGTGAGAGAGAGAGGTTTTTTTTTTTTAGAGAAGTAGAGAGATAGAAGGAATTAAATCAAAGACTTTAAGGATAATCCATGGGTAACTACACTGGTTGATCTGGCAGGGGAACTCTGTAAAAGTATTTTAGAAGTACACAAATAAATTTTTCTTGATAAAGCACGACAATGATGTCTTTAACTCTATTTACTCAAGCGGTGACAGGCCATGCAGAATTATATAATTTTTGGTTCTTGTTGCTTACAATTTTGTTGCTTATATTTTCACCTTTGTATTATGTGTTGTCGATCAGCACCCCACTACCTCAATCATGGTTTTTCGTGAAATGATCATGACACACCACCAACTCTCATGCGGCCAATCCGAGAGATCTGACGGTCCACGTTGAATTTATTCTATTTTTGCACACTAGAATCTTTCTATTCTAGTCTTTAGGCGTTTGGTGATGAAACAAGAGGTTCATATATGTATGTCGCAGGTGGGCCAGACAAGTAGCGACCTGGGGATACAAGAAAGCGCAAGTTGTGGCAGTTAGCAGGGGAGGTGGATTAGCATCAAGAAAGACCAGCATTATGATTAGTACTACGTATTACCCCACTGCCACTAGTTAATCACTACTGTTGCTGTCGTAGTTGCTGTTTCATCATAATAAGACGCACATGAAGACATACTACTACAGTAATATTGGTGGAGGATATTTTGGGCGTAGATGAGATGACAGCAGTAGCGGGAGCAGCTGCCTTGCCATCTGTCAATTAGGGGTTTCACAGGGAGTTTTGGATGTGAGTATCTGATAGGATCTTATTATTAGTACTCCCCCCGTTACACAATGCACTGCACATTAGGTTTTTCAAAAGTCAAACATATCTATGTTTGACCAACTTTATAGAATAAACCATCAACATCTAAAATACTAAATAAATAAAATATAAAAATACACTTCACGACGAATCTAATGATGCTAATTTTGTACCATGGATTTTGATATTTTTTTTCTATAAACTTGGTCAAATATAGATATGTTTGGCTTTTCAAAAACTTTTAGAAAACATAATATGCACTACATTTTGGAACCAAGGGAGTACCTCGCATTGCATGATTGATCGATTGCCATCCATCCAAATTTATAATCACATTGCATTGTATGATGTCGTCATTGTCAGCAGCCAATCGGATCCCATGGTTTCTTTATTAATTCGTAGATAAGTCCTCTCTCTACTTATTTTTTTTCTTTGCGTATAATTTTTTTCTTTTTTTAATTACTGTGTGTAACACCCCAAAAGTTTAATCATATTTTTATTAAGTAAAATTTGGCCAGAAATGAAATTTTGATTTATAATAAGTCCTTTAATAATTTTAGAGCCTTTCTGTTTCTGACTTCCAAAATTCTTCCCTCCATAGAAAATTATTCGGAAATAATATTGTGGCTTTAGTAGTGTTCTCAAATCATTTCATTTATATTTTAATAACAGTAGGAATTATTTTCATAATAAAATTTTGCCCTAGGTAATTCTTTTAAAGGCATTTTCAATTCTTGAAATGCCTCTGTCGCACTACAACCATTTTAAATAATTCTTTTTAAATTCCACAAAAATTATGAGGGGTCATGTGATGCCTATATATCACTTTTGTGCAAAAACCCAACTTGGTCCTTTGAAAACTTTGAGCACAACTTCCTCTTTTCCATTTTGTCCATTTTCTAGGTTATAACTACAACCCCAATTTTCCTTGCTCCAAAAATTCTGAAACTTGGCCATCTTATAGTCCTTCCAACCAAACGCTTTAGTCCAGAAGATCAGCTCCAATTACCTCATTTTAGTCCACCAAATAAATTCTCCAAGTTTCTGTCCAGAAATGAATTTCAGTAAAACTTGCACTAGCAAGTATCTCTTTTTTGCCAAACCAACTCCACCATCATCTCTTCCATCTAAGGAGACCCCATCCTGCCAATTCCCAAGTCTAACAAAATCTTCTAGGTCACCCTAGCATTCTGTCAAGCACCTTGTGTGCATAACAAAAAGTTTGCTCCTTCCCAAACTACATTGAGCAATTGGTCATTTGGCCAAACCAGCATGTCCATCATCCTTGACATACTATAAATCATCACCCTACAAAAACATAGCCCCGTTGGATCATCCTAGGGACACATGGCATTTTGTCAAACACCTGGCGTGCATACGCAGAGCGTGCTCGGAGCACCATGATTGCAGGCGTCGGCACCGCCGCGTGCTGCCCTCCCTGCTGCCTACCCCGCTCATCCACATCCTCCCTGGATCACCGCGTCACCGATGAAGCTCGCCGACACCATCACTTGGCCTCTAGCACCGGCCATCGCCGACCCCCGCCATCCAGACCGCCGCCCGTGGCTGCCGTTTCGGCTACGCCACCGTCCGAACAATCCGAGCCGGCCAGCTGCCCCTGGAGTAATCCCTGGACGGCCACCGCCCTCTCCTAACCCCACCAACCTCGCTGACCCTCGTCACCGACCATGACCACCTTGCCGGCGCAGTTATGGCAGTCGCTGTCGTGTCCATTCTATGGAAGCCACGAAACCGCCTCTTCCTCCCTATATAAGCAACCCCGAGCTCGCCTCACTGCACACCACTCCTCTCTCTCCCTCTATGAGCCTCTCCGATTAGCGGAACGACCTAGAACGGTCATCTTCCCCATGTCCGACAGCCGCGGCCACCGCTACCTTCTGGTTGATTCCGACGCAGCCGGAGCCTCCCCCACTCAGTTCTCTCCACCAGTAGATTCCAGGAGCTCTCACGAATCCGTTCCGCTCATCAATTCCACCGGAGATGGCCCGTGGGCAAAACGCCCAACTTGCTTCCGCCGGAGCTCTTCGGCTAAGCTCGCCGCCGGCGACTATGTCCACTCCGGCCACCAAGGAGGGTACCCACAGGATCGGCTCGACCTCCTGAGCACGCCCATGTGCTCAGATCCCCGAGGGGCACCGCCGGTTGCCGACGCCGATCGCCGGAGCCCCGCCCCTACTATGGCCGGAGGAGATGACGTGGGCGACGGACCAGTCAAACCTGACTAGTGGGCCTGTGGGTTCCACTATCAGTGACCGAAACGGTGTCGAGCTGGCAGTAAGTGGATATGTATTCCGCAACTACGCCTTCGACGTCACCGCCTCCCGCGCAGCTGAACGACTTGGCTAGGCCCAGTAGCGCCAGACGCCTAAACCGCGCTCAGGGCGCACCTCTGCCTTTCTCTTTTTCTTTTTCAGTAGACTTCAAATAATCCCACAGAAATCATTTCAGCACCAAATCTGATGATTCAAATTCTTAAATACTCCTAAAATCATGTTCTATAAATCTAGCTAGGGTGAACATTTTTCCTAAGCCTAGCTTTTGTTGGATCTATTAAATAGTCCATTTAGTCATTTATTTCAGTTTAGAAACTCTCTAGGAAATTCATATGAACTCCAAATAAATTGATTCTTTTTCTGTTATTTCTCATTTTTCATCTAGTTTATTTTAGTATTTATTTCAAAATTATCCAGACAACTTTTTAGAACTGTTATGACTTTATATGGTAATTGAATATTTTTGAAAATAGGAAATGGAGGGAAGATAAAATTTTCAAAGTCTTGGAATGCACCCCACATTTCTGCATGCTCAAGGCAAGCATCTTGAACACTTGATATGGTGAATGCATAGTTGTTTGGTGGCAAGAGTAATTGGATTATGCCTATGTTGAATTCATTTAAAGTTTGCATGCATGTAGTATTGGCATGTTTCCTCGTACTGTGCAACGAGTGCATATCATGACTAACTTGCAGGAGCAGGCATAAGTAAAATACCGTTACTGGCAGAAGGGTGATCATGTTGGAGCGTGATCATACCTTGTTGGTTATGCATGTTGGAGCATGCAAGGGTTGTGGCCCTGTCTTGGTGTTACTGCCGAAAGAATACTTTACTGTGCTAACCACTGCAGGAAATACTTAAGCCTCCTGAGTCGACCATAGATCGAGTCTTGTTTCGGTAACCCCCATACTTGATTCGTGCTGCCACTTGTCCCTGCCACAGGTAGGGTATGGTTTAGTAAGTTGATAACCCCTTTCCGTGCACACACCATACAGAGAGGCCACAGTGAAAGATACCATTGGCCCATGGTAGTCATGTCACTTGGTCCGGGGGCATGGGTGTCTCCGGTTGTAGCCGGAGAGGGGTAGCACCCCTGTTTGCGCGCCGATATAAATATTGTGATATCCACTTAGAGTTTTACTTAACTGTTGTTTTAGGTGATTGCTGGCATCAGAAGAGTTAAGCTGGTGTGTGCTGGTTAGGTGTGTTTTCAACCCAAAGGCCGTAACGGGAATTAGTCAGCGTCTCGGTGTTGACTAAAGAAATCCTTTACTTGTGGGTAAAGAGTACATCCTCTACAGAGTTATACCTATTCGAATAGCCGTGTCCACGGTTAAGGACTACAGTCTGGTTGGTCAAGTGTCGGTCTTAGTGTCGGTCTCCGGAGGAAATAATTAAATTGAGCATGATTGATTTTTATTGGCACTACTAATGCTATCATGAATATTATTGATGATATGAATATTATTGTGGACTAACCATGTTATTTTATTTTCCCTTTGTGAGTATCTCATGGGCTAGCTAGACTACCCAGATACTCATTTATTTTCAAGACCTCTAGTGGCGTCGCTTGGATTCTCGGGCGGTCCTGAAGCGCCCGAATTTCCTTTTAGACACCCGTTGGGCATTTCTCTTCAAGGCCGACCATGGCGTCACTTTTTGATACCCGACTGGCATTTCTTTTATTTTCTTCCGGATTCTCGGGCGGTCCTGTCTCGCCCGATTCTCCATTAACTTTCTTTGTTTGTCACTAACATTTTATACTCTCATTGTTCTGCACATGCTAATATTTTCATGCCATGATTTAATTCTTGTTAGCTTGCATGTGATATAGTCCAGCATGAGCATGAGCATATAGTTTGGTTCATCATGATCATATATTATCTGCTGCATTCGGTATATCTTTTGTTCATAACGTTTGCGAATACATTCCAACGTACTCACTAGCTTCTCCGTGGCTATTTACTTGGCCAGGTCAGGATTTCAACGAGGAGTAATACCACGACATCCCCGCGGAGCCTAGGATAGCAGGCACACGAGATAGGAATTATTCAGGTCAGCCATTCCTGTGGGAATGGAGTCCCATCGACGTTGGAGAACCATGAGTCTTTTCCGTCATCCACCACCAGAATCATTGTTGTATCATTAGACCTTTACGATCTTGTATTCAATTCTTGTAAATTGCTTGGTAATCTGTAACAAGGACATGTCCACCAGTAACAGTAATCCTGGGCTGGTGATGACACGAGGGGTTAATTTCTAGGATCTTGTAACCCGGAAATCCGGCCCCGACAGCCTTGGTATCAGAGCCAGGCTGACCATTGGCTAACCCTATCTTGGCCTGGTCACTATCCCTAGGTTTCCACACCGTCCAAATCTTTTCTGTCTGTAGCCAAGCCCATCTCATCCGATAAGCCTGCACAGTGGCAGCCGACATCTTTTGACAGTCGGTGCGCAACCTAGCAGCCGGTCCATAGGCCGGGTGCCTGTGGCCGACACCTGAGTTGTCCCATCCGCAAGCGTGCGATGGAAGACTATACTGGCTTATAAAGGAAGCCTTGCCCCAACACAGCACATCACAGCCTCACTCTCAGTTCAATATCCAACCACCAAGATGCCTGGCCCCATCGTTCACAACGAGACCACCGCAGCCGAGCTTGGAGGCTTTGTAGCCGTCCTCGCCAATCTCACCCGTCGTGCTTTCAGCATCGAAGAGCCGCCGGAGTATGTCATGTACCAAGAGCACACGAGTGATTCCATCCATCACTTCTGGGCCACGGTGCACATCTACGGGAGGAGCATCACATCGGAACGCCCTTACCAGTTCACCGGGAGGACGACCTCCGACGAGCCCCAAGCCATCCAACTTGCAGCCCGAGAAGCTGTAGTTCAACTCCGGCACCTGTCGCCGAGGGTTAACTGCTGCTCTTTCTACTACTACCCTAGTCGTGAAGGCTATGGTAGCCCGACCCAAGTCGCCAATGGAGACCAAGAGTCGGATCCTGCTCTGGTGCATCTAGTGCGCTACCTGAGAGCACAAGAGGCACTTTTCCACCAGGTCACCCTTGATCTGATCGCGACCCGCAGGACGCTCGCTCTCCTGACCCCGGCAAGTAGTGAAGCTGCACCCCCCGCCGACACCCCGATAGTGCTACTTGGGAGGCCAGTTGATCCCCCAAGGTCTGCCCCGGTTATCTACCCGGGCAATGCCTTCGCTTCCCCAGGGGAACTCCGTCATCTCTTGGAGACTTACTCCAACGGGACTGTGGCCTCGACACCCCGCGAAGGACACCACCACTACCCCAGCCCTGTAGCTCCTCATCCTACCCCGGCCAACTCCAACACGGAAGCGCATGGAGAAACCTCGACATCCACAAGACACGCCCGGCTAGATGTCAACGAGGTGGACTGAGCCCATCGGATTTGTTGTCGAGCCTTAGTGACCCTATCGCCTTGTATTTTCATAGCAGTAGTTGTATGGCATAGTAAGTTTGCAATTTACTAGTGTGCCATTGTGTTGATGGTACCATGTGTGACCCTGCATAAATTATTTGACATGTGGTTGCACAGTAAATTCTAGACGTGACCCCCAAAATCACCCCTAACCGACACTCACAGTAATGTGTCCCATTCCTTGTCAGGATCGAGGTCTGTGATTTTGACTCGGACAGCCCTATGATGGAGCCACTACACCAGTCGTACTAGCCCCGCCTCAAGTTTCCTAACCCGTGCGCTCTATAAGAGGCCACTTCCATATCCAACACCAGCAACCATCAACCTCGAGCACTGCCTTTCCCCATTCATCCATCCATGTCTCACCCCAGAGCTTACTTGAGGACCCCCGATGCAAGCCCCGGTAGTTTTGTTAAGATATTGTGGGATTTTACCCGCAATACTCTTGGCTCCACCCATCCACCCCAGTATGAGCTGTTCAAATCGAGGATCACTCCTGATCTCTCGAAATACTGGGCAGCTGTGCACATCCCACCAGCAGATTTAAACCAAGGCCCTCCATATGTTATCTTCATCGGGAGATCCATGCCAACCTCAGGCATGGCCATTGAGTCTGCTGCATACGAAGCAGTTACCCGTCTTCGATTTGTGGTACCCTGTGCCAGCGGAAGGGAATACTGCTATTTCTTGAGCCGCGCAGCTTTTGGAGCAGAAGCTACATTTCGTTGTGAACGTATAGAGAGCGATCCAGCCCTGGTCTATCTCATTCAGTATGTGATGGCCCAGGAGCGTTTCACCCAGCAATTACTGGAGTATCTCCACTATCTTGCTGTCCTGAATCCCCGGATCGCCATTGGCAGACCCCCTCTGCCAACTCAGGAGGGACATGTTCTTCGTTTGCTCCCTCAACTTCCTCCACTCCCTCCGAAAGAAGAAGAATGTGCTCCAGCACCAGGAACCCTCCCGCATGACCCTGTAGATCTCACTTTCGGACCGTAGACGGTCATGAGTGCGTTCATGTAGTGTGTATTGCTTGTTTGCATGATGTGACCTTTGTATTGTTCTTAGGGCGTATGTCATGAATATATTGCCATGATTGCATTTTGCATATGAGTGTTTTATTTGTTGTGATATGCATTTAATTCTTCCGCCCTTAATAAATCTCTAGGACGAGATTTTCTTAAGGGGGGTAGAGTTTGTAACACCCCAAAAGTTTAATCACATTTTTATTAAGTAAAATTTGGCCAGAAATAAAATTTTGATTTATAATAAGTCCTTTAATAATTTTAGAGCCTTTCTGTTTCTGACTTCCAAAATTCTTCCCTCCATAGAAAATTATTCGGAAATAATATTGTGGCTTTGGTAGTTTTCTCAAATCATTTCATTTATATTTTAATAACAGTAGGAATTATTTTCATAATAAAATTTTGCCCTAGGTAATTCTTTTAAAGGCATTTTCAATTCTTGAAATGCCTCTGTTGCACTACAACCGTTTTAAATAATTCTTTTTAAATTCCACAAAAATTATGAGGTGTCATGTGATGTCTATATATCACTTTTGTGCAAAAACCCAACATGGTCCTCTGAAAATTTTGAGCACAACTTCCTCTTTTCCATTCTATCCATTTTCTAGGTTATAACTACAACCCCAATTTTCCATGCTCAGAAAATTCTGAAACTTGGCCATCTTATAGTCCTTCCAACGAAACCCTTAAGTCCAGAAGATCAGCTCCAATTATCTCATTTTATTCCACTAAATAAGTCCTCCAAGTTTCTGTCCAGAAATGAATTTCAGTAAAACTTGCACCAGCAAGTATCTCTTTTTGCGAAACCAACTCCACCATCATCTCTTCCACCTAAGGAGATCCCATCCTGCCAATTCCCAAGTCTAACAAAATCTTCTAGGTCACCCTAGCATTCTGTCAAGCACCTTGTGTGCATAACAGAAAGTTTGCTCCTTCCCAAACTACAATGAGCACTTGGTCATTTGGACAAACCAGCTTGTCCATCATCCTTGACATACTCTAAATCATCACCCTACAAAAACATAGCCCCGTTGGATCAACCTAGGGACACATGGCATTTTGTCAAACACCTGGCGTGCATACACAGAGCGCGCTCGGAGCACCATGATTGCAGGCGTCAGCATCGCCGCGTGGTGCCCTCCCTGCTGCCTACCCCGCTCATCCAAATCTTCCCCTGGATCACCGCGTCACCGCTGAACCTCGCCGACACCCTCACTTGGCCTCTAGCGCCAGCCATCGCCGACCATCGCCGCCATCCAAACCGCCGCCTGTGGCTGCTGTCTCAGCTACGCCACCGTCCGAACGATCCGAGCCGGCCAGCTGCCCCCGGAGTATTCCCTAGACGGCCACCGCCCTCTCCTAACCCCACCAACCTCGCAGACCCTCGTCACCGTCCACAACCACCTTGCCGGCGCAGTTATGGCAGTCGACGCCGTGTCCATTCTCTGGAAGCCACGGCACCGCCTCTCCCTCCCTATATAAGCAACCCCGAGCTCCCCTCACCGCACACAACTCCTCTCTCTCCCTCTGTGAGCATCTCCGAGTAGCGGAACGACCTAGAACGGTCGTCTTCCCCACGTCCGACAGCCGTGGCCGCCGCTACCTTCTGGTTGATTCCGACACAGCCGGAGCCTCTCCCACTCCATTCTCTCAACCAGTAGACTCCAAGAGCTCTCACGAATCCACTCCGCTCATCAATTCCACTGGAGATGGCCTGTGGGCGAAACGCCCTACTTGCTTCCGCCGGAGCTCTTTGGCTAAGCTTGCCACCGGTGACTACGTCCACTCCGGCTACCAAGGAGGGTACCCACAGGATCGGCTCGACCTCCTGAGCACGCCCATGTGCTCAGATCCCCGAGGGGCACCGCCGTTCGCTGGCACCGATCGCCGGAGCCCCGCCCCTACTCTGTCGGAGGAGATGATGCGGGTGGCTGACCAGTCAAACCTGACTGCTGGGCCCGTGGTTCCACTGTCAGCGACCGAAACGGCGCCGAGCTGGCAGTAAGTGGATACATATCCTGCAACAATGCCTTCGATGTCACCGCCTCCCGCGCAGCCGAACGACTAGGCTTGACCCAGTAGCGCCAGAGGCCTAAACCGCGCACAGGGCGCACCTCTGCCTTTCTCTTTTTCTTTTTCAGTAGACTTCAAATAATCCCACGGAAATCATTTCAGCACCAAATCTGATGATTCAAATTCATAAATACTCCTAAAATAATGTTATATTAATCTAACTAGGGTGAACTTTTTTCCTAAGCTTAGTTTTTGTTGGATCTATTAAATAGTTCATTTAGTCATTTATTTCAGTTTAGAAACTCTCTAGGAAATTCATATGAACTACAAATAAATTGATTCTTTTTCTGTTATTTCTCATGTTTCATCTAGTTTATTTTAGTATTTATTTCAATAATTTCTAGACAACTTTTTAGCACTATTATGACTTTATGTGGTAATTGAATATTTTTGAAAATTGGAAATGGAGGGAAGATAAAATTTTCAAAGTCTTGGAATGCACCCCATATTTATGCATGCTCAAGGCAAGCATCTTGAACACTTGATATGGTGAATGCATAGTTGTTTGGTGGCAAGAATAATTGAATCATGCATATGTTGAATTCATTTAAAGTTTGCATGCATGTAGTATTGGCATGTTTCCTCGTACCGTGCAACGTGTGCATATCATGACTAACTTGCAGGAGCAGGCATAAGTAAAATACCGTTATTGGCAGAAGGGTGATCACGTTGGAGCGTGATCATACCTTGTTGGTTATGCATGTTGGAGCATGCAAAGGTTGTGGCCCTGTCTTGGTGTTACTGTCGAAAGAATACTTTATTGTGCTACCCACTGCAGGAAATACTTAAGCCTCCTGAGTCGACCATAGATCGAGTCTTGTTTCGGTAACCCCATAATTGATTCGTGCTGCCACTTGTCCCTGCCACAGGTAGGGTATGGTTTAGTAAGTTGATAACCCCTTTCCGTGCACACACCGTACAGAGAGGCCATAGTGAAAGATACCATTGGCCCATGGTAGGCATGTTACTTGGTCCGGGGTCATGGGTGTCTCCGGGTTGTAGCCGAAGAGGGTAGCACCCCTATTTGCGCCGAAATAAATATTGTGATCCCATGCTATTGGAGGTTGTAGCCTTCCCGTAATGGGAATTAGTCAGCGTCTCGGTGTTGGCTAAAGAAATCCTTTACTTGTTGGTAAAGAGTACACCCTCTGCAGAGTTATACCTATTCGAATAGACTGGTCTGCGGTTAAGGACTACAGTCTGGGTTGGTCAAGTGTCGGTCTTACTGTCAATCTCCGGAGGAAATAATTAAATTGAGCATGATTGATTTTTATTGCCACTACTAATGCTATCATGAATATTATTGATGATATGAATATTATTGTGGACTAACCCTGTTATTTTATTTTCCCTTTCTGAGTATCTCATGGGCTGGCTAGACTATCCGGATACTCATTTATTTTCAAGACCTCTCGTGGCGTCGCTAGGATTCTTGGGCAGTCCTGTCTCGCCCAAATTTGCTTTTAGACACCCGATGGGCATTTCACTCCAAGACCGACCGTGGCGTCACTTTTTGACACCTGACTGGCATTTCTTTTATTTTCTTCCGGATTCTCGGGTGGTCCTGTCTCGCCCGATTCTCCATTAACTTTCTTTGTTTGTCACTATCATTTTATACTCTCATTGTTCTGCACATGCTAATATTTTATCATGCCATGATTTAATTCATGTCACCTTGCATGTGATATAGTCCAGCATGAGCATACGTATATAGTTTGGTTCATCATGATCATATATTATCTACTTTATTCGGTATATTTTTTGTTCATAATGTTTGCGAGTACATTCCAACGTACTCACTGGCTTCTCCCTGGCTATTTACTTGGCCAGGTCAGGATTTCAACGAGGAGTAATACCATGACGTCCACGCGGAGCCTAGGATAGCAGGCACGCGAGATAGGAATTATCCAGGTCAGCCATTCCTGTGAGAATGAAGCCCCATCGACGTTGGAGAACCACGAGTCGTTTCCGTCATCCACCACCAGAATCATTGTTGTATCATTAGACATTTACGGTCTTGTATTCAATTCTTGTAAATTGTTTGATAATCTGTAATAAGGACGTGTCCATCAGTAACAGTAATCCTGGGCTGATGATGACACGAGGGGTTAATTTCTGCTAGCCTTCGTTCTGTGGGCCATGTAGAGCAGGAGAGGGAGACGGTTGAGGGAAGTGACTAGCGTGGAGAGCCAATCGCTGCATGCAAATTAATAACAGCCCAGCTTCCCATACATGCAAAAGCAGGGGCAAATTACTCAAAAAAAAAAATCAAGCCTTTCCTTGCTATACGGGTCGAACGTTATGCGCAGAGTAAAAATTAATGGAGGGAGTTAGATAATATTAACTCCAATATAATGAAAAATTTAATTTGATAATATAAACTGAAAAGGTTATGAAAACCAAATTTATTTGACTTGACCGGATTGCGTTCGCATATTTTTGTTTTATAGTTCATGCATGTAATTATGTTGCTTAATCACTTTATAGATATTGATTTTAGTGTCATACTCCATCCATTTACTTATACAAGGCCACTATAAAATATACATTTTGTATCTATACAAAGCCACCAACTGAATCGAGGCAAACATTAATGATATTTTCTCGTAACAGCAACCTATTTAATACTTGAAATGCATGCAGTCATAATGACACTCGATTACTTCCTCCACTTAGTTTTCTTGCATGCATATTGTGCATTAATGATCCTAGTCAACAAAAAGAAATGCTAGCTTGCAAAACATGTATTAAATTTTGTCTTGGTACTTATAATCTGAGTTTGTGGCCTTGTATACAAAAATGGATGGAGTATTTCAAATGTCATTTGCACTATGACCCGCTACATGCTTGCAGTGAGTTTACTTTCTTGGCCTAACTCAGCCCAAACCGCCATCCTATTTATGCCGACAACATCCCTGTCTTGGTGTTGCTATCGTGGCCGATGCGACCTACACCAGCGAGCCTATGGTGTTGTGGTCCCATGGATCGACGACTCCAGTTCTCGCGGATTGTCGGCCGGCGCTTTGGCCTGTCTTGGCGGTGGTAGTGTTGTCAAGCATGCTCTTGTCATTGGTCTCTTTTTTCATTCTTTTGTGCCCTCGGTCTTCTTCCCCGACAGTACGACGACGAGGCAGTAGTTCGGCAATCTGCCTTTCAAGGGGTGTATCCCCAGCCATAGTGCGTTCATTGATCTTAGGTTCTCACCTGTTAGGGTGGGCGGCTCATGCGAGTCCAGCTTTTGCAGGTTTGATCTTCTGCAGTTTTTTCGCCAGACGTATGGAGAAAAGTCGAGATGCAAGAGGTCGATCAAGAGTTGACGACCATGAAGGACTTTGACGTAACTTTATGTTTTATCATGCCCATTGCTGTTTCTTTTTTGTTCAATCGGATGTATTTTGTCTAGTTCATAAATAAAGTCGGATCGTTTACTCAAAAACAATCCATGCTGATTTCTTTGACTTCACTACTGATGCGCCTCACACACCTTTATCGTTGGCTCTGCCGCCGCTGGCGAACTTCGATTTCGCCACCGGCCACAGACCACCAGGAAACTGATCCACATTGTAACTCTGCTCCACTTCTCAATTTTGTTAATCTGAATATGCCTTCTCTATTCATGGCGCCAAAGCCTATCAGCTGTGATTTGGATGGAGGTGCCACTTGAGTCTCACCGCGGACGACTCCGCGCGGTGGTTCTCCAGTGAGCTTGGTGGAGGAGGCACACGTATTAATCCCATCAACCACTCCATTCTCATCTTCCTTGCAGTATATATGAACTTCTATGAGCTGATTTTTTTAGTTCCATTGCTTAATTCACTGAGAGGCTAGCTGATAAGTGGAAATTAGAGTTATTTTAGAAGTACTTGTGTTTGTAATGAAGCACTGAATATATACTTGTAACTATAATTTAGAAGCACTAGTGGAAAACACGGCTTTAGTCCCGGTTGGCAACGGCCTTTAGTCCCGGGTCGCCAACCGGGACAACGAAATCGGGACTAAAGCCCCCCACCCTTTAGTCCCGGTTGGCCACAACCCAGTACTAAAGTCCCTCCACGTGGCCGCGAGCGCGCTCTTGGGGCTGGAGGACCTTTAGTCCCAGTTGGTGACACCAACCGGGACTAAGGATTTAGGTTTTTAGGGTTTAGGGTTTATGGTTTATTTTTCCTTTTCATTTTGTGTTTTCCATTCAATTCCTTTTCATTTCAAACATAGTATACACTACTGCATACTGTACACGTTATGCATATATAATATAATTTCTCATACGACCATACGTATATCATATAATTTCTCGTACGACTATACATATATATATACAATTTGGTATATACAATTTCTCCTACAATTTGGAGATCATTACATGCAGGCATTAGCGGCAATGGTATTCTCCGCTTTCAGATATGACCTCCGTAAGCAAAAATCCCGCAATTTTCTCTTGAATTGCTCGTATGCGGTTCTCTGGTAGGAGCTTCTCCCGCATCTCTTCCATCTTTAAAGAAGGAGATCAATATGAATATATTAGTTGTGTGTATATATATTAGATCATCATAAAAAAATTATGAATAGTGTTTATGTACCTGAAGTTGTCTTACATCTCTGCGCCATTCGGTCATCATGCGAATGTTCTCGCAAACGTAGTATGCACATAAATTAGTCCCCTGTTTCTGCCTCATGCATTTTGCGAGAATAGAATTCAATCAGATAATAATCAAGCATGATAATGGTATTGAAACTAGAATTAAAGAGATGCGTGGACCTAGCTAGTACTACTTAATTACCTTGGGCCGTCGCCAACGCAGCTCCGGTTTCCATTCACCGACAACATCTTTGATGAACCGTTTCCAAACCCTGCCCAGCAAAGAAAATGAATAAAGAAGTTATTAATTACTTCATATCAGTAAATGATGGAACGAAAGAGGCCGATATAGTTTTAAAATGATTGAAATTACCTGTCGAGCATCCAAAACACGCTGATGTATTCTCGAGGGCCTTTACCTAGTGAGTCCAGGGCTTCAACAGTTCCAGCGTCAACTTTAATGATTAGCAGGATCCAGTGGAAACTGCGCATGTTTATATAAGCAGGCATGCATAACTCATCAACTACACTTAACATCAAGTAAGCAAAATAGAATTTGTAGTACAAAACAGGAACACTCACTTGAAGTTGTAAGGAAATACTATGTCTGTTCTTGTATTTTGTGCCTTCATAAAACTTAGCAAGTTTTCCTCTGAGTCTCGGGGGTGGTCTTGTATCATTTTTTCATTAATGATATATGGGTCAACGAACCCAATGCCATAGATTCCATCTCTTTTGCATTCGAGAATCTTCATTCTGCATAATAGCTTACAAAAGAATAAAGTGAGGATAATTACAGGCAATGAACGAGCTGAGCTAGAGAATTAAATTACAGAAAGAAATCACTTACAGACAATAGCAACTGACGAAAGATTTGTCGAGGGCGTCTTGATTGTATAACTGAAAAATTTCTGGAAACTCAATGCATAGCTCGTTTTCATAGAAGTAATTATCTTCCTTGACTTTCACTATGAGCATCGCTCGCCTGTTCTTTACTTCTTTCATGTACCACTCATGCAATCTTCGCATTTGTGTTCATAGATGCTGGACCTGCTCAGGTCTGACCGGAGTTTTCCCGGGGACATATTGCCATGCTACATCAGCCACGGGGAATTCCTCGGTGCCTAGGAGTTGATTAACACCGATACCAAAGTCTCTAGCAGCGTCGGTTACCTTATCGGTAATCACCTTGAGCGGGGGGGGGGGGGGGGGGGGGTCGATTGCATTGCCTGTTCTCCGAGCTGGGGAACTGTTTTCCCGCTTTTATTACTACTTCTACGTCTCGACTGCTGCATTTGTTTCTCATATGACTTCCTAAAAGAGCGGTCATAGTCTGATGGCCTATTCTCCACATGTGCCGGGGTCGCTCAAGAAATTCCAGAAAGTGCTCTACGGTTTTCATAGGTATTATCTCCTTTGGCGGCGGGGGCGGTTTCGGTGCAAAATGGGACTTCACTTTAGAAAGCACGACCACTCTGGTTTCCTCATCAGTCATATCGTAAGCTAACTTCTTTTTGGCAGGAGGCTCGTCCTTGGCTTTCTTCTTTGCAGCTGTCTTCCGCTTTTGGCCCTGTTAGAAAACAGGGGGTGGAGCCGGCTGATGCGGCGGAGATCGATATGGACTCGCAGTGGGCTCCCTCTCGAGGTGGGGTGGACTTAGAGGTGTATTGCTACTCGGAGGAGTCGGTGGCCTTGGCGCCAAGTTTGGAAACACGATGCATTCCTTTCTCCATACGATGACACCATGTATGACTTCTCCCAGTGTCTGCTCCCCTTCACCTCCAGGAATGTCAATCTCTAGTGAGTCATATCCCGGCATAACTTCATCCTCCCTGACACGAGCATAGCCAGCTGGAATCGGATTGCCATGGATGGTTGCTTCAGGTGTATTCGGTAAAGCAAAGCCAACCGCGACCTTCATGGATGTGTTCTTCATTTTCTGGTGTAGCTCACAATTTGTCCTCTCTTTGATATCATCCATGGGGTAGCGAGCCAGCAGTGCATCATCGGGCTGGACCCCCGTGGAACCCATGCTGCTTTTCCACATAGATGGGACAGTACTATCCAATGCTGGATCTGCTTGCTCCTACCGCGGAGATGCCCTTTGCTGGCTAATTGTGTCCAGTTGCTCCTGCTGCCGCTTGAACATGCGTTCCAACTCCTCATTCTTTGTTTCTATCTTCTTAAGCCGGTCTACATCCTGCTTCTTTTTTCACTGACGGCTTCTATAAGTGTCGTTCCACTCCAAAAACCCCTGAACCCACGGAACAACGCCTTTGCCTCGTGTTCGTCCTCCGTGTTTAGGATTCTTGAGGGCGCGTGTAAGCTCATCATTCTCTCTCTCTCGGGCTGGAACAACCCCTTTCAAGCATCTTCTATTGCTTCAAGTAAAGCATCCGAGGCTGTTTTAAGATCTGCCTTTTCAATAATCTGCCCTGTCGCTGGGGCCAACTGTCCCCCATGCGCATAAAACCAATTCTTGGACCTCTTGGGGCCAATCCGCTGTAGCTGGAATGACCCCTTCAGCAAGCATCTTGGCCTCAGCTGCTTCCCACTTAGGCACGACTCTCTTGTAACCACCTGTCTCCAAAACATGGTGATACTCTTTTCTCTCAGCATTTATCTTGTTTTTTCTTAACCTTTCCAAAGCTTCATCTGATTCCTTGTACTCCACAAATGCATCCCAGTGATCTTCTATCTTCTCTAGTGCTCCAATGAATTCTGGAGTCTTCTTTTTTGCCTTGATGTAGTCGCTCCATAATCTTTTCTTCCAACTCTGGAATTGTGTGGCCATCTTCTTAAGAGCCCACCGCTTGACTTCCAACCGTTTGGCATCTGTGAGACCCTCTGGTAGGTTGAAATGTGACATGAGCGTATCCCAAAGCAAATTTTTCGATCTTTCATTGACATAACTAATTCCTTGATCTTCCTTTGGCTTATTCCATTCTCGAATGGTGATCGGGATGTTGTCCCTAACAATAACCCCGCATTGATTTATAAATTTACGGGCATTCTGTTTAGGAGCAATCGGTTCGCCATCTTCTGCGACTTCATCGATGTTGAACTTTACGTCATCGCCCAACTTTTTGGCCCGGCCTCGTACCATTCTAAGAGATTGGCTCGATCCGGAGGGCTAAAAGAAGAAAGATTCGTTAATATATATATACAAATCAATTAATACATCTAATGATCACCAGAGGCCTAATATATATATACCTCACCAGACTTTGTTAATTGTCTAACATTTTCTTCGCCATCATTGTTTGTTTGCCCTTCGTCTCTTGGTTCTTGCTCAAGTCCCTCACCAGAGTCGTTCAGAAATTGTGAGCCGTCATCTGGTTCATTATCTTGGTTTTGGGAGGAGCGTATCATGTCGAAGATATCCTGTTCATGGTATCTGCCGCTATCGTCCATAGCTTAATGCTACTTGTAAACTGCATTGCATTTTTATTCCCGAAGAGGAGAGGATGATGCAGCACAGTAGAGTAAGTATTTCCCTTAGTTAAGAAACCAAGGTTATCAATCCAGTAGGAGAACCAAACAACACCACGTAAACAGCACCTACACACAAAACACAAACCCTCGCACCCAACGCAAACGAGAGGATGTCAATCTCTCGGCGGTCAAGTAACGAGATTAAATGGTATATGATAGATTGATAGGTTGATAAATAAATAAAAGATAAAAAGGTGCAGCTAATGTTTTTGGTATTTTTATATAAGTAAAACAAGATAGATCTTATGATAAAAGTAGACCCGGGGGCCGTAGAGTTCACTAGAGGCATCTCTCAAGAAAATAGCATACGGTGGGTAAACAAATTATTGTTGGGCAATTGATAGAAGAGCAAATATTTATGACGCTATCCAAGGCAATGATCATGATATAGGCATCACATCCAAAATAAGTAGACCGACTCCTGCCTGCATCTACTACTATTACTTCACACATCGACCGCTATCTAGCATGCATCTAGTGTATTAAGTTCGTAAGAACGAAGTAATGCATAAAGAACGATGACATGATGTAGTCAAGATAAACGCAAATAATTATTCATCCCAACTTGTTATCCTTAATGGCAACAATACTTGCGTGTCAACTCCCCTTCTGTCACTAGGACTAAGCACCGCGAGATCGAACCCATTACCGAGCACCTCTCCCCATTGCAAGAAGATCTAATCTAGTTGGCCAAACCAAACCAAAACTTCGGAGAAGAAATACAAGGTTATTCTAGATCATGCATAAAAGAGATCAGAGAAGAACTAAAATAAAACAAGGATAGATCTGATCATAAACTCACAATTCATCGGATCCCAACAAACACACTGCACAAAGTCATTACATCGGATGGATCTCCATGAAAATCATGGAGACCATTGTATTGAGAAACATAAAGAGAGAGAGAGAGAGAGAGCCATCTAGCTACTACCTACGTACCCATAGGTCTATGGTGAACTACTCATGCATCATCGAAGAGGCGGCAAGGATGATGTAGAGCCCCTCCGTGATGAGTTACCCCTCTGGCGGAGTACCGGAGAAGGCCTCCAGATAGGATCTCGCGAGAACAGAGACTTGCGGCGGCAGAAAAAGTGTTTCATCTACTCCCCCAGGGTTTTTGGAATTCTTCTGAATTTATAGAGGTGGAAGTAGGGCAAAAGGAGCCAGAGGGGGCCCACATGGCACAGGGGCGCGCCCCCCTAGGGCATGCCCTGGTGCATTGTGGGGCCCTCCAGAGGCTTCTTCCTTGGCTTCCAAGTTGACGTTGATCCTTATCTCCAGAAAAAAATCTCCAAAAAGTTTCGGGACAATTTGATCTTATCTGATATTGATTTTCTGTAAAACAAAAACAGGGCAGAAAACAGGAACTGGCACTAGGCACTAAGTTAATAGGTTAGTCCCCAAAAATAATATAAAAATGTATGAAATGATATTAAAAACATCCATGAATAATAATATCATAGCATGGAACAAGCAAAAATAATAGATACGTTGGAGACGTATCACTTAACTGTCGGGGCCGGATTTCGGGGACACAACATATCCCAGAAATTAACCCCTCGTGTCATCACCAGCCCAGGATTACTGTTACCGGTGGACACGTCCTTGTTACAGATTACCAAGCTATTACAAGAATTGGATACAAGACCATAAAGGTCCAATGATACAATACTGATATTTGGTGGTGGTTGACAGAATTGACTCGTGGTTCCCCAACGTCGATGGGGCTCCATCCCCACAGGAACAGCTGACCCGGATAATTCCTATCCGCATGGCTGCTATCCTAGGCTCCGCACGGTCGTCGTTGTGGTATTCCTCGTAGAACTCCTGACCTGGCCAAGTAAATAGCCAGGGACAAGCCTGTGAGTACATTTGAATGTACTCGCAAACATCCTGAACAAGAGATATACCGAATGCAGCAACAAAATATATGATCATGTTGAACCAAACTATATGCGTATGCTCATGCTGGATCATGCTAAAATGCTCATACTGACACAAATCTAAATCATGACATGACAATAGCAAAATGATACGGAAGTAAATATAGCATGTTAGTCATGATCAAACTTATTAGAAATAAAGCAAATGAATGCCACAGGTAGTCTAGCCAGCCCAAGTGACATTCAGCAAAATAAAAGAAATGCCAATCGGGTGTCTACAAGAGTAGTGGCGGGACCGCCTGTAAACTCGAGGGACGCCACGAGAGGTCTTGAAGAGAAATGCCAGTCGGGTGTCAAGTGACGCCACGGTCGGACTTGAAGAGAAATGCCAATCGGGTGTCCACAAGAGTAGTGGCGGGATAAACCGCCTGTTAACTCGAGAGACGCCATGAGAGGTCTTGAAAATAAAGCTGAGTGCCCGGGGTAGTCTAGCAAGCCCCTGAGACACTCAGGAAACTCAAAAATAAGAGAAACGGGTTAGTCATCAATAATATGCATAACCATAATAATATTTAACATGCATAAAATATTCATGGTAGCATCAGGGTGTCAAATATTATCCTGCAAAATATTTCAGGCATATTTAATTATTTTCCTCCGAAGACCGACACTAAGACCGACACTTGACCAACCCAGACTGTAGCCCTTAACCGCGGACACGGCTATTCGAATAGGTTTAAACTCTGCAGAGGGTGTACTCTTTACCCACAAGTAAATGATTTCTTTAGTCTGTACCGTGACACTGACTAATTCCCATTACGGTCTTTGGGTTGAAAACACACCTGACTAGCACACACCAGATTAACTTTCCGGATGCCAGGAATCACCCAAAGCATCGTTCAAGAAAAACTTTAAGACGGAGAGACCAACGTCCTGCATGGGATCACTATTAATACACGCGGATTACAAGGGGTGCCCCCCTCTCAGTCACAACTGGAAACACCCATGCCCCCTGACCCGATGATAGGATTTAGTCCACCAACATGGAAACCCTCATCGTAGCCCTCTATGTGGTGTGTGCACGGAAAGGGGTTAACAACTTACTGAGACATACCCCACCTGTGGCAGGGACAAGTGGCAGCACGAATCAAGTATGGGGGTTACCGGAACAAGACTCGATCTACAGTCCACTCAGGAGGCTTAAGTTTCCTGCAACGGTTAGCACAACAAGGTATTCTTTCAACCGCAATAACAAACAGGGCCACAACCCTTGCATGCTCCAACATGCCCACACTGATCATTCTCGTCACAACGAGTTTCCAGTCTCACGGTCACTTTTCTCATGACTGATTCTTTCCTGCAGATTAGTCCGGATCACATAGACATAGGTGACATGTGAAAGTAACCATGTTTATTCATGCTTCATGAGGATGCAATATCATCAAGGAATCATGCATGCATAACTAGCTATATTCAAAATTTATTCGAATTCAACATACTCATAATTTAATCATTCCTGCAAATAATTCAACCATGCAATCACCATATAAAGTGTTCAAGATGCTTGCCTTGAGCATGCAGGGGTGTTGGTTGCACTCCAAAATTTTGAAAACTTTCTTCCCCCCATTTTCCTATTTTGAAGATTATAGCAATTACCACATAATTCAAAAACAATACTAAAAAGTTGTTTGGAAATTTATGAAATAAATACCAAAATAATCTTGATGAAAAATAAGAAATAACAGAAAAAAGATTCAATTCATTTGGAGTTAATATGAATTACTTGTGGAATTTCTAAGTTGAAATAATTGATTAAAAGGACTATTTAATAAATCCAGTAGAAAAGGCTTAGGAAAAAAATGTTCACCTAATCTATATAAATATATAATGATTTTATAAGTCAGTAGGAATTTGAATCATTGAATTTGGATTTGAAATGGTCACTGAGGATTTATTTGAATATATGATGAAAATGAAAAAGAAACAGTGATGCGCACTTAGCGCTGAATAGCAGACTGGCGCCACTGGGCCGGCCCAGCTGCTCTGCCCCGCCCGTAGAGAAGCGAGGAGAGGCTGGCGACCGGCCCCACTTGTCGGGTTTGACCGGTCCTCGTCGCCTTCCTCCCGCGCGTGGTGTAATGAGCGCACGCCGGCGGCGATTGCCGGAGGTAGGCAGCACCTCTCAGGGAGCTGAGGCTACCCACATGCTCAGAGGGTCATGGCGGTTCCTCCGGTGGGTGGCACGACCTACGGGGAGCTCTGCATCGCCGGTGACGCGATCCCCGGCGGACGGCGGCTACTGAAGAATGGGGGCTTTCGCCCGTGGTTGATCCCGAGTGGAATTGGGAGGGGGAACAGAGTCGTGGGGTCAAGGGGAAGTTGTTGGTGAAGAGATTGGCGGAGGGGGAGCTGTGGTTTCGCTGGAACCATCGAGGATGCGGCAGCGGCAGAAATTGCCTGAGGCGAGGGAGACGACCTGCTCCGGTCGCTTGGTGGCTTGGGGAGGCACACAGAGGGGGAGGCAGGAGTGGTGATCCATTGAGGCGAGCTCAGGGTGGCCCCTTTATAGCCGCGCGACGTTGGTTCCGTGGCTTCCCGGGGAAGCGACGACGGCGGCGGCCATTAGGGCGGTGGTTGAGGCCGTTGAGGCCAGTGGCCATGCTCGGCGGGGTCTTCGTCAGCCTGCAGTAATGAGGGGTCACACTGGTTAGCTCGGATAGGGCCAGGTGGCCTGGGCGGCGCCGCAGCCGTAATGACAGCGACGGGTGGTGGTGCAGGACGGCGCTGGCCGGTGGAGGGCGGCGCCAGGGGGCGAGCTCTGGTACGGGGAAGGTTGAACCTGGACCAGGGGGTGGCTTGGGCATGCAGGGAAGCCAGGGGAGGCGCTGCTGGGGCGGCAGGTACTCGGGTGCCGACGGTGCAACGCGGGCGCTCTGGCCACGCTCTGGGAATGCACCTAAGCCGCTCGACGAAATGCCACGGTAACCTAGGATAGTCCAACTGCGCTAAGATTTGGTAGGGTCGCTCACTCCCAGATGAAAATGATGGTTGACATGTTTGTCTTGCCAAAAGACCAAGAGTTCAATACAAGTTCATGACTTGACCATATTCTGCCATGCACTCAAGGTTCTTGATAAAATGCTAGGGCCAACTAGGAAGGTTTGTTAGGGTTGGAAGTTGGAAGGTTGATGTCTCTTTGGATGTTGGAGAGGGTGGTGGGGTTGGATGGAAAAAAGGAAAAACTTGCAAGTGCAACTTTTGGTGAATATCAGTTCTGGACAGAAACTTCAGAGGATTATTTGGTGAACTGAAAAGATTCCAATGGGGCTAAAATTTTGGACTTAAGGGTTTAGTTGGAAGGACTGTAGGTGGAAAAAAATTCAGAATTTTTGGAGCAGGGAAAATTGGGGTTGCTGTTATAACTCAGAAATGGGACAGAAATGAAAAGAGATTGTTTCACTTAAATTTTTCAAAAGACCAAATTTGGTTTTTGCATAAAAGTGATTTATAGGCATCACATGATCCCTCATAATTTTTGTGGAATTTTGAAAGAATTATTTAAAGTAGTTGTAGTGCAACAGAGGCATTTAAAATATTGAAATAGCTGTTAAAAGAATTGTTTAGAGGCAAATTTTATTCTGAAAATAATTTCTTACTGTTATTAAACTATAATTGAAATGTTTTAAGAGAACTACCAAAGCCACAATATTATTTCCAAAAATTGCTATATGGAGGGAAGAATTTTGAAAAAACAGAAACAAAAAATGGTTCTAAAATTAATAAAAGACCTAGCAAAAATTCAAAATTTTAATTCTGGCCAAATTTTATTTAGTAAAAACATGATTAAATTTTTGGGGTGTTACATTAACTAATCCATAAGAAAGATAAAACAATTTAGTATTCAAATTAGAATGCATTCAATAAGCAAAAACTGAATCATAGTATCGAGAAGGATAGTACCAGAGATGCAATCAATACACAACAATGCAACAATATGATGCATGATCATGACATGGAGATACGTTGTGGTTTGAGCTTATGCAACTAACATCAATTTGGATGAAGTCCATTTGAACCGAGAGGGAACAACCACTGTTAAAAAAGAGGGAAACACAATCAATGCAATGCAACAATATGATGCATCACTAAGCATGACAGTAAATTTAAAGCAAGCAGATGCATCACTAAGTTTTCCCGGCATTTGGCATTTTCCGGACAGGCGAAAGAGAGGGGATGCTTCTATGATTGCAGTGCTAGAGAGGTGTGACAGATGAACGGGTTGCATATTCGGATTCGTTGGATTTTTCTGAGCAATTTTCATATATAAATTATTTTCATCCGAGTTACGGTTTATTTTATATTAATTTTCAAAGTTTTAAACATATTCTGAAATTATTATTAATTCTAAATAAAAGGCTAAATGCTATGTGTACCTAGCAGAGTGCACACATCAGTGCATACTGTGGCTGACAGTGGGTCCCAGTTGACTGCCCAGTCAGCAGTCAACTGGAGACTTTGATTGGTCAAAGGGGTTCCTCTGGACCCACATGTCATTGAGAGGGGCAGCCCAGTCAGCATTTTGACAGGTCAAAGGGGTCCTCTGGAACCACATGTCATTGAGAGTGTCTATTTAGTTAACCAGTATTTAGTTAGTTTTAATCTAGTTAATTAGTCGAATGGGACCAACTGTCAGTGACCCATTAGGGTTTTAGTTAGCGGCTAATCACGTGTTTAAGGCCCCGGGCCCACAGGCAGCGACCCAGGTGGGGTCCACATCAGCAGGCGGCGCCGGAGTTGCTTCGGTGAGCCAGTTTTTGCGACGGCGCGTCAGAGCATGATGGGGACAGAGGGAGGGGGAGCCTGGGCCTTACCGGTGTTGCCGAGGAGACGGGCGGCGAGGCTCGGAGGAGACCAGCAAGGAGGAGGTCGGAGACGAGGAGTGGCGACGGTGACGAGCGGTTCGGCGTCGGGGTCGGGCGGCTTGGCAACGGGCGAGGCCGAGCTCGAGCTCGGGGAAAGGGGGGCGGGGGCGCGAGGGAAAGGGAGATGATGCTCAGGGACACGTCGGAGGGTAAAGGGGGCGCGGAGGCTACGCGAGCGGCGGTGCGGATCGCCGGAGAAATTGGGCAGCCTGGCGGCATCGATCTGATCCTTCTCCCGGGTGGTGGCTGGCACGAGGACACCGGGCGGAGTTATATACACAAGACCTTTAGTCCCGGCTCCAGCCATGAACCGGGACTACAGGTCCTTTAGTCCCGGCTCCAGCCACGAACCGGGACTACAGGTCCTTTAGTCCCGGCTCCAGCCATGAACCGGGACTAAAGGTCAATCTTTTCGGCGGCCCAAATTCCGCACGGGAGAAGGAACCTTTAGTGCTGGCTAGTGGTTGCAACCAGGACTAAAGGTGTCTTTTTGAAGTGATACTTTTTGTGTAGAAAACTTTAGGTTTCTTAGAATATTTAGAGTTTTTGAGTAAATCTTTTTGCTTTAGGTCACAAAAAATATAAAATTTCTGTTAGTGTCAGTAGTTTTCAAATTTGAATAGTTTAAATTTGACATCTTTGAAATTTGTGTGAATCACTAGTTTGTGAATAACTTTAGTTTAAAAATAGATTTTCAAGTGATTCTTTTTCCTGTTGTTTAATATTAGTGTGTTTTCTCAGTATGTTCAATTAGGGAATTTTTAGGATATTTTAATAGGTGTTTTAATCAAAACTAGATTCTATTTAGCTCTTTTAGTTTTATACCTTTTTTCCTTTGTTTTAATTATTTTAGTTTATGTTTTCTTGTTATTCTTTTGCCAAATTATATTATGTCTCCGTTAGCCAACATGAGGAGTTTTAATTCTCATTTTGAAGATATTATTTGACAGATTCAATTTTACAGATTGAAATTAATTCTCGTAAAATGCATAACAATTTGAAAACTAAACCAAATGAGTTGATTCTAATTTCTGTGGATTCATCTTGAAGATTTCTATCATCTAGAATCATTTTGATAGCAAGTTGCATAATTAATTTTGCACTTATTAATTAAATACGGTAATTGAAGACATTATTTAAACTTTAAAACTTCATATCTTCAGTTCTGTTAAGCCAAATGGAGCAAATAAGATGTCAAATTGTTTGTCTTAACATAACCTACACATTCATATTTTGTTTGGACATAATTGCATTGATTAACTCCTTTGTATAATTAAAATACTAAAAGGACATGAATAATTGAAAATTCATAACTTAATAAATAATTATTCAAAAATCATGTTTCAAATGCCAAAATGCCCTAGCTTTTTGGTTGGATTCCGACGCTCCGGAGTCCACCTTGCTAGGAACACCCAAAACACATAAATACCCTAACTCTTACAAATATTCCGTCCGGTTTGTCAGAAGTGGGACTTTCGAGCTATAAGTCCGGAAACTCACTAGAGAGAAAGTGATGACGGTGAAGCCGGTCACATCCCAGAGTGGGACCTTGGGGTATAAAACTTTTTCTTCGCATATGTCCCTTGCTTATGATTGCGCCGTAACCCTGGAGAATCTTCATCATTTAACAGGATGCTTGGGTCAGTCTTCACTGTGAAGGGAGGAATTTCATCAAACTTATTATAATCTTCTGACATGTCTGTCTTGTCCTCCACTCCCACAATGTTTCTTTTCCCTGAAAGAACTATGTGGCGCTTTGGCTCATCGTATGATGTATTCGCTTCCTTATCTTTTATTTTTCTCGGTTTGGTAGACATGTCCTTCACATAGAAAACCTAAGCCACATCATTGGCTAGGACGAATGGTTCGTCTGTGTACCCAAGATTGTTGAGATCCACTGTTGTCATTCCGTACTGCGGGTCGACCAAGACCCCGCCTCCTGTCAGATTGACCCATTTGCACCGAAACAAAGGGACCTTAAAAGAAGGTCCATAGTCAAGTTCCCATATCTCCTCTATGTAACCATATGTGTCCTTTTTCCTAATGTTGTTTGTTGCATGAAAGCGGACACCACTATTTTGGTTGGTGCTCTTTTTATCTTGGGCGATCATGTAAAATGTATTCCCATTTATCTCGTACCCTTTGAAAGTCAATATAGTCGAAGATGGTGACTTGGCCAACAAGTACGGCTCATCTCCAACAGTGGTGTTATTCATGAGATGTGTTTGCAACCAACCGCCGAAAGTCGCCATGTGTGTTTGTTTAATCCAGGAGTTAGACTGCTCCGGGTTCTTGGAGCATACAATATCCATGTGTTCCTCGATATACGGAGCCACCAAGGTGGAATTTTGTAGAACTGTGTAGTGTGCTTGAGTGAAGGAATGCCCGTCCATACTTATTACTGCTTTCTTTCCTAGCATGCCTTTTCCACTCAGCCTCCCCTTATGCCGCGATTGAGGAACACTAATCGGCTTAAGGTCAGGAATAAAGTCAACACAAAACTCAATAACCTCCTCTGTTCCATAGCCCTTGGAGATGCTTCCTTATGGCCTAGCACGGTTATGAACATATTTCTTTAAGACTCCCATGAACCTCTCAAAGGGGAACATATTGTGTAGAAATACAGGACCCAGAATGGTAATCTCATCGACTAGGTGAACTAGGACGTGCGTCAAAATATTGAAAAAGGATGGTGGGAATACCAACTCGAAACTGACAAGACATTGGACCAAATCATTCTGTAACCTTGGTAGGATTTCTGGATCGATTACCTTCTGAGAAATTGCATTGACGAATGCACATAGCTCCACAATGGCTAATCGAACATTTTTCGGTAGAAGCCCCCTCAATGCAACAAGAAGTAATTGCGTCATAATCACGTGGCAGTCATGAGACTTTAGGTTTTGGATTGTTTTTTTCTCTGCCATATTTATTATTCCCTTTATATTCGACGAGAAGCCTGACGGGACCTTCATACTGCTTAGGCATTCAAAAAAGATTTCCTTCTCTTCATTGGTGAGAGCATAGCTGGCAGGACCTTGATACTGATTTGGATGCATGCCGTCTTTTTTGTTCATATGTTGCTGGTCCTTCCGTGCCTCCGGTGTATCTTTTGTCTTTCGATACACGCCTAAGAAGCCTAGCAGGTTCATGCAAAGATTCTTCGTCATGTGCATCACGTCGATTGCAGAGTGGACCTCTAGGACTTTCCAATAGGGTAGATCCCAAAATATAGATTTCTTCTTCCACATGGGTGCGTGTCCGTTAGCGTCATTCGGAACAGATTGTCCGCCAGGACACTTTCCAAAGATTACTTTTAAATCCTTAACCATATCAAATATATCATCACCAGTACGGTGGCCAGGCTTCTTCCAGTGATCTGCCTCACCTTTGAAATGCTTGCCTTTCTTTCTTAAGGGATGCCTTATCGGAAGAAATCGACGATGTCCCGGGTACACATTCTTCTTACATTTATCCAAATATATACTTTCAGTCTCATCTAAACAGTGTGTGCATGCATTGTATCCCTTGTTTGTCTGTCCTGAAAGTTTACTAAGAGCAGGCCAATCATTGATGGTTACAAGCAGCAACACTCGTAGGCCAAATTCCTCCTGTTTGTGCCCATCCCACACACGTACACCTTTTATATCCCACAACTATAAAAGTTCTTCAACTAATGGCCTTAGGTACACATCAATGTTGTTGCCGGATTGCTTAGGGTCTTGGATGAGCACTGGCATCATAATGAACTTCCGCTTCATGCACAACCAAGGAGGAAGGTTATAGATACAGAGAGTCACAGGCCAGGTGCTATGACTGCAGCTCTGCTCCACAAAAGGATTCATGCCATCTGTACTTACACCAAACCATAAGTTCCTTGCGTCATCTGCAAAGTCCGACCACTTTCTCTCAATTTTTCTCCACTACAACCCATCAGCGGGTCCTCTCAACATTGCGTCTTTCTTACGGTCTTCTTTGTGCCATCGCAACAACTTGGCATGCTCTTTGTTTTGGAACAAACGTTTCAACCGTGGTAATATAGGAGCATACCACATCACCTTGGCAGGAACCCTCTTCCTGGGGCGCTCGCCCTCAACTTCACCAGGGTCATCGCGGCCGATCTTATAGCGCAATGCACCACATACCAGGCATGCATTCAAATTCTCGTACTCCTCACCGCGGTAGAGGATGCAGTCATTAGGGCATGCATGTATCTTCTGCACCTCTAATCCTAGAGGGCAGACAACCTTCTTTGCTTCGTACGTACTGTTGTCAATTCATTATCCTTTGGAAGCATCTTCTTTATCATTTTCAGCAACTTTTCCAATCCCTTGTCAGATACACCATTCTCTGCCTTCCATTGCAGCAATTCCAGTGTGGTACCCAGCTTTGTCTTGTCATCTTCGCAATTTGGGTACAACAATTTTTTGTGATCCTCTAACATGCGCTCCAACTTCAACCTCTCTTTTTCACTTTTGCAGTTTCTCTTTGCATCAACAATGGCCCGACCAAGATCATCAGCGGGCTCATCTGATGCCTCTGCTTCAGCTTCCCCCATTATAGTACCATCGAATTTAGGGAACCTAGGATAGTTGTCATCATCCTCTTCTTCTTCATTGTCTTCCATTATAACCCCTATTTTTTCGTGCTTGGTCCAACAGTTATAGCCGGACATGAAACCGGACTGAAGCAGGTGGCTGTGAAGGATTTTTGAGGTAGAGTAATCCTTATCATTCTTACAGACACCACATGGACAACACATAAAACCTTTCCGCTTGTTTGCCTCAGCCACACGCATAAAATTATGCACGCCATTAATGAACTGGGGAGAACGTCGGTCATCGTACATCCATTGCCGGCTCATCTTCATTACACAACATCGAAGTGACCAAATTAATACAAGTTCATCACATTTAAACCAAAGTAGAGTAGTGACCAAATGTTATTACTACAAAAATATATACATAAAGTTCATACATACTTCTCATAAAACAACATACAACTATCTAAATCATTTAAATGCAACAACAAATACGATCAAAATCGCAACTAAGGTAATAATTGATCCAACAGCCTAATGATACCAACCCGCTTTATTAATGGCATATTTTCTAATCTTTCTAATCTTCAAGCGCATTGCGTCCATCTTGATCTTGTGATCATCGACGACATCGGCAACATACTTCTCGAATTTCATCTTCTCTTCTTCAATTCTTTTCAATTTTTCTTTCAAATAATCATTTTCTTTTTCAACTAAATTTAACTTCTCGACAAGAGGGTTAGTTGCAATTACCGGTTCACATACCTCCTAGATAAAAATATCTATGTCAACTTGATGGGCATAATTGTCATAAACATGAAATGAAATAAATATTTATAAAAGATAATATACCACAGCCGAATCATAAACCGGACGAGGGTCGACGGGGACGGATATCAAAACCATGGCACTATATATAACAAAGAATCATACAAGTAAGAAAATTATACAAGTAACTATCTAAATCATACAAATAAGTTTTTTATTTTACAAAAAGGATATGAACAAGAGGCTCACCAAGGTGGTGCCGGCGACGGTACGACGCGGGTGATCGACGGCGGTGAGGTCGGTGACGGGAAGGCACTAAGTAAACCACACCTACACATATGCAAACTAAGAAGTTAATTTGAGCTCAAATTGCATATAAATCAAATAAACTCCCACATAATTACTTCCAAACTAAAACCCACAAATCACTATACTTATAGAGCATGAAACGAGCTAAACTAGCAATGAGAGATGAAAGGATGAAGTTGCTAACCTTTTAGAACCCTTGGATAGATGGGGTGCCTCCAATCTTGACAAATCTTGGCAAAATTGGAGGATGAACTCGAGCTTGGGAAACAGAGAGGAGAGAAAGCTTGGACTCGGGCTGGACGAAGTAGCTTTATATAGGGAATACTTTAGTCCCGGTTGGTGATACCAACCGAGACTAAAGGTATATCTTTAATCCCGGTGGTTGATACCAACCGGGACTAAAGGGGCTTGCAGGGGCCCCAGCCTGCCGCAACCCCTTTAGTCCCGGTTGGTGATACCAACTGGGACTAGAGGTCCCATTTCAGCCGGGACTAATCCTGGCTGTGCCCCCGTCCGCTCCTAGCCGTTGGAACCGGGACTAATGCTCACATTAGTCCCGGGCCCAAACCCGGCCGGGACTAGTGCTCCGGACGAAAGGTCTATTTTCTACTAGTGAAGATATCCTCGTACTGTATTGTTGTAACATATATGAATTTTTCAAATAATAGAAGATTATAGAATTATTCGACTTACCATTGATCTACCTTTTTATTTTTTACTGATTAAAATTGCTATTATTTATTTTCCGTTGTCATTACACAATTCAAAAATATTGTATCTTCAACACGTCTATAGTAATTTTATTTAACTTCATAGTAAAAGTATTTTCACTACCTCCATCCATTACATGTAACACCAATATTAACTTTTTATGGTTCATAGTCTGGGTGGTAGTTATTCTGGTTGTACTTGATAGAGAGAATATAAGAGATAGCAGAGAGACGGGGAATTTGGGACTAAGCGTGAGAAAGATGAGGGTTTGGTTTCATGGCTTGGGGAGGTAGCTATGGAGCATGAGAGAGAGAGAGAGAGCGGGGGGGGGAGACAAACAGAGAGAGAGAGAGAGGATGTAGTAATATTAAAGAAAGTCTTTTAAGGATAATCCACGGGTGATTACACAGGTTGATCTTGCTGGGGTACTCTGTAAAAGTATTTTAGAAGTACACAAATAAATGCAAAATTGAACCTTTTGTCAATAAAGCACGACAACGATATCTCTTTACTCAAGCAGTAACATGCCATGCAGAAATATATAATTTTCGGTTCTTATTGCTTACAATTTTGTTGCTTATATTTTCACCTTTGTATTATGTGTTGTCGATCAGCACCCCATTACCTCAATCATGGTTTTAATTATTTGAACTGCAATGTAAATTAGAATATCTCTATTAAAAATATATTATTTGCACTATCTTCACTCGCACACTCGTTGCCCTCGGTCATCATCTTCAATCCTTCTAAGTTTTTCATTCTTGATAATGCCACACATAGTTGCGCATGGCAGAATATTTGGTTAGGCAAATATAGGCCTACCTTTTTCAAGGAGTGACCTTGGCTCTTACGCATGGTCATTGTAGAGCAGACTGATAATGGATATTGCTTTCTTTTCATCATGAACGATCACTTTGAGTTGTTTGGTGACATGATGATTCGAGGTATGTATACCTTGTCGCCAAGGTGTGTGTTCATGTGTTATTTTTGCCTCGCCTATTTGTTTTCGAGTTGTGTGTGTATCGTTGCATAAACCTGCAGCTTGGTTGATGTTACGTAAGAGCACCACTTGTAAACCTATCTTCAGTTTTAGTTTGTAGTTTGGGATTCCTGGGAACTTCAAGCTGTTGAGGAACTCGGGAGGATATATGCTCTCCTTGTTGTTCAAAACATTGCCTTACATGTAAGGGGGTTGTTGCGTATGGGAGTAAAGAGGACTTGATACTTAATGCTATGGTTGGGTTTTACCTTAATGATCTTTGGTAGTTGCGGATGCTTGCTAGAGTTCCAATCATAAGTGCATATGATCCAAGTATGGAAAGTATGTTAGCTCATGCCTCTTCCTCATATAAAATTGCAATAATGATTACCGGTCTAGTTATCGATTGCCTATGGACAAATCATTCTCTTGAGTTACAAAAGCTTTCTACTAAACAACTTTTATTATCTTGCAAATTACTCATAGTTTTATTCTTGCAAAGTACTTCTAGTTTTATTGTTGCAAACCTATCCTATCACCTACAAAGTACTTCTAGTTTCATACTTGTCCTAGGTAAAGCGAACGTTAAGTGTGCGTAGAGTTGTGTCGGTGGTAGATAGAACTGTTGGGGACGTTGCATGGAAAACAAAAAATTTCTACGCACACGCAAGATCTATCCATGGAGATGCATAGCTACGAGAGGGGAGAGTGTGTCTACGTACCCTCGTAGACCGTTAAGCGGAAGTGTTTAATCAGCGCAGTTGATGTAGTCATACACCTTCACGATCCGTCCCGATCATGTATCGAACATACGGCACGACCGCGTTAAGCACACGTTCAGCTCGATGACGTCCTCGCCTTCTTGATCCAGCAAGAGGAGCGAAGTAGTAGATGAGTTCCGACAGCACGATGGCGTGGTGATGGTGTTGGTGAAGAACAATCTCCATAGGGCTTCCCTAAGCACAATAGAAACTAGACAGAGGATAAACTAGAGGGGACGGGGTTGCCGGCACACGGCTTGGTGATTCTTGATGTGTTCCGGGTGCTAGCCCTGCCCCTCTATTTATATGTTGAGCCCTGGGGTCGAAACTTGGAGAAAGAGCCTCCTCAAAGTCGGTTTTGCCCGCAAGGCAAGAGTCCTACACGGACTCCGGGACCAAATGACACGGTTCCCGGCGTCTGGCCCAGACGCCATGGGACTCGGCGTCTGGCCTAGGGCCAAACGCCAGGGTCTCCGGTGTTTGGACCCTGACCTCTGCAAAACATCCTTTTGCACCGACCTAAAGCCCCGTGGGCGTTACCTCATGGCCTAACCATATCATCCTATATATCAATCTTTACCTCCGGACCATTCCAGAGCTCCTCGTCATGTCCGTGATCTTATCCGGGACTCCGAACAACATTCGGTCACTGATTGCAGCTAGAACTACGTCGGTATTTCCCCAAAGAGGAAGGGATGATGCAGCACAGCAACGGTAGGTATTTCCCCAAAGAGGAAGGGATGATGCAGCACAGCAACGGTAGGTATTTCCCTCAGTGATGAGACCAAGGTTATCGAACCAGTAGGAGAACCACACAACACTACGTAAACAGTACCTGCACACAAAGAACAAATACTTGCAACCCGACTTGTTAAAGGGGTTGTCAATCCCTTCCGGGTAACGGCGCCAGAAATTGGCAAACGGACATGAGAAAGTTGTAATAGATTGATAGATGCAAATAAAAGCAAATAAAATTCAGCGAGGTATTTTTGGGTTTTTGATAATATAGATCTGAAAATAAAAGATGAAAATAAATTAAAAGGCAAATAGCAATATAGATCTCAAAGTATATGATGGGAAAATAGACCCGGGGGCCGTAGATTTCACTAGTGGCTTCTCTCGAGAAAAATAGCATACGGTGGGTAAACAAATTACTGTTGGGCAATTGATAGAACTTCAAATAATCATGACGATATCCAGGCAATGATCATTATATAGAAATCACGTCCAAGATTAGTAGACCGACTCCTGCCTGCATCTACTACTATTACTCCACACATCGACCGCTATCCAGCATGCATCTAGTGTATTAAGTTCAAGGAGAAATGGAGTAATGCAATAAGAACGATGACATGATGTAGACAAGATCTATTCATGTAGGAATAGACCCCGTCCTGTTATCCTTAATGGCAACGATACATACGTGTCGTTTCCCCTTCTGTCACTGGGATCGAGAACCGTAAGACCGAACCCATCAAAAAGCACCTCTTCCCATGGCAAGAAAAATCGATCTAGTTGGCCTAACTAAACCAAAGATTCGAAGAAGAAATACGAGGCTATAAGTAATCATGCATATAAGAGATCAAAAGACTCAAATAACTTTCATGGATAAAAAGATAGATCTGATCATAAACTCAAAGTTCATCGGATCCCAACAAACACACCGCAAAAAGAGTTACATCAAATAGATCTCCAAGAGACCATTGTATTGAGAATCAAAAGAGAGAGATGAAGCCATCTAGCTACTAACTACGGACCCGAAGGTCTACAATGAACTACTCACACATCATCGGAGAGGCACCAATGAGGATGATGAACCCCTCTGTGATGGTGTCTAGATTGGATCTGTGGTTTCCGAAACTTGCGGCGGCTGGAATTGTTTTTCATCGACTCCCCTAGGGTTTTTGAATGTCCAGGGTATTTATAGAGCAAAGAGGTGGTGCGGGAGGCGGCCGAGGTGGGCACAACCCACCTGGGCGCGCCTGGGCCCCCAGGCGCGCCCTGGTGGGTTGTGCTCCCCTTGGAGCCCCCCTCAGGTACTTTCTTGGCCCATCGTGTGTCTTCTGGTCCAGAAAAAATCACCAAAAATTTTCGCTGCGTTTGGACTCCGTTTGGTAGATTTTCTGCGAAGTAAAAAACAAGCAACAAACAGCAACTGGCACTGGGCACTATGTCAATAGGTTAGTCACAAAAAATGATATAAAGTTGCTATAAAATGATTGTAAAACATCCAAGAATGATAATATAACAGCATGGAACAATCAAAAATTATAGATACGTTGGAGACGAATCAGCATCCCCAAGCTTAATTCGTGCTTATCCTCGAGTAGGTAAATGATAAAAACAGAATTTTTGATGTGGAATGCTGCCTAACATGTTCATCACATATTCTTTTCTTAATAGCATGGACATTTGGAATTTTATATGATTCAAAGCAATAGTTTAGTTTTGACATGAAAATTTCAATACTCAAGCATATCAACAAACAACCATGTCCTTAAAAATACCAATACTAAAGCAAGTTATCCCTAGCCCATTATGCTCAATCATTGATCCATTCATGAAACACACTCGCATATTAGCTACACCCAATGCTGAAGTACGATCATAGTGCCCCTTAGTTGGTGCTTTATAAGAAAAGATGGAGACTCAAAATAAAAATTGCATAAAGTAAATAGAAAGGCCCTCGTAGAGGGAAGTAGGGATTTGTAGAGGTGACAGAGCTCAAAGCGAAAAAGATAGAGATAAAAATATTTTGGGTGGCATGCTTTTCCTGTCAATGAAAACGAATGAGTAATTCCCAACACTTTCCATGCTAGATATATCATAGGTGGTTCCCAAACAGAAAATAAAGTTTATTCCTTTTTCCACCATACTTTCACATTTCACGGCTAACCGAATCCACGGGTGTCATCCATGCCAACACTTTCCAAGGAATTTATTATTTGACAACATAAAGTAAATTCATTTTTCATTTTGGGACTGGGCATCCCTAATACCTTTGTCGTACTCTCGTGCAATGACAAGTGAATAAACACTCATCTTGAGAATAACACATCTAGCATGGAAAATATTGGCCACCCCCTGCCTCTTCATGAGCGGTACGAGCACACAAAAGAGAAATTTATTTTGAAAATTTAGAGATGGCACATACAAATTTGCTTAGAACAGCAAAAGAATACCGCATATAGGTAGGTATAGTGGACTCATATGGCAAAACTGGGTTTAAGGATTTTGTATGCATAAGTAGTGATCATACTTAGTGCAAAGGAAGGCTAGCAAAAGATTGAGAAGCATCCAACCAAGAAACGAAAAATCTCATAAGTGAGCATTAAGCATAACTAACACCGAATAATGCACCACAAGTAGGATATAATTTCATTGCATAACTATTGACTTTCGTGCTTGCATAGGGAATCACAAACCTTAACATCAATATTCTTACTAAGCCATAATTACTCATTAACATGACTCACATATTATATCATCATATGACAAAACTATTACAAGGAATCAAGTTTATTTTGTCCAATGATCTTCATGAAAGTTTTTATTATATCCCTCTTGGATATCCATCACTTTGGGACTAATTTTATATGTTGCTTTTGATAGCTCAAACAAATCTAAGTGAAGAACATGAGCATAAAAATTTTCTTCTCTCAAAATAATTTAAGTGAAGCAAGAGAGAATTTCTAAAATAAATTACTAACTCTCAAATAAATCTAAGTGAAACATGAGAGCATTTCTTCAAAAATACTAAAGCACACCGTGCTCAAAAAGATATAAGTGAAGCACTAGAGCAATTCCAAAGCTCATAAAGATTTAAGTGAAGCATAGAGAGCAATTCTAACAAATCATGGCATAATTTTGGCTCTCTCAAATAGGTGTGTACAGCAAGGATTCTTGACTTAAAAAGAAAAGCAAAAAAAGAAAAGACTCATATCATACAAGACGCTCCAAGCAAAACTCATGATATGTGACGAATAAAAATATAGCTCCAAGTAAAATACCGATGGTCGTTAGAAGAAAGAGGGGATGCCACTCGGGGGCATCCCCAAGCTTAGTTGCTTGTTACTCTTTTGGATAATGTCTTGGGGTGCCATGGGCATCTCCAAGCTTAGGCTCTTCTTACTCCTTATTCCTTCATCCATCGTAATCTCACCCAAAACTTGAAAACTTCAATCACACAAAACTCAACAAAACCTTCGTGAGATCCGTTAGTATAAGAAAACTAATCTTTACTTTAAGTACTATAGAAAACCCATTCAAGTTTTGTTATTGAATTATATCTACTGTATTATAACTTCACCATGGCTTATAACCTCCAATACAAACCAAAGATTCGTCAAAATAAGCACACAATGCAAAGAAAACCGAATCTGTCAAAAACAGAACAGTCTGCAAAGATACGAATTGTTCTCATACTTATGTAACTACAAAACCTCTGAAACATTCGGACAACATAGGAAATTTGTATATCAATCTTGTGTAAAAAATTCAGAATTTTTTGTCGCTTCTTTGAATTTGTAAAATTATTTTACTGGACGCAAAAGTTTCTGTTTTCCAACAAGATCAAATCAACTATCACCAAAGCTATCCCAAAGGCTTTACTTGGCACAAACACTAATTAAAACATAAAAAACACAATCATTACAGTAGCATAATTGTGCAAACACTCAAGAACAGAAAGAAAAAGACAAAAAATAAATTTTATTCATTGGGTTGCCTCCCAACAAGTGCTATCGTTTTATGCCCCTAGCTAGGCATAATGCATAGATCTAAGTGTTGTCATCTTTATTCATAGATCCATAAGATGCCCTCATGATTGATTCATATGGTGGCTTAATTATTGTTATAGGGAAGTGTTCCATACCCTTCCTTAGTGGAAATTTAAATTTGATGTTCCCTTCTTTCATATCAATCACGGCACCTATAGTGCGTAAAAACGGTCTACCAAGAATAATTGGGCAAGACGGATTGCAATCAATATCAAGAACAATAAAATCTATGGGCACCTAATTCCTATTTGCAAGAATAAGAACATAATTAATTCTTCCCATAGGCTTTTTAATAGTAGAATCCGCCAAGTGCAAATTTAGAGAGCATTCTTCAAAATCGGTATGACCAAGCACATCACATAAAGATTTCGGAATTGTGAAAACACTAGCACCCAAGTCTAACAAAGCAAAACACTCATAATTTTTAATACTGACTTTGATAGTAGGTTCCCATTCCTCATGTAATTTTCTAGGAATTGAAATCTCTAGATTCAACTTTTCTTCAAAAGCTTGCATCATAGCATCAACGATATGTTTAGTAAAAGCTTTATTTTATTCATAAGCATGGGGTGAATTTATCATGGATTGCAACAATGAAATACAATCAATCAAAGGGCAACAATCATAATTAAAGTCTTTGTAATCCAAAAGACTGGGCACATCACTAGTTAAAGTTTTGACCTCTCCAAACCAACTTTTATCAATTTTCTCAACAAGATTTTCACCCACCGAATTATTGCGACGCTTTCTAGCTAAAGTTGACTCTTCTTCAGTCCCTTTTTCATCAATCTTAATTCTACTAAACAAGAAATCAATAGAAGAAACACCAATCACTTTAAGATCTTCATCATTTTTATGAAAGCAATCACTAGAAAACGCCTTTTCTAAAAATTCTCTTCTAGCTCTAAGCATAGCGGTTCTTTTCTTACTTTCATCCATAGAAACATATAAATCTTTAATTGATTCCTCAACCTTAGGCACAAAAGTTTTCATCTTGAGATTTTCTACATCATGAGAAATTCTATCAATGCTTCTAGACAAATCATCAATCTTACTAAATTTTTCTTCAATCATAGTATTAAAATTCTTTTGAGCATTGATAAATTCTTTAATATTATTCTCAAGATCAGAGGTGTTCCTATTATTATTATAAGAAGGATTACCATAGGAATTACCATAATTATTAGAGGACGTTACTAGAAAGCTAGGATTAAAATTACCTCTATAAGCATTGTTATTAAAATTATTGCGCGAAACAAAATTCACATATATGGCATCACTATTTTGCTCAATCAAAGTAGACAAAGGCACATCATAAAGATCAATAGTAGCACTTTTATTAGCAACCAATTTCATAAGAGCATCAACTTTTTCACTCAAAGTAGAAATTTCTTCAACTGAATTAACTTTTTTACTAGTAGGAGCTCTTTCGGTATGCCATTGTGAATAATTTACCATAATATTATCAAGTAATTTAGTAGCTTCACCCAAAGTAATTTCCATAAAAGTACCACCCGCGGCGGAATCTAAAAGATTTCTAGAAACAAAATTCAATCCCGCATAAAAAAATTGTATGATCATCCAAAGATTTAACCCATGAGTAGGGCAATTTCTTAGCATCAATTTCATTCTTTCCCAAGATTGCGCAACATGTTCATGCTCAATTTGCTTAAAATTCATGATTTGCGTCCTAAGGGAAAAAATTTCGCGGGAGGAAAATAGTTAGTAATAAAAGCATCTTTGCACTTATTCCAAGAATCGATACTATTGTGAGGCAAAGAAGAAAACCAAATTTTTGCACGATCTCGCAAAGAAAACGGGAATAATTTCAACTTCACAATATCATTGTCCACATCTTTTTTCTTTGCATATCGCATAATTCCACGAATGTGTTAAGATGGGACGCGGCATCCTCATTAGGAGTACCAGAAAATTGATCTTTCATGACAAGATTCAACAAAGCGGCATTAATATCACAAGACTCCGCACTAGTGGCGGGAGGAGCAATCGGAGTGCTAATAAAATCATTGTTGTTGGTATTAGAGAAATCACACAACTTGGTGTTCTCTTGAGTCATCGTGACTACGCAACAAGATTGCACTCAAAAACATATCTGACGAGAAAACGTCGAACGAGAAAGAGGGCGAATAAAATGGCAAATTTTGGTGAAGTCGGGGAGATGAAAACGAGAGGCAAATGAAAAATAATGTAAATTGCAAGGAGACGAGATTTGTGATTAGGAACCTGGTAGATGTTGATGATGTCTCCCCGGCAACGGCGCCAGAAATTCCTTTTGATTGCGGCTAGAACTAAGTCGGTATTTCCCCAAAGAGGAAGGGATGATGCAGCACAGCAACGGTAGGTATTTCCCTCAGTGATGAGACCAAGGTTATCGAACCAGTAGGAGAACCATGCAACACTACGTAAACAGTACCTGCACACAAAGAACAAATACTTGCAACCCGACGTGTTAAAGGGGTTGTCAATCCCTTTCGGGTAACGGCGCCAGAAATTGGCAAACGAATATGAGAAAGTTGTAATAGATTGATAAATGCAAATAAAATTCAGCGTGGTATTTTTGGGTTTTTGATAATATAGATCTAAAAATAAAAGATGCAAATAAATAAAAAGGCAAATAGCAATATAGCTCTGAAAGTATATCATGGGAAAATAGACCCGGGGGCCATAGATTTCACTAGTGGCTTCTCTCGAGAAAAATAGCATACGGTGGGTAAACAAATTACTGTTGGGCAATTGATAGAACTTCAAACAATCATGACGATATCCAGGCAATGATCATTATATAGGCATCACGTCCAAGATTAGTAGACCGACTCCTGCCTGCATCTACTACTATTACTCCACACATCGACCGCTATCCAGCATGCATCTAGTGTATTAAGTTCATGGAGAAACGGAGTAATGCAATAAGAATGATGACATGATGTAGACAAGATCTATTCATGTAGGAATTAGACCCCATCTTGTTATCCTTAATGGCAACGATACATACGTGTCGTTTCCCCTTTTGTCACTGGGATCGAGCACTGTAAGACCGAACCCATCACAAAGTACCTCTTCCCATGGCAAGAAATATCGATCTAGTTGGCCTAACTAAACCAAAGATTCGAAGAAGAATTACGAGGCTATAAGTAATCATGCATATAAGAGATCAAAAGATTCAAATAACTTTCATGGATAAAAAGATAGATCTGATCATAAACTCAAAGTTCATCGGATCCCAACAGACACACCGCAAAAAGAGTTACATCAAATAGATCTCCAAGAGACCATTGTATTGAGAATCAAAAGAGAGAGAGGAAGCCATCTAGCTACTAACTACGGACCCGAAGGTCTACAATGAACTACTCACGCATCATCGGAGAGGCACCAATGAGGATGATGAACCCGTCCGTGATGGTGTCTAGATTGGATATGTGGTTTCTAGAACTTGCGGCGGCTGGAATTGTTTTTCGTCGACTCCCCTACGGTTTTTGGACGTCCAGGGTATTTATAGAGCAAAGAGGCGGTGCGGGAGGCGGCCGAGGTGGGCACAACCCACCTGGGCGCGCCTGGGCCCCCAGGCGCGCCCTGGTGGTTGTGCTCCCCTCGAAGCCCCCCTCAGGTACTTTCTTGGCCCATCGTGTGTCTTTTGGTCCAGAAAAAATCACCAAAAAGTTTCGCTACGTTTGGACTCCGTTTGGTATTGATTTTCTGTGAAGTAAAAAACAAGCAAAAAACAGCAACTGGCACTGGGCACTATGTCAATAGGTTAGTCCCAAAAAATGATATAAAGTTGCTATAAAATGATTGTAAAACATCCAAGAAGGATAATATAACAGCGTGGAACAATCAAAAATTATAGATATGTTGGAGACGTATCAGTCACCAACATACATAACTCATATAATACTATATAGTCAACGAACGTTAAGCGTGCGGACCCTACGGGTTCGAGAATAATGTAGACATGTCCGAGACGGTTCTCCGGTCAATAACCAATAGCGGGACCTGGATGTCCATATTGGTTCCTACATATTCCACGAAGATCTTTATCGGTCGAACCTTTATGACAACATACGTAGTTCCCTTTGTCTGTCGGTATGTTACTTGTCCGAGATTCGATCATCGGTATCTCCATACCTAGTTCAATCTCGTTACCGGCAAGTCTCTTTACTCATTTCGTAATACATTATCCCGTAACTAACTCCTTGTCACGGTGCTTGCAAGCTTGTTGTGATGTTGTATTACCGAGAGGGCCCAAAGATACCTCTCCATCATACGGAGTGACAAATCCCAGTCTCGATCCATGCCAACTCAACAGACACCTTCGGAGATACCTGTAGAGCATCTTTATGATCACCCAGTTACGTTGTGACATTTGATGGCACACAAGGTATTTCTCTGGAGTCCGGGAGTTGCATGATCTCATGGTCGAACAAACATGTATTTGACATGAAGAAAGCAGTAGCAATAAACTGAACGATCATATGCTCTACTAACAGTTGGGTTTTGTCCATCACATTATTCTTCTAATGATGTGATCCCGTTATCAAATGACAACTCATGTCTATGGTTAGGAAACCTTAACCATCTTTTGATCAACGAGCTAGTCTAGTAGAGGTTCACTAGGGACACGGTATTTGTTTATCTATCCACACATGTATTTAAGTTTCCAGTCAATACAATTCTAGCATGAATAATAAACCTTTATCATGAATAAGGAAATATGATAATATACATTTTATTATTGCCTCTAGGGCATATTTCCATCAAGAACTTGAAGGGAGTATTGATTCTACCGGTAGCTCCTCGTTGGGTTCGACACTCTTATTTATGGAAAAAGCTACAATTGATCCCCTATAATTGTGGGTTATCATGCATCAAGGACATAAGCCTTCTGTGCAGCAGGGAGGATAATCCTCGGATTACGGACCTAGTCCGCATAGTTGCTTCCATCATTTTTTAACTTAGCTTTCTCTATGAACGCATTAAAATTCAGGGGAGCTACAGCGCGAGCCATTGATCTACAACTTAAATTTGCAAAGACATTTAGACTATGTTCATGATAATGGGTTCAGTTAATCAAATTACTAGTGAACTCCCACTTAAATTAACATCCCTCAAGTTGTCTAAGTGTTACATGATCCAAATCAACTAACCCATGTCCGATCATCACGTGAGATGGGGTGGTCATCAATGGTGAATATCTCCATGTTGATCATATCTACTATATGAATCATGTTCGACCTTTCGGTCCTCCGTGTTCCGAGGCCATGTCTGTACATCTTAGGCTCGTCAAGTTTAACCCAAGTATTCCGCATGTGTAAAACTGGCTTACACCCGTTGTATGCGAACGTAGAGTCTATCACACCCGATCATCACGAGGTGCTTCGAAACGACGAGCTTTTGCAACGGTGTATACTTAGGGAGAACACCTTTTATCTTGAAATTAAGTATGAGGGATCATCTTATAATGCTACCGTTGTCCTAAGCAAAATAAGATGCATAAAAGATAAACATCACATGCATTCAATATGTGACATGATATGCCCATTATCATCTTGTGTTTTTTATCTCCATCTCCAAACCATCGGCACAATCTCCATCATCACCGGCATGACACCATGATCTCCATCATCGTGTCGTCACCTGGTTGTCTTCGCCAACTATTGCGTCTATGACTATTGCTAACTCATAGCGATAAAGTAAAACAATTACATGGCATTTCAATGATTGACACGCAGGTCATACAATAAATTAAAGACAACCCTATGGCTCCTGCCGGTTGCCGTACTCATCGGCATGCAAGTCGTGAACCTATTACAAAACATGATCATCTTATACATCAACATATATCACATCACATTTTGGCCATACCACATCACAACATGTCCTACAAAAACAAGTTAGACGTCCTCTAATTGTTGTTGCAATTTTTACGTGGCTACTAGGGCAAACTATAAGAACCGTTCTTATCTACGCAAAACCTTAACGGTGATATACAAGTTGCTTTCTAGCCTTCTACAAGGACCGCCATTGTCAAATCAGATTCAACTAAAGTAGGAGAAACAGACACCCGCCTGCCACTTTAATGCTATACAAGTTGCATGTCAGTCAGTGGAACTGGTCTCTTATGCGAGGACAAGTAAGGTTGGTCCTGGCCGCTTCATTCCACAATACCGCCAAATCCAGAAATAACAAAGGAGGTAAGCAATCTGAACATCAACGCCCACAACTTCTTTGTGTTCTACTCATGCATGTACATCTACGCATAGACCTAGTTCTGAGGCCACTGATGGGTAACGTAGCATGAAAATCAAAAAAATTCCTACGTAGCAACCAAGATCTAATCTAGGAGATGCATAGAAACAAGAGGGGATGGTGTCTATGTACCTTCGTGTACCGGAAGCGTTAGCGTATGTAACGCGGTTGATGTAGTCGTACTCTTCGCGATCCAATCCGATCTAGCGCCGAACGGACGGCACCTCTGAGTTTAGCACACGTTCAGCTCGATGGCATCCTCTCCTTCTTGATCCAACAAGCAAGGAAGAGGAGGTAGATGAGATCGGGACCAGCCCAGCGGCGAGGTGGTGGTGGTGGTAGCGGAATTCCGGCAGGGCTTCGCCAAGCGCGTACCAGAGAAACGTGGGAGGAGTTGGGAGAGGCAATGGGCAAGGGTGAAGGGGCGGCTGCCCCCATGCGCCTCCCCCCTCTATATATAGGCTAGGGGGCAGGGGAGGGCGTCCGAAACCCTCCTAGGTCCGGCCACAAGGGAGAAATCCCTTTAAACTTGGAGATAACATCTTATATCTAGATTCAACCCATTAAATTTAGAGATAAGACCATATCTCTAGATTTAAACGACATGTGCCTTGGGGAATGGTGCAGCCATCCCATGTGGGTTGTAGCCCCAACCATCGGTCCATGTGGGCCCTTCCTGGGTCGTTGGGCCCCACGATGGAACCCCCAGAACCTTCTAGAACCTTCCCGATACTCTACCAAAAATTCCCGAACTTTTTCAGAACCCTGAATATGACTTCTCATATATAAATCTTTACCTCCGGACCATTTCGGAGCTCCTCGTGATGTCCCGGATCCCATCCGGGACCCCGAACTACTTTCGGACTTTCCACTATTAATATCTCAACATTATCCTAGCGCTACCGAACGTTAAGCGTGCGACCCTACGGGTTCGGGAATCATGTAGACATGACCAAGACACCTCTCCGGGTCAGTAACCAATAGCAGGACCTGGATGCCCATATTGGTTCCTATATATTCTACGAAGATCTTTATCGGTTGAACCACAATGTCGAGGATTCAATTAATCCCGTATACAATTCCCTTTGTCCGGCGATATGTTACTTGCCCGAGATTCGATCGTCGGTATCTCCATACCTAGTTCAATCTCGTTACCGGCAAATCTCTTTACTCGTTCCGTAATACAAGCTCCTAATACAAGATCCCGTGACTAAACTCATTAGTCACATGCTTGCAAGCTACTTGTGATGTTGTATTACTGAGAGGGCCCAGAGATATCTCTCCATCAAACGGAGTGACAAATTCCAGTCTCGATCCATGCAACCCAACAAATACCTTTGGAAATACCTGTAGAGCACATTTATGATCACCCAGTTATGAAGTGACGTTTGATAGCACACAAAGTATTCCTCCGGTATCCGGGAGTGGCATGATCTCATGGTCTAAGGAACAGATACTTGACATTACGAAAGCTACGGCAAAGTGAACTTAGTGACACGATCATATGCTAAGCTTACAGTTGGGTCTTGTCCATCACATCATTCTCCTAATGATGTGATCCCGTTATCAAATGACAACTCATGTCTATGGTTAGGAAACCTTAACCATCTTTGATCAACGAGCTAGTCTGGTAGAGGCATACTAGGGACACGGTGTTATTTATGTATCCAGACATGTATTTAAGCTTCCGGTCAATACAATTATAGCATGGATAATAAACATTTATCATGAACATGGAAATATGATAATAACATCTTTATTATTGCCTCTAGGGCATATTTCCAACAACGCTAACTTGCACTCTAAGGAGAGGTGTTTTATTGTCTCGTCATCATGACAAAAACAACACTTCTTACTTCCTGGTCAGTTGCGGCGAGCGAGATTATGTTTTGTGAAGATCACCCCTCTACGCAGGTACCATGCAAAAAAACTAATTTTTAGTGGTACCTTCAATTTCCAAATCCTTTTATTGTTTACGACTGGTGTGTCCGAGTGGATGAGTGCTTGGTACATATAGTCCACCGAGAACCTACAATTCTGATGGAGGTTCCAACGAAAGACATCACGTCCTTGCGACAGCTGCACTGAAGCCAACCTGGCCAGCAGATCATGCCAGGTTGTGAGACGCAGCGCAACCAGATTTTGCCTAAAGGACACATTTGGAGGGGGTGTACTTAAGGCATGCGCGAGCGTTTCGCTTTTGTTATGAGAGCCACCTGGTACAAGGTAGGATATTGTTCTCGGAGGGTGGCGTTACCCAGCCAACTGTCATCCCAAAAATGAATTTCCACCCAATCCCTAATGGCGAAAGATCCGAAGCGAAAGAAATGTTTCTTTGCCTTCATCAGACTAGCCCAAAAGTGTGAGTCTCTAGGGTTCCAATAGGTCCGGGACAAAGCTTTTGACCCCAAATATTTTTTGCGCAGGAGTCGTTGCCACACACCTTCCTCAGTAAGAAGCTTAAATAGCCATTTAATAAGTAGTGCAGTATTTTTGACCTAGAGGTCTTGGATCCCATGTGCACCCTGATCCTTGGGGTGGCAAACATGTCCCATTTGGCCAGTCTATACTTTTTATTTTTACTATCACTTTTTCAGAAGAAACGAGACATGAATTAGTCTATCCTCTGCAGCACCCCTTTAGGCACCTGGAAGAAAGAGAGCATATAGAGAACCATATTGCCGAGCACAACATTGATAAGGACAAGTCTCCCTCCAACAGAGAGGAGCTTTCCTTTCCAGCTGCTCAGTCATTTCTCTGATCGCTCCTCAACGTATTTCCAATTGGCATTAGAGAGATGGCGATAATTGATTGGAATACCCAGTTACCGAATAGATAATTGGCCTAGCTCACAACCAAATAATTTGGCGTACTGTGAGGCCGCTTCATTCACTTCCCCAAAACAAAACAATTCATTTTTATGGAAGTTAATTTTTATTCCCGAAAGCTGTTCGAATGCAGATGGCAAAAGCTTCGGAATGTTAGAATGTTCGAGATCATGTTCCATAAAAAGAATTGTATCATCGACATATTGCAAGATAGATAGGACACCATCCATAATGTGTGCCACCAGCCCGGAAATCTGTCTCGATGACTTAGCACGCTCGATTAGGACCGCTAGCATATCCGCCACTATGTTGAACAACATAGGTGACAGTGGATTGCCCTGGCGTAGTCCTTTCTTCATCTGAAATAATGACCAGTGTCGTCCTTGAGTTTAATGGCCACACTACCTCCAAAAAATGAAGTTATGTATCCAGGCACGCCATCTTTCGGAGAAGTCCTTCATTCTAAGGGTTTGTTGAAGAAAAGGCCACTTGACTTTGTCATAAGCTTTTTGAAAATTGATCTTGAAGATCACCACGCTCATATTCATCCGATGTAACTCATTAATAGTCTCATGCAGTATCACCACCCATCAAGGATGTTTCTACCTTGCATAAATGACGTTTGGGTTGGACGGATGACATGGTCAGCGACCGAGTTGATTCTATGTGTTGCTACTTTCGTGAAAATTTTGAAGCTGGCGTTGAGGAGACAGATCGGCCAATATTGCTGGATTCACTCAGCCTCCTTAGTCTTAGACAACAAAACAATTTCACCAAAGTTCAGCCTAGATAGATCAAGATGACCGTGATGTAGAAAATTAAATATCTCCAGCAGATCCACCTTGATGACCTCCTAACTATAGATTAATTAGCACCACATACATTTAGCAACACAATAATTTTGCACCATGAAATTTAAGGAGGATCTATACAAATGTATTGCTGTATTGCACAACATCCATATCCATCCAAACCTGTTAATTATGCTGGGAGTGGTTACATGTAACCGAGTACGTACAAACGACACACGTTGCATATAAGGATGTAAAACAAAGAGCGTTTGGAACTAATGCAAAATAACCATCTCTCAACTGGTTCCGCTCATCGGGCCTTTCTTTTTTGGCACCATGCAGCATAGTGCCAACTGACCTCATTAAATCACCAGACCAGGGTCGCGCGTCACTGGAGCAGCTACAAATACCACCACCACCGCCCACCAACAATCCATTCATCCATCTATTTATTTGACGAGGACATCCCTACTATAGTTACACCTTCAGCACCCGCGACTACATCTCCTTTAGTTCCAGAAACACAAGAACCAATAGCTAGAGCTCGCGCATGCCAACTCAAATATCTGATATTTTTCTTTTTAGGAACTCTTTCTAGTGCTCGTGAGAATATGATGTTGCTTATATCAGAAGTGTTTGTACTACGTATACTCAGGAATGAAAGACCTAGCATGGACAAGAGGTACATGCACTAGAGAATCATAAAGCATGGAGATGGCAACAAGCATTCAAGGAATGAAGACTGAGCTTCAAGTGGAGATTTCAGGACTTTGAAGCCACCATAATGACGCATGAAGACAGACGAAATATACAAGATGACACTTCATAATTTCATCCATAGCCTTCTATAGGTGTCTCGCCACCTCACTTTTCGGTTAGGATCATGTATTTTCAGAGTAAAAGACCACAGATAGTTTTTAGTGTCCGTATTTAGGGAGGCAATCGACCTAGGGTTGGATTCAGCCCCACTCCTTGGGATGGTCAAACCACTCCGCCCCCCTCCCTCCTTAAATATCATCCTTATGGCATCATTTAGGGTTGGCGTTTGTTTGATTGAGCTCTAACTTCTGCTACTCTTAGCCATAGGCACGAGTGTCGGCAAGACCTCCTGTACTACGCATCATTGGAACCCGATTTGTTAGGAAGTACTTCATCTTATATTCGCAATTTAGTTTGCATATCTTAAGTTCTTGTTTGTTCCTCGATTGCATGCAGGTATTGATCTTCGTCATCAGGTTGACTGTGTTTCCAGCACCGTCAATAACCATACCGGAGCAGGTTTAGCAATTACTAAGGCGCATCGTCGTGTCTACGGTGTAGTCAGGCCGTCAAAGTCTCCTCCACCAGAATCGTGCTCTCCTCGAAAGATCGGAACACCCTAGTTCACATCACTCTTGTTCTGGCAGGTCGTTTAGCTCTCAAAGCTTCTCCGGCAACACGCGGTGCAACTAACCGGCCAAGCATGGTGGCAGCGGCTATGACGGTCCACGAGGTTTTTATATCACATTGCATGATTGCGAGCACTCCACTTCTTATGCACACTGCTTCAAATAGCAACGAAAGAGTTTTTTACTGTTGGGTTAAGCCACGTACAGACATACCCCACATGCATCGTACATTTTCTATACATGCATGTGCGTCGTCTTATGTTCTATACTTGCATGTTTGCATCACATAAAGTTATCATACTTATGCAAATAATACAAATTTATCAACATACAAATTAAACAATAATAATACAAATTTATCATACATGCACATGTGGAGTTGCCACAAATTTAACAATAATACAAATTTAATTATACAACATTTATATATCGATGGACTTAATTCATTGTTCAGCAAAATTTGAATGCTCCGCTCATAGATATGCTTAATTATACGTATAATAATGCGGTCTAGCGAGCAATCCTCTATATTATATATGTAGGGAAGGAAGTACTTCAGAGTCAGGTGGTGTAGTTCTGGACAATCCCAGAGAGAGATGAGTATGTCCCCACGCAGGCGCAGGAAACCCCTACGAGGATGATGAATGAGCAAGCCGCAGTCTGTAAAATAGTTTTTTAGTTAGGCTCTGCTCGTCTCGGTATAATCTCATCGTATATATCTGTTTTACATAAATTTACTTGGCAATGCCATCACAATATGACTTCATAAACTTCTCTATTCTGCTTGCATACATATTATAATTATAAACAGATGTAGAATTGGAAATATTTGCGTACCTGATACCAAGTCGCTTTTGTCTTAAGGATGGCCAAAAAGCAGGCACAAGGTAGAATGTAGGTCTGAAATCAGAACATGTTTTTAGCCTCTCACGAATCGCTGAGCCAGTACTCATTAACATCTGATGAAATAATCAGTGAAAACTTACCACAAGCATCGCGAACAAAGAACCGATCAAAGCCATCACAAGTGCTGTCAATTTACATATAGAAAGAACAAAGGTCAGTGGATGATTGAATCATATGCTACTAATGTCTAGTATGTCAAAGATATATCCTGACCAAAGAAAGCAAATTAACTTACCAAAGAAAGGAACTGACAGAGCAATGATGAGGGTTGAGACCACCAGGGCTGATCTAAGCATGATTATGTTGGAGTACTTTTGCTGACTTCGCGGCAGCAACTCTTCCAGACTCATAGCCAGTGGGGTTATGGTCAACGCATATGTGATTCTTTGTTAAGGACATTGTACATAATCGTATAAATCAACAAATAATTTCAGAATGTTATTAAGCAAGTAATAAAAAGATAGGCGTGTATTGCAGAATGCTGAAGCATAGACAAGAAACAGAATTTCTCTCTGTTTATTATTTTTAGATTAATATATCCCCTTTCATGAAAAGTAATTGACAAGCCAAGGATATTTGGTTATCGGATTTGCCACCTGCAAGAAAGGTCAGGAGCTAAGTCAACATGATTGAGAATGAAGTTACGTAAAACATGCTTAGTACAGAACAAAGAAGTCTGAAAAGTCTAGGCAACAGCAGTTTACCGTAGCCCAGATGGCAATCTTGGAAACCACCAAATTCTCCGGTAAGTTGAGTGTGAACTGAGACTCTGTGGATTCACCAAACATTTTGTATCCCATCACAGCGGCGGCAGTATACAAAATGGTAGAGAACCCAATGCTGAAATTAAAGAAGCATCAAACCAAGACTGAGAGCTGAAGTTCGAAAAAAACAATTTGATATGGAATATATGGATGGGCTGCATATACCAGAGTTGCTAGTTTACCAAGTGAAAAGAATGGAAGGAAACTGGTTGCGGTTCATCAGAGAAGAGTAGATGTTTGGGAACACCCCATGCCCCGAGTAGCAGTAACCGTACAGTCCAATCGCGATAGGAATTCCCGGTAGGTTTAATGCAGTCCCTTTGTTCTCGAAGCCAACATGATCGACAACCCCAATCCAGCATAGGCAGATGACTACAAGGATTGATGCAACCACACCTCCAGCTACAAAGCACAAACACAACAACATCGTGAGAAATGGTATGTGATACATGTACACGGCACGAGATATAGCTGAACTGCATGCGGAGCATAAGCACAAACTGTGAGTTTTTTCAGATATATGTTAACAATTGTTTAAATAGACCCAGGCCAAGCGCGAAGGATGAAAAATAGAAGCAACAAGTGAATAGAGACCTGAAATATAGCTTAGACAGGTAAGGTCACGGAGCCAGGTGGTCGGCATGACAATAAGCGTTGTCAAGATTGCGAAGAATACATGTGAGTTTATTGTCAAGCTCCCAATGGTCAGGTGTACATTGGGGAACAACTTCGATAGATTGTCACTTTCCAATATCAAATACTCGATGCAGCAGGCCTGCAACAACAGGTCAAGGATCAGTTAATTCGTTGCAGATTCTTTTAGATGTTGTGGCTCTTCTGAAAGCAAGTAGCAATTCTGATTTAAATGGCTTGTTGGTGTTGAGTACTTACATACAGTTCCACGTACAGGATTATCTGCTGATATTGAAGCCGACACACAAGGAAAAAGAATAAGTCAGCACAACATTCTTTGACTGAAATCTGCCCAAACTGAAGAACATGTTAATATGTAATCATCATCTGGAGAAGATCATAATCTTACCGAGATGGCTATGCGACCGGTGGTGCCAAAGGCGGCATGACCAATATCCGGGTATGTCTGAAGGCCCTTCTCGCTGTCTAGGCAACGGCGCAGCAGTACACCGGTGTACCATGCGAGCAGAGCAAATACAACTAGTATCACCAGTCCGAGCCACCCCCCTTGCTTAATGGCATAAGGCGTTGACAGGATTCCGACACCACATAGAACATTTATTCCTGCATAGTAGAAACAAATGGGAGCAGTGAACTGAGTAACAAGAGCATTTTATCACAAGAATTATCCATGATGGATAAGTATTCTTCAGATTCAGTAAAATTTGTTACAGGAAAGTGGACCTTCAGAACAAAAATTCTATTATATAATAGCTCCAACTGAAATAGACTACGCAGAGTAAAACTTCATGATTAACTCGGGTTAACTCTTTGCGTGAAAAAAAAATACAGCGACAGATTTGTACTTCACTATTTCCACATTTTCTGGAATGGAATCATTTCTGTATAATTTGACAGCAAATGGTTTGTCTTGAAGCAAAAGTACAGGCTGCAGATCTATTTTTCGATGTGACAACATGTCACATGGATGGCTGTGCTGACTCATCAACCATGTGATGTCCCTATTGACTCATCAACCAGTCCGAACAAGAAGAAAAATTGAAATGGTGGACCTGTGTGTGATGCGGTGCATCGACAACACGAATAGACAGTACTTAATAATGCATAATTGACCACTTGATGTACTTGATGGCTTGATTCTCTGTGCTTAAGTACTGCCAGCAACACAGTTGGCTAAGTAGATCTGACCCAAACATGTTCTGAACAAATTTATTGTGTCTGCCAACCTTCAGTGCTATATTAAACTGTAAAATGGCACACATGCAGAGCAATTCCAAGTGTTTTGAAACATGAAGCAACTAAAACAGTGGGTATCTGAACAAAAAACAGTGTGATCTGTATGCAGATCCTTAAAAAATTATGCTCTTATTGTTTGGAGTTTCGGACTAGTGTAAAATGCGTATTAGTATGTGAGCACAATATTACTGCTGGTAAAAATGTGAACTTGGACATTGGCCAGCTAGGAACGTGTCTAGGTTCACCAGATCTGGTATTCAGCAATGGTACATCACAAGAACATCCTGCAGTGCCAATAATTTATCATGCTCTACTCACAAAAACTAGCACGACCGTACGCACACGCATGTAATTTATTGATGGATCAGTCGATCGATTTACTTGTATGTATCGATCCGTCAAATGTAGCATCTCTGTACCATATCTTTTCACATTCAGAATGAGAAATACATAGGCCTGTTGCAGGTGTGCTTACCATTCATAGCGCCCTGGGTGTAAGAGCATTGTTGGTAGAGAGAAACCTCATGACCAACCACTAGTGGCTTCTGATCTTCGGGAATCTGTTGCAGAGACGGTTTCATCGGCGGCAGGAGGTACTGAGAGCTCTTCCGGATATCTTCATGCTGCTGCTGCTGCTGCTGTTGTTGTTGTTGCTGCTCATCACTTGTTGTCGGCTGTAGGAGCGGCTTGACGAGATTGGAGATGATCTCAGGGGTTTTGCCTTGGAAAGAGTTGTTGAGGAAAGAGCTGGACAGCCTGCTCAGAGTTGGGGTCCCCAGAAAACTCAGGGTCGGCGACTGCACGCTGCTTAAAATGTCGATCGATTGCCTGTCGAAATACAAGAGAAAAAAGGTGTTGTTATTAAGATGAGATAGGCAGAGCAAATTACGCGCTACGTCATCCCTGATAACCTTTTGGGAGGACCCCGCACAGAAAGTTCATTTCAGTCTCCTACTTTTCCTGGATTCTGGAGAAGAATGGCTGATTTTACATTGGCGCTGAATGCCGTCAAAAAGCCATATGGAATGCAATGGGAAAAAATCTCCATCATTGTGTTTGTTACCAAGGACTGTCATTTTTTACCACAGTAAGACAAGAGATAAACTTAGCAGGGGCAAAAGACGTAGATCTATTGATGTGAGGTGGTAGTTGAGCGTCTCTGGTTTTTTGCAAGACCATTTTGTAAGCATCTGCCTTCTCAGGGGGTAAGCATTTGCGAAGAAAACACGAGGAAAAAATAACAGCAGAGGAGATGAAGATGTGACAGCTAGTAGTATTGTTTAATGAAAATGATAAATAATGGACAAAACAATAATACTTGTTTTGTGGCAAGTATAAGTTCACTTGGGATGATTAAGCTAATGGAATTAAGATGGCATCGGTTGGCAAACACAAGTCCAACCTTCCCACTCTTGAGGATACATAAAGATCCAGAGATGCAGAGGGGGGAAACAGAAGAGAATGAACATGCAGCAGGCTGATTTGTCCCGTCTGTCTGTCAGAAAGGAAGGCTGTGTCTCTTTGTTCTGGCAGTGCTGCTGCTAATTAGTTTTCCTTGGTTGGCCTTGGGTACTTCCTTTGCCCGCCAAAGGCTTGATGGACGGAGAACAGAGAGACTCGCAGTGAGTGACTGGATTACCTGTAACTCTGCGGCCATTGGTTGGTGTAGGAGTTGGGCTGGCTGTCGCCGCCGCCGCCGCCCCGCGGGGTGGCGCAGGACGAGGAATCCGAGGAGGAGCCATCATCCAGCACGCCGGCGGCGTCCCTGTGCGTGGGATCCTCCTCGTCATCATCGTCGTCGCTCTCGATGAAGAAGCTGCGCTCCTCCCCCAGCGAGCTCTTCATCTTCTCGCTCGCTTGTCGCAGCAGAGGAGCAGAGCAGGGGAGGGGAGAGAGGCGATGAGAGGGATGGGTGCCTGGCCTGATTGATTGGTTTGTCTGGCTGCGGTTTATATATGGTACGATTCAAAATTCTCTAAAACTTTCACTGTCGGCCCTACAAGGAAAACCTCTGGCTGGCGACGTGTAAAAACATTATTATTGCAATAAAACGAATAAAAATACAATAAAAACTTTCACTGTCGGCCCTACAAGGAAAACCTCTGGCTGGCGACGTGTAAAAACATTATTATTGCAATAAAACGAATAAAAATACAATAAAAACTTTCACTGTCGGCCCTACAAGGAAAACCTCTGGCTGGCGACGTGTAAAAACATTATTATTGCAATAAAACGAATAAAAATACAATAAAAACTTTCACTGTCGGCCCTATAAGGAAAACCTCTGGCTGGCGACGTGTAAAAACATTATTATTGCAATAAAACGAATAAAAATACAATAAAAACTTTCACTGTCGGCCCTATAAGGAAAACCTCTGGCTGGCGACGTGTAAAAACATTATTATTACAATAAAACGAATAAAAATACAATAAAAACTTTCACTGTCGGCCCTATAAGAAAAACCTCTGGCTGGCGACGTGTAAAAACATTATTATTACAATAAAACGAATAAAAATACAATAAAAACTTTCACTGTCGGCCCTATAAGAAAAACCTCTGGTTTGCCTCCTCCACGCCTCACAATAAATGGAGAAGTACGGAATGGAGGCAGGGCCCGGGCAATATAGCGGAAGAAAGGAGAACATTAGCACGCCCTGCCCTGTTCCAGCGGAACGGGGCTCAAATGCCCGCTATCATGCTGGATGGAAGACTTGATGCATAATTTACATGTAACTCTGCGGCAAGGTGGTCGACGCGGGACCACTCCCGGCGGCCCTTCTCTTCGCCGCCGTCCGCGCCTCCCGCGCCCAGGACCTCCTCCGCCGCGCCAGCCCTCCCCCTCCCCTTCTCCCACCTCGCAGCTCCGGCGTCTGCCAGATCGTGGGATGTGCCTGCTGCGGTGGTGTTGCCACGGGCGCCACTCCAACGAGCAGGAGCAGCGCAGTTGCTGCTGTCTGCTCGACCGCCGACTGACGCGGCTAGATTCAGCTGCTTACGAGCCATCTGGCCAGCACCTCCCCTACACCTCCATCTCCATTTGTCTCGGCTTTGACCAAAGCGCTGGCGGAAAATCGGCGCCGCGGGAATAAAGAGGAGCAGGAACACACGCTTGGCTTGGCGCCATGGATGGGGAAGTATCGGCGCTGAGGATGAGGCCGACGGCAAGAATGGCCGAAGCCAGGCCGTCGAGGCCGAGCACCACCCAGCAGCTGCTCGCTCCAGCCCCGCCACACTACGTCGCCCAATGGCCAGTACGAGCCATGCGGCCAGCACCAGCACCTCCCCTACCCTTCCTGCTTCCTCCATTTGTCTCAGTTTTGACGAACAAGGACTACAACACTAGCTGCCTCATGGTGTATCAGCTACTCATGCTAATATATTCACACATATAGAATAACTGCATATATGATCTCCTACCAACTATTTGCTTACAAATTATGACACATTTTTTTATACAGGTTTATATTTATATGGGTTCATGAAAGGAGAGTAAATTTCCCTATGATGCTACTCTAAACTTTAGTTGCATTTGTACAAGATGTGCTTGCTGGACCATTAAGATGACAATATTTTTTTCCACATTTTCCCTGTGCTTGGTGGTCGTGCTAGCAATCAGAAGATGTGTGGGTTGGATGCGGCGGTAGCAGCAGATGGGCGAGCGTTACGCCATCGTCCTATTGAGGACAAGTACAAGATATGTGTAGTGCGCGACATGCCGCCACATCTTCATTGATGGTCCAATTGTTGCTTGTCACCTATGCGCTCCTCTCTTGGGCTCACGACATTAGAAGGGAAGGTTATTATTAAGGCTAGGGTGTGTGATATTCTCCCGTTGCAACGCATGGGTCTTTTTGCTAGTCCACATATAAAACCCTAAGCTCTACACAAAAAAACATCATTTGAAAAAAAACCACTGTTCAATTTTTTCCTAACTCATCATGTTGGACTCAAAAGGAAAAACATTTTGCCTTGCTGGATGGCTAGCTGTCGACATATAAAAACATTATTGCCATAAAAAAATAGAGATGATTGCATTGTGGTTGTTAAAGAAATATTACTACTCCTTCCGATCCATATTAATTGACGCTGGTTTAGTACAAAGTTGGAGGGAGTAGTAGTTTTGCTGTTGCTAGTTTTCTTTTTTTATAAACGCATTTTATTTTGTATTAAAAAGTGCCTGATATTCTCGGTTGTTCCGTCTCTTTGCGAGCTCTGTGAATCTCCCATGATCTCTTTTTCCGCCACCAATGGATTATATCATGATGCACTATTGTCGACCCACGATCCACCTGCCATGGCTAGTTTCTTGCCCTCCACCTCCCATGGAATGGCGAAATGCGAAACAAAGGTAGGGCATGAGCCGTAGCAGACGGAAGAAGAACATCGGCACATCGTGCTCCACTCACGAATGAAATAATCCTCGAAGGCAACACACATCATTTTCTCAAAATAGTTCCACGGTGCTCGGAACCAAAAATGCCCACTCAACAACAACCAACCAACCAGGTGCATATGTCGGGTGGGCCAGACAACTGCCCACTTGCTGGGATACTACAACAAGATAGCACCTTCAAGTTGTGGCAGCTTGCTTGCAGGGGAGGTGAAAATAAACAAATCTGGCCCTTTTCTAAAACTTTAACACAAAATGAACTCGATTCGAAAAAAATTCATAAAATGGCCATTTGCATGACGCCCGGGGCTGGGGCGCCATGCTAGATAGCACGACACCCTGGGTCGGGGCGCCATGCTAGATAGCACGACGCCCTGGGCCGCTAGCACCATGTGCTAGCATGGCGCCCCGGGCCAGGGCGTCTTGCAAAAGTGGGCCATTTTGTGAAAAAAAAATTGAATCGGGTTCATTTTGTGTTAAAGTTTCAGAAAAAGGGCCAGATTTGTCAATTTTCATGCAGGGGAGGCTGGATGGATTTTTAACCAGCGGCAAAGATCCAAGCAGCAGGAGAAACATTATGATTAGTACTACCCCACTGCCACCACCACTAGCCAATTTAATCACCATTAGTTGTCGCTTTTCATTATAATAATAACTCGCAAATGAATAACTTGCAGGGGAGTACTACCACAGTAAGTAAGATCGGTGGGCGGCAGATGAGATCAGACGACAGCGCTAAGGAAAAACAGCTGCTGCTGCCTTCCTTGCCATCTATGCCATGGCTGTCAGTCAGCGCATGGTTTGGACCACAAAAGATCCAAGGAAGGAGGTACTATGTACTATCTCCGTTTCATAATGTAGTGCATATAGATTTTTTGAGAAGTCAAACTTTGCAAATTTTGACTATGTTTACAGAGAAAACTATTTATATCTACAATACCAAATATATAGAATATGAAACTACATCTTATGATGAATCTAGTGATATATGTTTTGCGTTCTAGGTGTAAATACTTTTCTCTAATAACTTGATCAAAGTTTGTGAGCCTTGACTTTTCAAAATATCTATATGCACTACATTATGGAACAGATAGAGTACGTATTACCCCACTGCCACCGCCACTGCACTAGCTAGTTTATATAATCATCATTATTATGATGATTATAGCATCACAATCACACATGAAGACAAATACAGTAATGCTGATGGGGGGCGAATTCATCTCTGGCCGCAGATCAGACTGATAGCAGTAAGAAAAAACAGCCATCCATGTCATAGACATGGCTGTCACTCGTATATTTCTTGGGTTGTTTGGCCTGATCCATCGGATCTGAGTATCATTTATAGGATCTGCGCAGAAAGAAACTATGGCGGACGGAGTAGCTGAACTAGCAATGATTATATTATTAGTATGTGTTGGCATTGCCGGATTGATTGAGTGCCATCCGTTGAATTTCAATGACACGTTATACTGGAGTCCCGCTTCGGTACAACCCCCCTCACAATACGTATAAAGGGTAATACGGACTTTTAACCAGTTATACCCATGTTTGTATGTATACCCGACTGGGCCGGCCCATGAAACTGGTCGCACCCTTAGTATCAGCGATCTAATTTATAAAAAGTAAAGAAAAGAATGTGCTTTCAAGGATTCGAACATGGGACTTGCACATCACAAAGAACAGCTGGTAACCAGTTGACCAGAGACATGTTGGTGATTCAAAATGAGCGCGTCACTTTAAGAATTAAGTACAACGCAGAATCCAGACATTTCTTAAGAAATGCGAAGAAATATTTTTAAACTTATTTTTTAAAATCCCTAACATTTTCTTAAAAACGCAGACATTTTTAATTTAGAGAACAGAACTTATTAATTGGACAATTTTCCATATTCTGAACAATTTTTCAAAAGCACGAACATATTTAAAAATTCCCACACATCTTTATATTTTGATTTTTTTTAAGGAAGCATTTTTAATTCTAGAAAACAAGAATATTATCTTTAATTCACTTAAAGTTACGGAATTTATGAAAACAAGAACATTTCGAACAATTTTTAATAAACTTGAACGTTGTACTAAAATTGCGAACAATTTCTAGAAGACAGAATATATTACGAAATTAATAGTTTTAAATAATTTTTAAAAATTATGATTCCAATTGTTTCCTTCAAATGTTTATTAAATGATATTTAGAAAAATATTACCTATTTTAAATTCAACCGCTTGGTGTTTATTAGTTATGTTAAAAACTTAAAATAAAACTTTTAAGTACCTGTTCAAATTATAATTTTAAATAGTTTTTCAATCAAGTCTGGTATGGATGTTTATCATGGGCTTGCCCACCTACTGACAAAAGTTTGGGTCATTTCAAGAATGTAAACGTCGGTTGCTTGGGTAGGCCAGAATGCTCCGTTTGAGAGCACGTTGTTTATAGACATCCGTCAAAGGACCTTAATTTTTTTCATTGTTTGTATGATTAGTTCAATGCACCATGCCAAATTGTTTTGATGTTCGGCAAATTTTGCATTTTCTGGAGTTTCTATCGGTAAAAAAAGAACGATAAATGACCGGACATGTCGCAACTTGCATATGGTGCCGGAAATCATTCAAACCTGGCATGTATGCCTACCATGAGCATGCCCACCTGCTTGCCAAAGTTGGGGTCATTTTAAAAAATGTTAGAAATAAACCATTTTCACTGAATTTTTGAATTTGAATGAATTGTTTCGATATTTATAAATTTTTCATTGTTTTAGTTTTACTCATGAAAAAAAGGCCGATAAATGGGCTGACATGTCATAACATGCATACGGTGTCGGAAGTCGTTCATACAAGGCAAGGTTGCGTGACATGGGCATGCCCACCTATTGCAAATGTTGTGGTTAGTCCTGAAATTTCCAAAAGAATATCATGTTCAACACAAAGTTTGCGCGTCGGACAGAAAAAACGGTTTGGGAGCACCTCATTTCTCGACATCCGTTAAGTGACCACAATTTTTTCATGACTTTGTATGACCAATGCAACGAAGCATTCCAAGATTTTTTGGTTTTTGATAAGTTTTGCATTTTCTAAAGTTTTCTTCGTTAAGAAAGGCCCGAACATGTCGCAACTTGCATGCGGTGTCGAAGTCATTGCCTACAATGGGCATTCCCACGTTCTTGCAAAAGTTGAGGTCATTTCAAGGATGTTGCAACAGAGGGTGTTCGGGTAGGCCGGAAGGGTCCATTTGAAAGCGTGTTTTTTTACATCCGTCAATTGTTTGGATTTTGTTTCATTTATGCATTTTCTGAAGTTTTCTCAGTTAAGGACTAATGAATGGCTGGACGTGTCACAATGTGTCAACCATACCGGAAGTCCTTCAAAGCTGAAATGGATGCCTGATATGTCTGTTTCAGGCAGCTGCAAGAAGTTATCTATAGTCCAAAAAACCCACGAGTTGAGAGCAGTGTGCTAGACTAGGCCAGACAGATGCATGTAGTTTTTTCTAATTTGAGTGATCTTGTTATTTGCAATTTCTGCCATTATCAATCAACATGAACATTTTCTTATGTCGTAACCATTTCTTTAAATTTGTCCACAATTTTGGAATTTCAAATTGTGTATGAAATTTTTATAAACTTCAACACATTTTCCAAAATTATTATCAACTTCCCTACAATTTATGTTGAAGACAAATTTCAAACCACGTACATCTAAAGTCCAAACATTTTTTAAATTTGAAAACAGAAACATTTTAAAATTGAAAACATTATTTGAAGGCAGGAATATTTTTTGGAATTCAAAAGAATATTTCAAAATTTTGAACATCTGCCTGTTAGGCCGACCCAAGCATTCGCAGATTTCGGAAAAGTTCATCTCTATTTTCGTAAAATTTTGTACAAACTAATCTACCTATTAGTCAACTTTTTTCCAAATTTGTGAATCATTTTGGTTCAAAATTTCTACCTATTCAGAAAAATTGTAAATTTTGTAAACAAATCGCAGATTTTTAAAAAGTTCAATAAAAAGTTGCAAAAGAAATTCGTTAACTGAAAAGGATTCAAGATTTTAAGAAAAGGATGACAGCACAAAATACGATGAAAAACCAATTTTATTACTCTTTGCAACAAAGTGTGGCTCCTTCGCACAGAGGCGAGCGACCTAACAAACAAGATCAGCCAGCCCAATTATGACATAAACGCATATGCTACAGTATCTGATTTGTCATAAATCTGTTTTCACTGGTTTTTAGTTTCTTATTAGAAAAACTTTTGTGTTTTAAAAATTGTTCGAGAATTTCAAAATTGTTTGCTTTTTCCAAAACTGATAATGCAAATTTTTAAAATTCGCTAAAAAAAAGTTCACTACAGTACCCACTAGTTTTATAAAAATATTCATATTTTTAAAAATGTTTGCGTTTCTGATAAATGTGAAAAAACTATTTTATGTTTTACAAAAATGTTTGCTTCATTACATCCTATTCTTGGAAATTTATTTGTTTTTCAAAGAACGTCCGCATTCAAAAAATGTTTAAAATTCGAAAAGAAGTTTGAGATTTCCAAAATTCACAACTTTTGCAAAATATTCGCATTTTAGAAAATATTCACTTTTTCAGAAAAAAATATATTTTAGCTTTGTTTTCAGGATCTGGCGCTGCTAATAGCCTTTCTAATAAGTTGTGCTGCGTAATTAATCGCAAGTGCTTGTTAGTCCTAGTGGCTATCAACCCTCTCCTTGTAGCAGGAGGTCTTTTGTTCGAATCCTTGCCTAGCTATATTCTTTTTGCTTTATATTTCACGAGCGGGTCATACATACACATGCATCCTCCAATGGGCCGGCCCATCTCGGCGTATACGGGCGGTGTGGGCAAAGTATTTTCTAAAAGGACCATCCTATCCTTTATTATGAAAGGGTATGTATAAATCTCGTCCGTTAATGTGTTTAGGGGGGTTGTACCGAAGCGGAAGTGACTGTAGTATGCTCTCGTCGTCGTACTGTAGTATCATAGATAGGATCCCATGATTTCTTTATTTATTCACAGATAAGTTAAACTGAACTTCAGTGTAAGGGCATCTTCAACGCGGATCACCAAACGGACGGCATCAAATGTCCATGGACAGCTGGCCAGGCGGAGGCCATCCAACCGTGTCCCCCATAAGATCGCGGACACCGATTTTTCATTGATATTTAGATTAGTTTTTACACAACAAAATATCCCTAAAAAACAACTAAAAAAACCTAATCTACTACTCCCGGTCGGAGGTGAGGTCGATGACCCCCGCGCCGGACGGTCCTGCGTCATCGTCGTTGGACGCCTGCGCGAACAAGCCGGAGCTTCCTAGGTGTGCCTCTGCGGCATCGCCGTCCTACTGCTCATGTGCTTCGTTGTCCTCGGCCTCCAGCTCCTCGAAGAGTCAGGCGCTCGCGGCGGAGTGTGCGGGCGGAGCTGCCAGTGTCGGGACCCGAGATCTAAGACATACAAGTATAGCCGCACTAATCAATCAGGATATCAATATTAGCACTCAGTGATGAAATCTGAATACCAAAATCTGGGTTCAAGCAATGCGGCCCTTACTTCTACCGCTCGCAGCCTGTATAGGCTGGTCCTGAACACCAATACTCTTATATGACTGAGCCGAAGCGGCACACCTGGCGAGGTGTACTAGGAACTCCCGAGCTCTCAGTCATATAGATTCATCAACTCAAATAGCTGAGCCGAAGCGCCACACCTGGAGTAGTGTGGTAGGAACTCCCGTGCTTCAGCTAAATGAGCTATACATCCCGAATTAACAAATGCTAGCAAGTGTAAATAAAAGATTCCAGGACCCTACTCACAACGTGCACTTTATAAACATACACGCATCATGCACGCCGTGAGTGTGGAACAACCAGTAACACAACACAACTCTACGACCAAAGCATATATACAAGAGCTCATACATTAGCAGAGATAGCAAATGTATATCACACATAGGTCACATGACCCAACATTACATCAAGCGGAAAGAAAAATATGTCTGAGTATAGAACAAATATAGCAAATGCCTTAAGAAGGCTAGAACAAAAGCAAATGACCCTCCCAAAGGCCACAAACTCCTGCCTGGGACCTCCAAGCTACTGACGGCGTCGAACTCCAAGAAGTAACCTGCATCGGGATCATAGACGTCCTCTGCAGCAAAATCAAAGCAAGCAGCAACGCGGTGAGTACTGTTGTACTCGCAAGTCTTACATCAGCTTCCTAGAATGGAGGGGTATATATGTCTACTTGTACTGCCGAAAGCCAGAATAGATGAGAAGCTAAAGCACTTACGACTACCAGAATCCTGCTACAATAGGGGAGAGATCGCACATGAATCCATCTAGCTATCCACCACATCAATACACTACCAGGGGTCCTTCTTCGACTACCCTGCGAGGAAGCCAAGCCATGGCACTCACACTAAGTTGGTAATTTTGTTATTAGAGTAACCATTGTAGTTGTACTATGATCTAGCCACAATCTCCAAGTCGTTCTTATCTATGGACACGGCTATTCGAATAGATTCAATCCTGTCAGGGGTGCACCACATTACCTGACATGTTCGAACACCTTTTTCGCCATGCAATTAGCACACCACAGTTGTATGCCGGCAAGGGTGAACGACACGACGTAGCCCCTACGCTGCGAACTAATCCAAGGAGTCACCCGCTGAGTCTGCATCCTAACCACAAAGGCGAGTTCGGCCGTCCTCACAATGCGGTCTCAAGAGGTATGCGACTGGCCAAGCCCACCTCTGTCGGATGGTACTACGCTTGGCAATCAGTCCACTTTCCTAGGTGAGACCACACCACCATCACATCTCTGTCTTCAGTCTTCATCATCCTCTGTACCTGCAACCACACACACTGCAAGGAACACACGAACTAAGTGACTCCTGAAAAAGGCGAGGTAAGAACTAGTCGCGGGGGGGGGCCCATAACCATTATCCCATGTGTGGTTAGTGCATATAATTCTTGGATCAATATAACCAGAACTCAGGTCCTTGGGCGGCTCAAGTGGGACAAATCAAACCACCATGCTATTTAGCACGGCCTCCCACCTTTGCCTTTTTAGTCATGTTTATTTTAATTAACTGCATAAGTATACCACAACCCATCATCGGGCCCATAACCAATCATCCTGTCCATATCCATATCCGACCATCCGGTCCATATCACATACTCATAATGTCATCTCATATGTATCATGTGTAACTACCACAGCGATTCATCAAACCCCCAGATGGATCACTGCCCAACATGCTAAGCATAGCATAAACACGACAAGGATGTAGGGCCAACATGATGGTAACAATAGTAATTACTAGGCATGCTAGGATAAAAGGTAAAGGCATATATAGGCGACAGGAATAGGTGACCACTATCGAACACACAACTGAAGCGTTACTCTAATGCATGAAAGAGAGAGAAAGAATAGGCGATATCTGGATGACACGGGGGGTTTGCTTGCCTTGTTACTTGGTAGGTTGGAACTGCTCTTCAGTGATGTAGTCGTACTCTACGGTAGTCATGGGGGCCATCGAAAGGAGAGCAAAGAACAATAAATAACATGGCAATTGCAAGGCACAATACTTAGAGGCATGGCATGTCAAATGGTGGTGCTGATTTAACATGTTGCATTGCTAATCAATTAAATTGAAGTGGAAATAGCCCAAAGAGCATTTTCCCAACTCCAAACACATAAAGTAAAATATATTATTGTTTTTTATTGCTAAACATAATTTTAATGGTTATTAACATGTAGGAAAATGGCATATTTGGATTCTTCAGATTTTTCTGATCATTTTTCATATATAACTTATATTTTTCTGAATTAGTTATGAATTTTCAAAGTTTAAATGGTTTTTTGGAATTTTTTCGATTTTCTGGATTTATTTTAATTCGAAATTAATTGCTAAATTACTTTTGTTACAGTGTGTGCCTAGCCAGAGTTTATGACATGTAGGGCCAGGGGTTGGGTTGACTCAGTCAATATTTGACTGGTCAACAGGATTACTGTGTAGTGGGTCCCATGGTCAGTATCACATTTAGTTTGGATTAATTTAACAGGTTAATTAAACTTTGTTAATTAGAGGTGTGGCCCACTTGCCATTGGCAGGGCCAAGTTAAAGGGTTATTTAACTGTGTCTAATAGCAGTAGGGTTAGCACTAACCTGTAATTAGGCCTAATCTAATTAACCACTAACCTAATCCTAACCTAACCTGGGTGGGCCCACCGATCAGTGAGCTAGGACAGCGAGCGCGCGGCAGTGCACAGCGGCTCGTAGAACTAGTTCTCCCAGCAACCATTTGGCCCGATAGGAGGCTCTACGGGGTGCTGACGATATGGCGCATCGGTTGAAGAGCTGGGGCGACCAGCGGCGGCCGACGGTGGTGCTTCGATAGCTAGGCCTAAAGGACGAGCGGGAGCTCAGGGTTAGAGGGGATAGATGCGCTTGCTCACCCTGAGCACGGATCTACGGTCGGTCGAGGATGGGGAGGCGCGAGCGACGACCAATCTACAACGGTGTGCGGCTATCGAGGTTGTGGAAGATGGACGCGGGCGACGTCGCTGGGGCCTCCCGATTCAATCCAGTAGGCGCAAGTGAAGTAGTCGGCGACGGCGGAGCTCCCGGACATGGCGAGGCGGCGAGGGGCGGCCGGTGGCCACGGCAACGACGAAGCGGTGGCGACTGTGTCTTCGGGCTCGAACGCAGGGATCGAGAGAGAGAGAGAGAGAGGAAAAAGAGGGCTAGGGTTTCTGGCGGAACGGGGAGAGGCTCAGCGGGGTCCTTATCCTCTCCTAGCGCCCTGTAGCGGCCAGATGTCGCGCATCACGCGGCCATGGCGTCGCCGAACGCGCGCGTGCGGACACCTGCTACAGGAGGTGGGAGACGATGGCCTAACGGGCTGGGGCTGCACTGTAGTTGCTGGGCCTTAAGTGCACAATAGCCTTTTCTTTTATTCTTTTCTGTATGCAATTTAGCTCCTGTTTTAGATTTAATTAGGGCACCAAATGAATTTTAAAATAGTTGATTTTTTTTTTGTATAATTCAACAACATCAGTATCAAGCCACATGCCAACTTCCAGCATTTTTGGATTTGTATTTATTTTTGTTTGAATTATTTTAAACTGTATGAAAGGGTGCTAATCCGTTTTAAAATCCAATTCAAATATCTTTCATCTTTCAGAATACATGTGAGATAACACACATATTCTTAGGGTTTATAAAAATATTTCTGGAATTTTTGGAAAACATTTTGGTTTACCACTATTTAATTAACTTGATGTTTAATTTAATTCCTATTTTTATTTAATTTAAAATAATATGATGACATGGCATAATTAATGTAGTTAATTACAATATTATTATTTGGGGCTGTTACAGCCAGCGCTCGCGGCGGAGCGTGCGAGCGCTCTGCACGGATGCGAGCACCGCCCGGTTCACGTCGACGACGTCCAGCTCCTCCTCAACGAGGGCCGTGACGGCAGCGTCGCACACACGCTCTGCTTCCAGTTGAGTCTCAGCCAAGCGGTGCTCCAACAGGAGCGCCAGGTTGTACTGCTGCTCCGCCTGCAGCATCTCCTCCTCCGCCGCGGGCATCTCCTCCTCCGCGACCTCTGCCATGGCCATAGGATCGCCCTCCTCCTCCTCCTCCGCGACCTCTGCCATGGCCATAGGATCGCCCTCCTCCTCCTCCTCCAACTGCTGCTCCTCCGGCTCCGGAGAGCTCGGATGTTAGCCCGCCTTGATGCAGGCCTGGCACTGGGCATCCGCTGCGCGGACCTCTGCCGTGATTTTGGCGCGGCGTGCCGGATGTAACACCCCCAGTGGTTAACCACTGTAACCACCCTTTTGATTATGCCATGTCATCATGTTTAACAGTGCATGATCATCATTAGCATTATATTGCATTTCAACTCCTAAGTCAAATTCAAATTTAAATGAAAGTGAAAAATAAAAGTTATTCAATTTTGAAATCTAAATTGTTCATGATATTGTAAATAATACAGAGACAATTCAAAAATTGAAACCAACATCATTGGAGTTGGATAAGTGACTCAGTCATCCTCAAACAGTGGCTGAAAGCGATAATTAATTACCTTTTATTTAATCTAAAATAAATATGAAAAGATATTTACCCCAAACTAGTTTTTGGTGGTAGAATATAATGTGCTGTGATTTGTGGGCCAGCTCTCATATTTTACAAAACTCATTTGAAAGCCTAACTATTTGCAAAACAGAGAAAAGAATAAATAAAAAGAAAAAGAGAAATAAAACTAAAATAAAAAGAAAAGCCCCTTCCCCCTTGGACCAACTGGGCCGTGGCCCAGCTGGACCACCAGGCCGGCCCACCTACTCCCCCATATCCCCCCAGCCACACCAAACCCTAACCCCCGAGCACCCCCACTCCCCCCTACTCTCCCCTCGCGCCTCCTCCTCCCTCTCCGATCTGGGCGGCGCCCCGCCCCGACGCCGCCGGCCCATCGTCGCCGCCCGGCCGGCCACCTCGCCGGCGACCCTCACCCGCCGCCCGGCGCCCGCCCGACCAACGCCTCGCCTCCTCCCCCGACGCCCGGCCGCCGCCGCCTGGAGCTCGGCGCCCCGGCCGACGCCGCCCGGCGCGCCTCCCCGCGCCAATCTGCCTCGCCTCGCCTCCTCCTCGTCCAACCTCCCCCATGAGCACCCCCCGGCCTCCGCTGCCATCCTCCCCTCTCCCTTCGTCCCCCACTGCTGCCCTGCTCGCCCCTGCGTGATCGCGCGTGCGCGCACACAGCCGCGCCGCCGCCGCGAGTCCTCCCCGGTGCCGACTCGCACCCCTGCCCCGCCCGCGCTCACCTCCCGCCCGCACACGGCCCCGCGCACGCCGGCGCCTGTCGCCGCCTCGCCCCGGCTCGCCCGCTCGCCGCGCCCTTGCACCTGTATGCGCGCGCGTGCATTTGGGCACCGGACGTGTCCAGCGCCGAACGGGCACAGCTCGGACATGTCCGGCTGTGCCACTGACGAACGGGGCCCAGCCCCTGTAAATAATAATAATAATATAAATGTAAATAAATTAATAAAATAAATAATTAGTTAAGTAATTAATTAATTAGTAAATTAATTAAGTTAATTAATCCTGTTTAATTAGACTAATTAATTAGTTAACTTAACTAACCCTAATGACTGCTGACGTCAGCATGATGTCATGCTGACGTCATCTTTTACTATTCTGGATAATGTTTATTTTAAATAACTAAATAAATTCCAGAAATTAATAAAAACTTTAGAAAATCATATTAAATAATCCGTAACTCCGATGGAAAAACTTTGTACATGAAAGTTGCTCAGAACGACGAGACGAATCCGAATACGCGGTCCGTTTATCCGTCACACGTCCCTAACTATCCGAACATGCAACCGTTCCTCTCCGGTCATCTGTCTGACAAATGTCCGGAGACGGGAAAACATTCCCGGATGGATCCCACCTTCGCCAGTATCACCCGGCACTGCGTTAGGTCACCTCCGTCACCGCGTATTGCCATGTTATGCTTTGTGCTGCACTTGTTCGCTGAGTATTTATACTGTTTCCTCCCCCTCATCTCTCTCGGTAGCCCTCCCCTCCCCCCCCCCCGACACCGACGTCGTCCCCGAGGCCGACGCAGCTCCGGAGCCCGAAGACACCATTGACGATCTTGCCCTTGCCGCCGAGCAACCAGGCAAGCCCCCCCTTTGATCATCCCGATATCGCCCATTCTAATTTCCCATGCTTGCATTAGAATTGCTGCTGCTACTGTTTACCTATTCTGATGCATAGCCTGTTTATGGTAACCTGCTGTTGATAATTACCTGCATATCCTAAACTGTTTAGTCTAGGCTAGGTAGAGACCTATCAGTGACCCCACTTATCCCGACTGCCGCGCTGGATCGTCAGAAGACCCGATCAACGGGATTGAAGACCAGGCCCCGACACCGCACATCACCCCCTTTAGTTGTAACGACACTGCAGCGTTACTATCGAGTGCCGAGGGTGAAACCTCTTGTAGCACTTCTGATGTTAACTCTGTAGAGTAGCTATTCGGTCGTGGTCATCGAGGGTGATTCCTCCTTCACCGCTTCCGATAACGACGCTGTCGTACAACACCTCAAGTGTGGACCCAGAGAGGGTGATTCCTCCGAGTTCACCTTAACGGATACATCATGTAGGAATCCAACGAGGGTGATACCTCGGATTCCCCTGATGTTATGGACACACGGATACTTGGACTTTACACTGTTACTTTGATAGGCGGGTCGACCCTGAGTGGTGAATACGAGGCGCGGCCGGGCATTCTTAACCCTTGCAGCAAGTCCTCGAGACGGGGCGACGGGGTCACATCTTTCGTGAGTCTCTGCTCGTTACCGCAAGCCCCTAGTCCTAACGATTTGGATATTTGATCCGAGCAGGTCTCTGGCCTGATAGCACTAACCATCACGTGGGCATAGTATGGGCGTTCTGCATCGTATGCATCAGCCGAAAGCTCTGTCAGACGTCCAGTTCAGCAGGGCGGCACGGTCGGATCGTGTCGGCCACCCGAGGCGATGCTGGTATCCACCCTGTGCGCGACGACCCGGAGGGCGAGGGGCGATGGCCAAGACCCCCTTGCGCTTAGGATGTAGACCGGCGGGGACCTCTCTGCTGAGCTGTAGGTAGGGTTGCGATGTGTCGTTTGGCCGAGGCCGGGCATGACCCAGGAAAGTGTGTCCGGCCGGAGTTAATCGAGCGTGTTGGGTAAGTTGGTGCACCCCTGCAGGGAAGAACATTTCTATCGATAGCCGGTCCTACGGTAAAGGACACTCGGAGTTGTATCCTGATTGATACAATTTAGAACTGGATACTTGGATACTATGGCTCTGGGATTGCTTCTCGCAGGGAGTCAAGAAGGGATCTCAGGAGGAGGTTGATGACTGTATGGCTCTGGGATTGCTTTCTCGAAGGGAGTCGAGAAAGGATCTCGGGGTGAGGTTGAGACTTAATGATACTGCTACATTATATTGTACTGTTCTACTCTCTTCTAATGCTGTAAGACCGCTGAAGATGCTAGTCTTCGATAGGACTAGGCCTTCTCTCTATTCTGGCATTTCTGCAGCCTAGTCCACATATACAGCCTCCCTTTGAAAATGTTGCATATGTAGTGTAGATCCTTGCTTGCTGAGTACTTCTGAGTACTCACGGTTGCATTGTTTTCCTTTTCTCCCCATATCAGTTTGACGTAACCAAGATGACGGAGCCCCTGAGACAGCTGTCCTCGCCGACGATCGCTACTACTACCCAGAGGATGGATTCTTCTATGAGTTGACTGACGACTAGGAGTAGGATCGGAGGGTCCCAGGCAGGAGGCCTTCGCCTTTCGATCGTAGTGTTTTATTTTGCCCCGCCTTTCTATAGGCCTTTCTGTTTCTCTTTTAATATCTGTACTCAGATATCTGATGCTTCCGCTGACGCTTGTACGCAAGCTTATGTATTCGAGCCCTCGAGGCCCTTGGCTTGTAATATAAAGCTTGTATGACTTTATTTATGTTTTAGAGTTGTGTTGTGATATCTTCCCGTGAGTCCTTAGGCTTGATCGTGTGCATTTGCGTGTATGATTAGTGCACGATCGGGACGGGGGCGTCACAAGTTGGTATCAGAGCCGACTGACTGTAGGAACCCCCCCTTTCCAACTCCTTGGCCAAAGTTGAGTCTAGTAACCGAAAAACTAATTTACTAACTTGGCTGTGTGGCTTACACGCCCACGTCGCCAATTGGGTGGTATTAGGATCTTTTACTCCTCGACCTTTACTCTGGGACTCTAATCTCTCTTCTATTTGGGTTAAATTTTTTACTAACTCCAACATTAGGTTCTCGTAATCACATCCACCCGGAGTTCTGAAATATCCCCCCTTGCTCCAAGATTGTGGACCAGGTTCTGCTTACAGGATCCTTTTATCGAGGGCACCCTGTGTTTCACTTGCAGATTCCTCGCTCCAATAGTTTTCTCCGACGTTGATGTAGCCTTTGCTATGTCTCATTGTGTACTTCCTTACCGCGTGCCTGCGCGCCGCCTAGAATGTCTAGCTTCTAAATTTGCGCCGTTGTGCTGTCCGCATGTACCCGACTCTGTGCATGGATTGGTATGTCTTTGAACGACTACTATTTTACATCTAATGCCCTTCCTGTTCATCTCTCGTGTTACGTCCTGAATAACTCCTTACACATGCAGTCTTTCTTGCTAAACTGGCCCTGTTGATTTGGCAGGATGGCTGACGATCCTCCACCTCCACCCTATATTGCCGCCATGATGCAGCAGTTTGAACTCAACCGTCAGCAGTTTGAGCTCAACCGTCAGTTTATGACCGGAGTATTGGCTCAATTCCCAACTCAGAATGCTCAGCAACAGAATGCTCCAATAACTCTGCCAGAATTTGTGCGCCTCAGTCCATCCATTTTCCGCAACTCCACCAATCCTATGGATGCTGATGATTGGCTTCGTGACATCCTGTTTGAGATGGAATCAGCTAATGTTGCTCCTGACAGTTACGTCACCTTTGCGACATTTCACCTGAAGGGCCCAGCTGCTCAATGGTGGGAAAGCCACAAGGCTATGTTGCCTGCGGAGACTGTAACCACTTGGCAGGAATTTCAGTCAGCTTTTCATGCACGGTACATCCCTCAAGGTCTGATGGACCAGAAGAAGCAGGAGTTCCGCAAACTCTCACAGGGCAAAATGACTGTGGATGAATATCAGAGGAAATTTCTCGAACTATCCCGCTATGCTGAAGATGACGTCGACACTGACACTCGCAAGCAGGAGAAATTCCGTGAAGGACTACGTACTGACATAAAGCTCGCACTTGCAGTCCATGATTGCACAGACTTCGCAACGCTTGTCAGCAAATCTTTCCAAATTGAAATAGCTCTGACTGAATACCAGGAGTCGCTCAAGCGCACTCGTGATGTTGGTTCGTCTTCGGGTCGACCTGTTCAGAAACGTCGAGTCTGGATTCCACACAATGTTTACCACCGACCTGCTCCAACACCAAGGCCGTCATATGTTGCACCTCGTTTGCCTTCACCGCCGAGACAACTATCGGTTCATGATGGACCGCCTGATGCTATGGCTTTTCATCAGGATGCACCACGTCCTCCCGTTGGTTGCAAGAAGAGCTGTCGGAACCGTCGTCTCAGAAGCTCTAATGCCAGGCCGTCTGCTATAGGTCGGGTCCATGTCAACCAAGTTAACATGGAAGAAGCTCGACAGGACCCCAAAATTGTGATGGGCACCCTTCTAGTGAATTCAATCCCAGCTTCAGTCCTCTTTGATTCTGGAGCATCGCACTCCTTCATGTCCAAAAGTTTTGCGCGAAGCCATGATATACTTTTCGAGGAGATGTCCATCCCATTAGTAATCCATTCACCTGGGGCTAATTGGAAAACTACCATGGTTAGCCACGGTAACCACATTGTGATCGGAGGATTGATGTTCCCCGTTTCACTCATTGCTCTCAAGACCTCCAACATAGACATTATTCTCGGTATGGACTGGTTGAAACCCCATAAAGCTTTGATTGACTGTGACGCTGAAACAGTCCGCCTCACACACCCTTCCGGTCAGACTGTCAGATACTCAGCTCGTACAGTGCAGGACGGCGAAGCTCAGATATATGTCCTAAATGCATTGAACGCTTCACCTCTTGAAGGCATCGAGAACGTTCCAGTTGTTCGTGATTTCCAAGATGTCTTTCCAGAAGAACTTCCAGGAATACCCCCTGCTAGAGCTGTCGAGTTTGTCATCGACTTGAAACCTGGCACTACCCCTATTGCGAAGCGCCCTTATAAGATGCCTCCGCATCATCTTCTTGAACTTAAGGAGGAAATCGACACATCACTTAAGAAAGGTTTCATCCGCCCCAGTTCCTCTGCTTGGGGAGCACCTTCACTCTTCGTTAAGAAGAAGGATGGAACTAACCGATTGGTTCAGGATTATCGGCCCATTAACCAAGCTACAATCCAGAACAAATATCCGCTTCCCCGGATCAATGATTTGTATGATCAACTTGCCGGTTCCTCAGTATTCTCTAAGCTTGATTTGAGATTGGGATACCATCAGATCCGTGTTCGCGAAGAGGATATTCCGAAGACTGCATTTGTTACTCGTTATGGCTCCTACGAGTACACCGTCATGTCCTTCGGCTTAACCAATGCTCCAGCCACATTCTCCCGTCTGATGAATTATATCTTCATGGATTAATTCAACAAATTTGTCGTGGTTTATCTAGATGATATTCTGGTTTATTCGAAGAATAAGGAAGAACATGCCGAACACCTCCGTCATTTACTTAAAAGGCTCCGAGAACACCAGTTGTATGCCATGTAGGGTAACGCAGCAGAAAACAAAAATTTTCCGACCTACGCACCAGCCCAGGACCACTATGGAGACTGCATACAAGGTTTGATCATTTTCGTTACCGACTCGTAGCGCAGCGAAAGTAGAGTCGATGACGATCGGTGGTGCAGATCCCCGCAGCTAGGATTTACAACCTCCCAACCGCGAGGATGTATACCCTCGTCTTCCCTTCGGACAGCCCTCCGGGAGGCGGTCAAACAGTCCCCCGGACGGTGTCGCGGACAGCCCTTCGGGAGGACCTTCGAAACTCGAACGGTCACTCGGACAGCCCTTCGGGAGGACTCACAGAACTCGGACCGTCACTTGGACAGCCCTTCGGGAGGCACTCACGAACAGCCCCTCGGGCACTAAGATCGAAACTACGACCTCTCTACAGAGTTGCACACATACGGTGTCAACTATCCGGCAGGGCTTCGCCGTCCAGAACTAGTTCCTACCGGAACCCAGACAGCCTTTCGGCTCTACGAAACTCTTTTCGTGGGAGGGAGAGAGAAGCCAGATCATTGCATGGCACTTGTATGTGAGAAGGAGTGAGTCTTTAGGCAGCCCCCTCCACCCCTATTTATAGGCCAAGCCCAAGGGTGGCTTCTCCAAGAAGCCAAGGGGAAAAATACCAAAGGACCCTCAAGGTGGCTTCTCCAAGAAGCCACCCAAAAAGCACTTTCACTATTCACGACGACATTTTTCAGCGTCCGTTCAAACTGAAAATATTTATGTGGGCTTAGTACATTTCCAGTACCCACTAAAATAATTTTCAACGCGTTCTGGAACAATTCTAGTTTAGTGATTTCATCTGCGAAAAGCATCTGAAGCGGTTCCGGCAGCCCCGGAACATTTCCGGTTTTTCTTCCAGAAAATTCCCAGAAGTTTCCAGAATGATTCTGGCATCCTCCAAGAATTATCAGGCATGTGCCGAAACCATTTTGACTTAATGGTATCCCCTGAAACAACTTTTCAGTTTCACCGGAACTCATCCGGTGACCTCTCTCTGCGGAACTTTTCCGCTGTCCGAAACTTTTCGGTGTCCGAAACTTTTTCGGTGATTTTCTCTCAGACTCCCTGTCTAGTATTCAGCAGATAGATGACCCTTAAGCGTGTGACCCTATAGGTTCGGTGAAGTATAGACATGACACGGAACCCCTTCCGATCAATGATCAACATCAGAGCCGTGGACACCCATATTGACCCCTATACCCACACGAATGAATATTCGAGTGAACCTCCAGTTGCCGTGTGCTATTCCTGTTGCTTCGCGATATGTTACAAATACCCGAGGTGAGACATGTAGGCATTCCCGTGGATCAACAACTTGTCCACTATGCTAGTTACCTCGTTACCGGTATTGTTCTCTTTTCTCGTTACCGTGTTCCGGCATCCCCGTGATCAAATCACATAGTGTCTGGCCAGACGATGATGGATACCGTAACACCGAGAGGGCCCAGAGATATCTCTCCATCGTCGGAGGAGCAAATCCCAATCTTGAGCTATCAAGTTACTTGACATACTTTCCCATGAACCCGTAAGCCGCCGTAATAGCCATCCATTTACGGATGACGTTTAACAAACCCCAAAGTTCATGAATCAAGCATGAAGAAACTCGATACTCTCATGGTCTGAGGAATCATGCAAACATTAACCATCTCTGTGTAATTAACCATAAACTTGTGACGAATGTATCTCATAGCATAACATCAATCGGGTCGATTCAACACAAATGTTCTTCTAACATTTGTGCCCTCAAAGTTGCTGGCATAGACATGCCTATGATTGGGAAAACATAATCATCATGCAACACCTGAGCTAGTCTTAGAGGCATGACTAGGAATACATTTTACCGTTTATTATTCCACACGTGCACATGGGTTTTCGCCAGAGCCTTTATGGATATACGGGCTCGGGAACCACAGCAGTTATAGCATGGAACATAAACCTAATTATGAACACGGAGATAAATAATAACATTTATTATTGCCTCTAGGGCATATCTCCTACAGACTCCCACTTGCACTAGAGTCAATAATCTAGTTAATGCTAATGCACTTTACACCTGTGGCACACCGGTGTAAATATGCTTCGCTTGTGGTATAGCCTGATGTCCAACGGATCTGACGACTTCAGCTCCGTGTGTATCTTTGCATATCCTCACATTTTCACGCTTTCACAAAATTCATATTTTGTGTGGACTTGGCTTTGTATGTATGTGAATCACAGGTCGAACCTGGATTCCTCAGACTGAGTTACGGAGCAACTACCTGCAGTAGTGTCCCATTGACAAAAGCCATCTTGGAACCATACTAAGTTCATGAATGAACTATATGATTCAACATCTTCTTTCTCGCTTTTAAAAGCGGCAACATACTTCGCCTCTATTATAGAATTCGCCACAGTAACTTGTTTGGAACAATTTCCAACTACCGTGCCACCATATTGTGTTTTACACAAAACCCTCAAATTAAATCAAAAATCGCTTGGAGCATGGATGAAGACTGTATCGATGTAACCTTTTACAACGAAATCTTCATGATCTCCGCTTGCGAGAAAACATGTCATCAGTGCTACTATAGTACTCAATGACCCTTTTTCACTGTTGTCCCATGATCAGAACTTTTGATCACCTTGGTATTTATACTCGCAACAACTTTGGAGTATTGGACATATCTGGTTGTTTTTACATACCATGGAATACATGATTAATCCAAACACAAGAGTGTGTGGAATCTCCATCATGTATTTTGCTCATCAGTGTTTTGGGACACCGAGTCTTGCAAAAACTCTTTCCATGTGACTTCGGCAAGAATCACTCCTTGACGGTTTTTAATGCTAAAAGGTTTTAGCATTTTGTCAATATGTATCTTTTCTCAGCCCCATCAGGTAAATCTATCTCCATAGATCATCATGCCTAATATTAAGGCTATTTAGCCCAAGCACTTCATCAAAAAACCCTTTTTAAATGAAGTCCTAATTCGTGTCAAGAAATTTAATTCCAATTAACAATGTGTCAAGCACACAACGTTTTTAGAAATATTATTATGCTCCCACTTACTTTCTTGAATCACAAGCATCTTCGTTACCCATTGATGAAGTCAAAACCCTTTTAACCATTTCATCAAAACACAAAGATTCCAACTCCATTTTGCTCTCTTCTGTCCATTGCTGGAACTCTGAAGTTTGCATACTTACTAGCATCCTCTGGATTGACAAAATACCTTGGACTGTAACACATGCAAGTCCTTGGTTTCATTTCCATCAGGTGGAAATCCTTTTGTCATCCATTGTTTTATATCTCATGATATGAAATATGTATTAATTGCTAGTTCAACCCGAACCGACTTTAAGCATCGCTACGGTGAAGCAACCTCATCGTAGTCAACTCCTTGAACTTGTATATTGCAACAAGTCGAGCTTTCTGGATAAAACATTTTTATTCGTATCAGTTATAGTTCCATAAATATTCGTCAGACTCTAAGTCTTCCGAAAGGTGTATCAAGGTTTTAATCTTGAATCACTTATATGGAAACTATCTCGGATTGTATTGGCATTTAGCCAATTCCGGAGTCAGGGCCCATCAACGCTTCCTTGTGTATCGTAGGTATACTGTTGTCTAACAACAATATCTCATTTGCGCACCTGAGAGGTTTGCACGAGCCTTGCCTACGTGGTTCAGCTGCAAGTTCGACCGAAGTCCATACATTTTATTGTAGAGACTTCCGTATCAGTCGCAGTAGGAAACTCTGGAATTGCTTCCAAGGTCTCTTTCCTTTGACCTGATGACGAAGATACTGTTTATCTTGTCGAGTTGCACTATTCTCCCACTCACCTTTTGAAAGAACCATTTTCTTCCAAAAGCATATCGTTCTTTGTGGCAAACCTATTTGCCTCGGTATAGTGAGGGAGGAATACCCAATTACTTGGGATAACCTACAAAGTAGCACTTGCCTGATTTGAAATAGGTTTGTAACCTTTTACACAAGCCCCATATTCCAAATGTTAAGAAAAGATATGACATGGTTGGGCATACCATACCATGGTGTCATTTCAACAGACCCGATGGAGCTCTTTTCAGTGTAAAAGCCGCAGTCTCTAAAGCATCACCTTAAAAGGGATAATGGCAAATTTATTCATGTCATCTTTGATCTTACCATGTCATAAATGGTTCGATTACATCTTCACGGACTTTCCACTCACAGTGGTGTTCCGGGAGGTGTAAGTTATGAAACTCTTTTCACAACTCATCAGACATTCGCTAAACTTGTAACTCAAATATTTCTTTCTGCAATCGAATTGTAGAAACATAATTTTCTTGTTACAATAACTTCTACTTCATTTTGAAAACCTTTCAAATGATTTCAAAAGATCCAGACTTACGTCTCATCAAGTAAATATCCATATATCTACTTGAGTCATTTCTGAAGATAGATAAATCCACTACTTGCAACAACATTTATCGGACTACATATATCAAAATGTATGATCACCAATAAGTTCTTTGCTCGTTCCTTATGGCCTGTGAACGGTATTTCAGTCACTTTACTTTTCAGAGGAAAGTTGCAAGTGTCATGTGATTCAAAATCAAACGACTTCAAAATCCATCATAATGGAATTTTCCATGCGGGTTTCTCCAATGTGACCAAATGCAGTGCCACACTTGTGTGGTATTCTTTTAGTCTTATGACATTTAGCGTCAGTGTTATGGATGTATCATATTACCATCAATATTCATAACATACGTCCCATCTAGGATGGAAGCATGGCCCTTCATGTTATTCATAATACTGAACAACAATTGTTGTTTTTATGAACAACTCTTTTGCAACAAACATTGTGCAACGAGCTAGAGTGTATGAAACTCTAAAATGAATTATGAAAGTAAACCCAGAGGTAATGTATTATTATCAATATTCATAACATACATCTCATTCATAATGAAAGTATGGCCCTTATGTTATTCATAACATCGAACATCAAAAGTTCTCTTATAAACAACCTTCTTGCAAGATACCTTATGCAATGGGCTAGAGTTTGTGAAACTCCAAACGAATTATAAAAATAAATACAGACGGTAATACACCGATGGAAGGTATAGTAACATTTACTATGTTCCCTGTGTATACCTAAACCTCATTTCTGGCTAGTCTTTTAGGCCATAGTAGTTCTTACATCGAATTGCAACATAATGCAATCGAGCGGGTATCTTTGTGATTGTCTCACAATACCCAAGAATTAGTGATTAACATGTTTAACCATAATTCCCAAGAACTATATCTTTTACCAGCCTTCTATACATCAAAAACTTGTATGACATTCATACATGAGCTGGATATTCCAGTCTTCTTTCTTTTTGCCTTTATACTTCTAACAGTTTAACTTTCAGTATTTCTCCTACTCTCAGAAGAAGCATCCAACTTAAGAGTGGCGTTAGCCCCGGACTTCCTAGGCGTGAAAGTTTCACCAACACCCTTCGGACACTTCCATTCTCTTTAAGTTGTTTGTTTTATTCACCTTTCATCATATGACAGGCGTTCTACTGGATCCCTCTCTTATTAGTCTAATGCATAGTAAACTCCTTTACTAATAGTTTGCAAACAAACATTGCTTTGGATATCTCATATCTTTTAGCCTTTGTCTGTCTCTGAAAATGATTTTCAGATTCCATGAATATCACATAACTATCCAAACTTTCGAAGTTCGGGTCTCATGGACGCAAACATATTTCACTTGACTAAAAATGGAATTCTAGCTTTTGGATCGAAGGACGAGAGTCACATGATCCATAGCATAAGCGAGAGAATACCGAAAGTATGCGATAGGACAAAGTCCTTCTTGGCACTCTTGAGGACAATCCTCACATTACGTTACCAACCGTAAAGTTTTAACCAGATATTTAACAGCTATTCAATTTTAATAGGGAAGGTGGAAACGCGAGCCATTATTCTACAACTATTAGCAAACCACACTTAGACAGTGTTCAAAATTAATTGCACTGAGAATTAAACAAGTTAATTCAACAGTGCGCTCCCACTCAAATCAATATCTCTCATAATTGATTGTGAGTGATTCAAGATCCATATTACAATTCAACGCCAAGGATGTGTCCATCTCAAGTGACGAGAATTGCAATCGATAGGCCAACTTGCCAATCACATCTCTATGTGACTCTTGTTCATCTTTCGATGGGCGTGTTCCGAGCTCAGGACGCTCCTCCAGAACGTCAAGACAACCAAGTGATCTTGCTGCGAGGTCTCAACTCACCCGCCTCACACTTCCCTAATCGTTCGCACCCATGTGTCCATGTGATGCCCCGAAAAGTTAGGTGCCGTGACGGTGCTACACTTGGGAGAACACTAACTACTTGATATTTTGTGAGAGATCACCCTAATAAAAGCGACTACCGTGCAATCAAGAAGGGTGCAACATAAGGGATAAACATCTCAGGCAATTCATAATAGCATGATATGGTATAGCCCTTTCTGACGGAGAAGTCTTGTATTTCTTCGTCTTCGGCATTCGCGTCGGTGTTCACCTTTGCGAAGATTGCCACCACCTTGTCGATGCACCAGATAATATTGCTATCTCTATAGCTAATAAAATAATGCATTACAACAAGTTTGACACGCAGGTTATTTAAAGTGCAATCATATGGCTCCAGCCATCATGCCGAATCATGACACACAGGTCATGTTAATCAATTTACATCATATAGTCATCTCATACATAATCAAATTAAATATGAGCACTCCTATACCACATCATATGCACATGCAAACCCTCCTGCAAAACCAAGTTAGACGCCTCTAATCGGTTCATGCAAAAACTTGTTTTTACGTGGCTTCTAAGGTTTCGAAACAAACCGAAACTACCAACGTCCATCATCAAGTATGATAATTCAAGTTGCTAGATTAACTTTCCAGGGTGTATGAAAACCGAGATAATAAAATCTCGAGCCCCATACTAAACTTCGTCATACGCGTGACCCCCGTGCAGATCATATCTGCATTGCCCTTTTGTCTGTGAAATTTCATCTTTCCTTTTAACTACGGTGGAATTCAATGAACTGTTAGCACTTCGTTGATCAATCAGGATCGCGGATTGCCAGAACTTTGAAACTCCACCATACTGTTATCAAGATCAGAAATACGCAAATTCTAGGGAAGCAACAAGAACATCGGGTAACAGATTTCATCTGCTACCCGCACAAATAATTTTCAGTAATAGAACTCATCTACTACCTAATTATATTGTGCAACACCCATACATCTCTATGTATTCTAGATCGCAACCTGCATCTACGCATAGCACGGCTCATGATGCCACTGTAGGGTAACGCAGCAGAAAACAAAAAATTTCCGACCTACGCACCAGCCCAGGACCACTATGGAGACTGCATACAAGGTTTGATCATTTTCGTTACCGACTCGTAGCGCAGCGAAAGTAGAGTCGATGACGATCGGTGGTGCAGATCCCCGCAGCTAGGATTTACAACCTCCCAACCGCGAGGATGTATACCCTCGTCTTCCCTTCGGACAGCCCTCCGGGAGGCGGTCAAACAGTCCCCCGGATGGTGTCGCGGACAGCCCTTCGGGAGGACCTTCGAAACTCGAACGGTCACTCGGACAGCCCTTCGGGAGGACTCAAAGAACTCGGACCGTCACTTGGACAGCCCTTCGGGAGGCACTCACGAACAGCCCCTCGAGCACTAAGATCGAAACTACGACCTCTCTACAGAGTTGCACACATACGGTGTCAACTATCCGGCAGGGCTTCGCCGTCCAGAACTAGTTCCCACCGGAACCCAGACAGCCTTTCGGCTCTACGAAACTCTTTTCGTGGGAGGGAGAGAGAAGCCAGATCATTGCATGGCACTTGTATGTGAGAAGGAGTGAGTCTTTAGGCAGCCCCCTCCACCCCTATTTATAGGCCAAGCCCAAGGGTGGCTTCTCCAAGAAGCCAAGGGGAAAAATACCAAAGGACCCTCAAGGTGGCTTCTCCAAGAAGCCACCCAAAAAGCACTTTCACTATTCACGACGACATTTTTCAGCGTCCGTTCAAACTGAAAATATTTATGTGGGCTTAGAACATTTCCAGTACCCACTAAAATAATTTTCAACGCGTTCTGGAACAATTCCAGTTTAGTGATTTCATCTGCGAAAAGCATCTGAAGCAGTTCCGGCAGCCCCGGAACATTTCCGGTTTTTCTTCCAGAAAATTCCCAGAAGTTTCCAGAATGATTATGGCATCCTCCAAGAATTATCAGGCATGTGCCGAAACCATTTTGACTTAATGGTATCCCCTGAAACAACTTTTCAGTTTCACCGGAACTCATCCGGTGACCTCTCTCTGCGGAACTTTTCCGCTGTCCGAAACTTTTCGGTGTCCGAAACTTTTTCGGTGATTTTCTCTCAGACTCCCTGTCTAGTATTCAGCAGATAGATGACCCTTAAGCGTGTGACCCTATAGGTTCGGTGAAGTATAGACATGACACGGAACCCCTTCCGATCAATGATCAACATCGGAGCCGTGGACACCCATATTGACCCCTATACCCACACGAATGAATATTCGAGTGAACCTCCAGTTGCCGTGTGCTATTCCTATTGCTCGCGATATGTTACAAATACCCGAGGTGAGACATGTTGGCATTCCCGTGGATCAACAACTTGTCCACTATGCTAGTTACCTCGTTACCGGTATTGTTCTCTTTTCTCGTTACTGTGTTCGGCATGCCTGTGATCAAATCACCCTGTGTCTGGCCAGACGATGATGGATACCGTAACACCGAGAGGGCCCAGAGATATCTCTCCATCGTCGGAGGAGCAAATCGCAATCTTGAGCTATCAAGTTACTTGACATACTTTCCCATGAACCCGTAAGCCACCGTAATAGCCATCCAGTTACGGATGACGTTTAACAAACCCCAAAGTTCATGAATCAAGCATGAAGAAACTCGATACTCTCATGGTCTGAGGAATTATGCAAACGTTAACCATCTCTGTGTTATTAACCATTAACTTGTGACGAAAGAATCTCATAGCATAACATCAATTTGGGTCGATTCAACACAAATGTTCTGCTAACATTGTGCCCTCAAAATTGCCGGCATAGTCATGCCCATGATCAGGAAAACAGGATCATCATGCAATACTTGAGCCAGTCATAGAGGCTTGACTAGGAATACATTTTACCGTTTATTATTCCACACGTGCATATGAGTCTTCCTCCAAGCCTCGTTTTATTTGTAGACTCGAGAACCATAGCAGTTATAGCATGGAACATAAACCTAATTATGAACAGGGAGATAATTAATAACATTTATTATTGCCTCTAGGGCATATCTCCTACATAGTGTGCCTCCCAAATTACCAAAAACTCCCATGCAAAAGTCTTCACATGAGGGTAATATGGACAAAATGGGATGCCATGTGGAGCTCCAAAGAGCTCCACCCCCCTTGGCCGGCCACCCCCTTGGGGGTCCCCCATGAGGTGCTCTCATGGCCCCCAAAGTCCTTCTAGAAGCCTTTAGCAAAAGCCCTAAAAGGTGGCTTTCCAAAAATACCCCAAAAAGCACTTTCACTATTCACGACGACATTTTTCAGCGTCCGTTCGAACTGAAAATATTTATGTGGGCTTAGAACATTTCCAGTACCCACTAAAATAATTTTCAACGTGTTCTGGAACAATTCCAGTTTAGTGATTTCATCTGCGAAAAGCATCTGAAGCGGTTCCGGCAGCCTCGGAACATTTCCGGTTTTTCTTCCAGAAAATTCTCAGAAGTTTCCAGAATGATTCTGGCATCCTCCAAGAATTATCAGGCATGTGCCGAAACCATTTTGACTTAATGGTATCCCCTGAAACAACTTTTCAGTTTCACCGGAACTCATCCGGTGACCTCTCTCTGCGGAACTTTTCCGCTGTCCGAAACTTTTCGGTGTCCGAAACTTTTTCGGTGATTTTCCCTCAGACTCCCTGTCTAGTATTCAGCAGATAGATGACCCTTAAGCGTGTGACCCTATAGGTTCGGTGAAGTATAGACATGACACGGAACCCCTTCCGATTAATGATCAACATCGGAGCCGTGGACACCCATATTGACCCCTATACCCACACGAATGAATATTCGAGTGAACCTCCAGTTGCCGTGTGCTATTCCTATTGCTTCGCGATATGTTACAAATACCCGAGGTGAGACATGTAGGCATTCCCGTGGATCAACAACTTGTCCACTATGCTAGTTACCTCGTTACCGGTATTGTTCTCTTTTCTCGTTACCGTGTTCCGGCATCCCCGTGATCAAATCACATAGTGTCTGGCCAGACGATGATGGATACCGTAACACCGAGAGGGCCCAGAGATATCTCTCCATCGTCGGAGGAGCAAATCCCAATCTTGAGCTATCAAGTTACTTGACATACTTTCCCATGAACCCGTAAGCCGCCGTAATAGCCATCCATTTACGGATGATGTTTAACAAACCCCAAAGTTCATGAATCAAGCATGAAGAAACTCGATACTCTCATGGTCTGAGGAATCATGCAAACATTAACCATCTCTGTGTTATTAACCATAAACTTGTGACGAATGTATCTCATAGCATAACATCAATCGGGTCGATTCAACACAAATGTTCTTCTAACATTTGTGCCCTCAAAGTTGCTGGCATAGACATGCCTATGATTGGGAAAACATAATCATCATGCAACACCTGAGCTAGTCTTAGAGGCATGACTAGGAATACATTTTACCGTTTATTATTCCACACGTGCACATGGGTTTTCCCCAGAGCCTTTATGGATATACGGGCTCGGGAACCACAGCAGTTATAGCATGGAACATAAACCTAATTATGAACACGGAGATAAATAATAACATTTATTATTGCCTCTAGGGCATATCTCCTACATGCCAAATACTCCAAATGTGAATTCTGGCTTTCTGAAGTGACATACCTCGGTCATGTGATTTCGAAAGATGGCATTGCCGTTAACCCAGAACGAGTTCAGGCTATTCTGGACTGGACTCCTCCGAAGAACATCAAGCAAGTGAGAAGTTTTCTCGGCCTTGCAAGTTATTGCCGTCGATTTGTCGAGAACTTTTCTAAGATTGCTAAGCCCCTGACTGATCTGCTTCACAAAGGCGTTAAGTTTGAATGGACAGAAAAATGTCAGGAAAGTTTCCAGACACTCAAAGACAAGCTGACATCTGCCCCAGTACTATCTCCTCCAGATACCCGCAAAGACTTTGTGATTTATTGTGACGCATCCCGTGAAGGATTAGGCTGTGTCCTAATGCAAGAGCGTAAAGTGATTGCTTATGGCTCTCGTCAGTTGCGCCCACATGAAGAGAATTATCCGGTACATGATCTAGAACTAGCTGCTGTGATCTATGCATTGCAGTTGTGGCGACATTACCTTCTCGGTAATCGTTGCGAGATCTACACGGATCATAAAAGTCTGAAGTACTTGTTTACTCAGCCATCTCTAAACCTCCGTCAGCAAAGATGGATGGAGGCCATTGCGGACTATGATTTGGGTATTTCCTATACCCCTGGCAAGGCTAACGTGATGGCTGATGCCTTAAGCCGCAAGTCCTATTGCGACAACCTCATGGTTAGGAGAGCTCAACCTCGTCTTTTTGAAGAACTATGCAAGCTGAATCTGCGTATTGTTCCACAGGGCTCTCTAAATAACCTTGTGATACAACCAGATCTTGAGAAAGCTGTTAAGAATGCGCAAGCTAAAGATGCTGAAATTGATCTGATGAAGAAAGACCTTCACCTTGTAAAGTACAGGGATTTCTCGCTGTCTGAAGATGGAACCTTGTATTTCAGAAACCGCATTGTCGTACCTCGTTTCGAACTCATGACTGACAAAGTCATGAAGGAGGCACATGACACACCATTGTCTATTCATCCGGGTAGCACCAAGATGTATCGTGATCTCCGTCAAAGGTACTGGTGGTCTAAAATGAAGCAGGATATTGCTCGATATGTTGCTGAATGTGATGTGTGTCGTCGCGTTAAAGCAGAACATCAGAAACCTGCTGGAATTCTGCAACCACTTCCTATTCCTCTATGGAAATGGGATAAGGTTCAGATGGATTTCGTTACAGGACTTCCCAGGTCACAGAAGGGTCACGATGCTATTCTTGTCGTCGTCGACCAACTCTCTAAAGTTGCACACTTTCTGCCTGTCAAAGAGACTATCACTGCTAGTCAGTTAGCAGAGTTGTATATCTCCAGAATTGTATCACTCCACGGTATTCCGAAGGAGATCAGTTCGGACCGTGGCGGCCTTTTCACTTCCAAATTCTTGGAAAGTTTTCAAACAGCTATGGGAACTCATATTACCTGGAGTTCAGCTTATCACTCTCAATCTCAAGGCCAAGTCGAACGAGTCAATCAAGTGCTTGAAGACATGCTTCGGGCTTGTGTTATTTCATTCGGCAAGAAGTGGGAAGAATCTCTTCCATATGCTCAGTTCTCTTATAATAACAGCTATCAAGCCAGCTTGAAAATGGCCCCCTTCGAAGTACTCTATGGACGTAAGTGTCGAACCCCTCTGAATTGGTCAGAAACTGGGGAACGACCGCTCGTGGGTCCGGATATTATTCAACACGCCGAAGAACAAGTTCGTGTTGTCCGGGAAAATCTCAAGGCGGCTCAGGACCGCCAGAAGAGCAACTATGATCGCAAACGATGGGGTTTGACTTATCAACCTGGTGATCAGGCTATCTGCGAGCCACCCCGATGAAAGGCACTCACCGTTTTGGAATCAAGGGCAAGCTAGCTCCACGCTACATTGGTCCTTTCTGCATTGTTGCTAGACGTGGTCAGGTGGCATATAAATTGGAATTGCCGCCGCAATTCTCCCATATCCACGACGTCTTCCATGTGTCGCAACTTCGTCAATGCTTCAAGGAATCTCCGCACCGAGCTGTGGATCACGAGGTGCTCGAATTGCAAGATGACCTATCTTATAAGGAGCATCCGATCCGCATTCTCGATGAAGCTAAACGTCGGACCCGTCAGAAGGTTACCAAGTTCCTCAAAGTACAGTGGTCAAATCATACTGAAGATGAAGCCACTTGGGAACGCGAGGATAATCTTCGTGCGGAATACCCCGAACTTTTTTCCTTCTACCTCTTAATTCTCGGGACGAGAATTCTTGTTAGTAGAGGAGATTTGTAACACCCCCAGTGGTTAACCACAGTAACCACCCTTTTGATTATGCCATGTCATCATGTTTAACAGTGCAGGATCATCATTAGCATTATATTGCATTTCAACTCCTAAGTCAAATTCAAATTTAAATGAAAGTGAAAAATAAAAGTTGTCCAATTTTGAAATCTAAATTGTTCATGATATTGTAAATAATTCAGAGACAATTCAAAAATTGAAACCAACATCATTGGAGTTGGACAAGTGACTCAGTCATCCTCAAACAGTGGCTGAAAGCGATAATTAATTACCTTTTATTTAATCTAAAATAAATATGAAAAGATATTTACCCCAAACTAGTTTTGGGTGGTAGGATATAATGTGCTGTGATTTGTGGGCCAGCTCTCATATTTTACAGAACTCATTTGGATGCCTAACTATTTGCAAAATAGAGAAAAGAATAAATAAAAAGAAAAAGAGAAATAAAACTAAAATAAAAAGAAAAGCCCCTCCCCCCTTGGACCAACTGGGCCGTGGCCCAGCTGGACCACCAGGCCGGCCCACCTACTCCCCCATATCCCCCCAGCCACACCAAACCCTAACCCCCGAGCACCCCCACTCCCCCCACTCTCCCCTCGCGCCTCCTCCTCCCTCTCCGATCTGGGCGGCGCCCCGCCCCCGACGCCGTCGGCCCCCATCGTCGCCGCCCCGGCCGGCCACCTCGCCGGCGACCTCACCTCGCCGCCCCGGCGCCCGCCCCGACCACCGCCTCGCCTCCTCCCCGACGCGCCCCGCGCCCGCCGCCGCCTGGAGCTCGGCGCCCCGGCCGACGCCGCCCGGCGCGCCTCCCCGCGCCGATCTGCCCCGCCTCGCCTCCTCCTCGTCCAACCTCCCCCGTGAGCACCCCCCGGCCTCCGCTGCCGCCCTCCCCTCTTCCTTCGTCGCCGTTCGCCGGAGCCGCGCTCCGGGCCGCGCTCACCGCGCCCCGGTCGCGAGCCCCTTCCCCCACTGCTGCCCTGCTCGCCCCTGCGTGCTCGCGCGTGCGCGCACACAGCCGCTGCTGCGCAGCTGCTTCCCACTGCCGCGCCGCCGCCGCGAGTCCTCCCCGGCGCCGACTCGCACCCCTGCCCCGCCCGCGCTCACCTCCCGCCCGCACACGGCCCCGCGCACGCCGGCGCCCGTCACCACCTCGCCCCGGCTCGCCCGCTCGCCGCGCCCGTGCGCCTGTATGCGCGCGCGTGCATTTGGGCACCGGACGTGTCCAGCGCCGAACGGGCACAGCTCGGACATGTCCGGCTGTGCCACTGACGAACGGGGCCCAGCCCCTGTAAATAATAATAATAATATAAATGTAAATAAATTAATAAAATTGAATTAATAAAATAAATAATTAGTTAAGTAATTAATTAATTAGTAAATTAATTAAGTTAATTAATCCTGTTTAATTAGACTAATTAATTAGTTAACTTAACTAACCCTAATGACTGCTGACGTCAGCATGATGTCATGCTGACGTCATCTTTTACTATTCTGGATAATGTTTACTTTAAATAATTAAATAAATTCCAGAAATTAATAAAAACTTTAGAAAATCATATTAAATAATCCGTAACTCCGATGGAAAAACTTTGTACATGAAAGTTGCTCAGAACGACGAGACGAATCCGAATACGCGGTCCGTTCATCCGTCACACGTCCCTAACTATCCGAACATGCAACCGTTCCTCTCCGGTCATCTGTCTGACAAATGTCCGGAGACGGGAAAACATTCCCGGATGGATCCCACCTTCGCCAGTATCACCCGGCACTGTGTTTGTCCCTCCGTCACCGCGTATTGCCATGTTATGCTTTGTGCTGCACTTGTTCGCTGAGTATTATACTGTTTCCTCCCCCTCTTCTTCTCGGTAGCCCCCCCCCCCCCCCGACACCGACGCCGTCCGAGGCCGACGCAGCTCCGGAGCCCGAAGACACCATTGACGACCTTGCCCTTGCCGCCGAGCAACCAGGCAAGCCCCACCTTTGATCATCCCGATATCGCCCATTCTAATTTCCCATGCTTGCATTAGAATTGCTGCTGCTACTGCTTTACCTATTCTGATGCATAGCCTGTTTATGGTAACCTGCTGTTGATAATTACCTGCATATCCTAAACTGTTTAGTCTAGGCTAGGTAGAGACCTATCAGTGACCCCACTTATCCCGACTGCCGCGCTGGATCGTCAGAAGACCCGATCAACGGGATTGAAGACCAGGCCCCGACACCGCACATCACCCCCTTTAGTTGTAACGACACTGCAGCGTTACTATCGAGTGCCGAGGGTGAAACCTCTTGTAGCACTTCTGATGTTAACTCTGTAGAGTAGCTATTCGGTCGTGGTCATCGACGGTGATTCCTCCTTCACCGCTTCCGATAACGACGCTGTCGTACAACACCTCAAGTGTGGACCCAGAGAGGGTGATTCCTCCGAGTTCACCTTGACGGATACATCGTGTAGGAATCCAACGAGGGTGATACCTCAGATTCCCCTGATGTTATGGACACACGGATACTTGGACTTTACACTGTTACTTGGATAGGCGGGTCGACCCTGAGGGGTACCCGTGTGCGCCTGAGAGGCGAGTGTTGTGAAGACGGGTGCCAGTGTGGTGCCCGAGTGGTGAATACGACGCGCGGCCGGGCATTCTTAACCCTTGCAGCAAGTCCTCGAGACGGGGCGACCGGGTCACATCTTTCGTGAGTCTCTGCTCGTTACCGCAAGCCCCTAGTCCTAACGATTTGGATATTTGTTCCGAGCAGGTCTCTGGCCTGATAGCACTAACCATCACGTGGGCATAGTATGGGCGTTCTGCATCGTATGCATCAGCCGAAAGCTCTGTCAGACGTCCAGTTCAGCAGGGCGGCACGGTCGGATCGTGTCAGCCACCCGAGGCGATGCTGATATCCACCCTGTGCGCAACGACCCGGAGGGCGAGGGGCGATGGCCAAGACCCCCTTGCGCTTAGGATGTAGACCGGCGGGGACCTCTCTGCTGAGCTGTAGGTAGGGTTGCGATGTGTCGTTTGGCCGAGGCCGGGCATGACCCAGGAAAGTGTGTCCGGCCGGAGTTAATCGAGCGTGTTGGGTAAGTTGGTGCACCCCTGTAGGGAAGAACATTTCTATCGATAGCCGGTCCTACGGTAAAGGACACTTGGAGTTGTATCCTGATTGATACAATTTAGAACTGGATACTTGGATACTATGGCTCTGGGATTGCTTCTCGCAGGGAGTCGAGAAGGGATCTCAGGACGAGGTTGATGACTGTATGGCTCTGGGATTGCTTTCTCGCAGGGAGTCGAGAAAGGATCTCTGGGTGAGGTTGAGACTTAATGATACTGCTACATTATATTGTACTGTTCTACTCTCTTCTAATGCTGCAAGACCGCTGAAGATGCTAGTCTTCGATAGGACTAGGCCTTCTCTCTATTCTGGCATTTCTGTAGCCCAGTCCACATATACAGCCTCCCTTTGAAAATGTTGCATATGTAGTGTAGATCCTTGCTTGCTGAGTACTTCTGAGTACTCACGGTTGCTTTGTTTTCCTTTTCTCCCCATATCAGTTTGACGTAACCAAGATGACGGAGCCCCTGAGACAGCTGTCCTCGCCGACGATCGCTACTACTACCCAGAGGATGGATTCTTCTACGAGTTGACTGACGACCAGGAGTAGGATCGGAGGGTCCCAGGTAGGAGGCCTTCGCCTTTCGATCGTAGTATTTTATTTTGCCCCGCCTTTCTATAGGCCTTTCTGTTTCTCTTTTAATATCTATACTCAGATATCTGATGCTTCCGCTGACGCTTGTACGCAAGCTTATGTATTCGAGCCCTCGAGGCCCTTGGCTTGTAATATAAAGCTTGTATGACTTTATTTATGTTTTAGAGTTGTGTTGTGATATCTTTCCGTGAGTCCTTAGGCTTGATCGTGTGCATTTGCGTGTATGATTAGTGCACGATTGGGCCGGGGGCGTCACACCGGCGTGAGCTGCTTGTACCACGTAGCCAACGACTGCACCATGGCGACGGCGGACGCGAACTACGTGCTCGGACGGCGGACGGAGGATGCGAACTACGGGCTCAGACGTTGGGAGGATAGGCTCGGAGGTGCGGTTTTGGGGGTGTGGTCGGCCAGCTTTAAATAGCCGGGGCAGGCGGACCGGCGAAGGTTCAATGCGAGCAGCCGGAGTAGGCCTCTCGGACAGCGCGCCGGCGTGAATGCGGGTAGGTGGACGACCGGTCATGCGGTGTGAACGTGTGGAGGGTTCTAGAGCCGGACGGCCGAAAAGGGTTGTTGGGTGGGTCCGGAGTGTCAGAGTCTGACGTGGCGGACGTCCGGAGTCCCCCAGAACTCCCCTCGATTTGGGGCCGGTCTGTGGGATTTCGGACATCCGGACCGGTCTGACCTGATTTCGTAATCCGTGTTGGATGGCTAAAAATGTCCGGACGGCCTGGTCTAGACATTTGCGGGCGTTTTCGTGATCCGAATTGGAGATGCCCTAATGGAATGCATGAAGCAATTTAGTAATCCTCCTCAATTGTTGCACTACAAAAAGAAGTGGCATTCTCATAAGCCATCTCAGGCGATGAGAGAAGGTATTTACAACCTATTGGGTAGAAGCATACCATGAATCAACTGTTGTATGTACCTTATAGCGATAAGTTTGATGAACTCTGCGATGAATGGTCTATAAACCTGAGATATAGGCTGTATCGGTATAAGCATTCACTGATCACCTGTTTCTTTTATCCCCAATAAAAGAAATCACCTGTGTAGAGGACCCATGAATATGTCCCCAATAAAAGAAATAGTGACAATTATTTATGTAAACAGTGGAGCAAAATATTGCTATGCGAAGTCAATTAACCTATGTGTTTTTTCTCGCAAAAGGAAAATAAGGTTTGTCTGGCTGCAGCAAGATTATCCGATAGACTGTGTAACACACGTAAGAAATCAAATGATTTTGCTATCTAAGATATGCATAATCAAATGCAAAGTGCATGTAAGTGCAAATAAAAATCAAATTTTGATAAAGGATAGGGCTCGTATGTACCAAACCTGCCAGATGGTTATGTATGAATTTGGGAAGTAGGATTAGTTTGCACATCAAGAAGCACTAATTCATTGTCAGACCCTTACTTATCTGAAGAACAACTAAGATGACGACCCGGGCGTCCAAGTCATCCAGTACCGGAAGAAATCCAAATTTGTGATTCAACCGGCAATATGTCATCGGGAATGTCGAGGACAGGGGAAGGAGTTGCATTACATCTCAAATCAGGCGCGTCCGAGGCCGCCGGCGTGAGGAGGCCTGGAGCAGAGTGTCCCACTGGATGGAATTGGGGCCACGGCAGCGTGAGGAAGGCCCGGAGCAGAGCGGCGCGTGGAGGGCGCGCACACAGGCTGATTCGGCTGCGCGGGGATGGCGGCATCGATCACTCCTTCCACGGAAAGGTTGATCCGGATCCAACGCGAGCGCTAACCCTGCAGGGATAGCTAAGAGCTCGGACGTACGTGCCTACAATCAGGAGGCAGCAGCGTCGAATTGCACGGGAGGCCAGCCTGCTTGCTGGTTCGGGCTTCCAAACTATTCATTCTGCGGCATGGGAATTAATTGGGGTGAATTTCACAAGGATTCTTTTCTTATTACATTTTTCATGTAGTAGGATTAGAAAACCAACCATACAAACTCGTATGGTCAACTCAACTTTGTGTGCAAATCCAACGGGAATTATTTTATTTAATCCAAAATTCTAGAAATTCACCTCCCCATTGCTGAATCATGATTTTTGTTTCGATTTTTGCAGGGCATAATGTTGTCCCCAGGCATGAGGCTCTTCAGATGGCTGTCAGGATGGGCTTGGAACCTTGGACCTGGTTGAGGTAGTACTGCATTTCCTCCTCCTTAGAATGTTTGTGCGCAAGTGTTCGCATTTTCATTTCTTATTGGTTATCGTGTCGCCGCAAGATCATGGATTTCCACAAAGAGAAGTATAACAAGGATGTCAAGGAGAAAGAACGCTCAAAAACCAAGGTGTGTGTCGTGTGGTACATTCTTCAGTGGATTTGTCGTCCCATCACTACTAGAGTTGAGTTGAAATGCTTAGGAAAGAGCCATGTTGGTAACAGTGTCAGATCTTTTGACCGTGAACTAACTAACAGTTCCTTGGTTTGCGTTTGTTAAACAACGCTCAGTCTCAGCTGCAGAAACTCGCTCGCTGTAGTGATAGTATCGTGTAAAAGACACAGATAACTCTTTGGTTTCTACAAAAACAATGGCATCTGGTTATGTTGAGAGTATAGACATATTGTGCTCATATCAGTAGAATATGCACGAGATGTTTAAAATCGTCAGAATCACACTTACTTTCTGATTGCACGAGATGTTTAAAATCGTCAGAATCCTAAGGCACTTGGTTGCGTAACCAGAGGCCCTTTGTGGTTGCTATGCTTGCCTGTTGGAGTCTAATTAGCTAGGGAATTATTTACTGGTTGCAGTTAGATTTTACTGTTGTGTCATAGAAAAGCTGATTTCGACTTACTGTTGCCTCCAGATTAGAAATATGTTTGTGCTTTCGGAAAGTAACGCAATGCTAAATGTAGCCCTAAAAAACAGAGCAGGGGAAAAGAGTGTTAACAATTATATCTCCTTCCTTGTTTGTAAATTGTACTTGTGTCAGATCATTGGATTGTGAACTAACGGTTCCTCGGTCTGTGTTAAGAAACCGTTTGTTAAAAAAACAATCAGTCTCAGCTACAGAAACTATCCTCGCTCTAGTGGTAGTATCACTAGAGCTGGCACAGATAAGTCTTTGGTTTCTACAAAAACAACGGCATCTGGTTATGGTGAGAGCTGGCACTTGGTTGCGTGATCAGAACCCGTTTGTGGTTGCTGTGTTTGTGTGTTAGCGTATAATTAGATAGGGGATTATTTACTGATTGCAGTAAGATTTTACTTTTGTTTCATTAAAAAAAAGATGATTTCGACTAACTGGTGCGACCAGATTAGAAATATGTAAGTGCTTTTTAAAAGTAAATGTAGCCTTAAAAACCAAGCAAGCGAAAAGAGTGTTGACCAGTATATCTCCTTGCTTATATTACTTCTGCATAAGCCATAATAATGTGCACCTTCAACGGCTTTGACTTCACATCTGAACGGCAATAGGATATCTCTCTCCTTATGTTGCATCTGATTTTCTGCAGTCTGCTATTGTCTTACGTGGTGGAGATAACAAAGAAGTGCGGTTTAAGGCGGTAATCCAATTCGGTGCCCAGGTGCAGATGCTCCCGCTTAGAAAAAAATTCAAAACAAATACTAGAAAAATACAAAAAAATGAGATTTTTTTTGTTTGGTAGATAATTTGATGCGTGAGGTCCGCTCCAAATTTCAACTCATTTGGACATTTGAGCAGCTCCCGGCAAAAAAGACAAATCGAATCAATATAGCGCATGAATAGTAAACTTTTTTCCAGACCCTGAATTTGTCTTTTTTCCCAAGAGCTGCTCAGATGTCCAAATGAGTTGAAATTTTAAGCGAACGCACGCATCAAATTATCTACCAAAAAAAAAAAATTGGATTTTTTTGAATTTTTCTTGTATTTATTTTGATTTTTTTTCTGAACGGGGTTGCAGATGAGCCCGGGAGCAGAAACTCCGCTTCCGGTTTAAGGCGATTAACTCGGGGTAACTCCTTGGGTGAAAAAAATAAAAGATAAAAACTACTACAGTGACAGATCGTACTAATTCATTATTTCCACAATTTTTGGAATGGAATCATTTCTGTATAATTTGATAGTAAATGGTTTGTCTTCAACCAAAAGTATAGCCTGCAGATCTGATCTCAATGTGACAACATGTCACATGGTTGCGCTGACACATCAACCATGTGATGTCCCTATTGATACGGAGAACAAGAAGAAAAGTTGGAATGGCGGACCTGTGATGCGGCGCATCCACAACGCCAATTTAACCATGCTCAATAATGCATAACTGACCACTTGGTGTACTTGATGGCTTGATTCTCTGTGCTTAAGTTAACTGCCAACAAACATTTTTCTGAACTAATTATAGTTTCTGTCAACCTTCAGTGCTATACTAAACTGTAAAATGGCACACATGCAGAGCAATTATAGATACTTTGAAACATAGAGCCACTAAAACAGTGGGGATCTGAACAAAAAACAGTGTGATTTGTATGCTGATCCATTCAAAATTGATGCTCTTATGGTTTGGAGTTTTGGACTAATGTAAACTACTCCCTCCGTTCCTAAATATAGGTCTTTCTAGAGATTCAATAAGTGACTACATACGGAGCAAAATGAGTGAATCTACACTCTAAAATATGTCTATATACATCCCTATGTGGTAGTCCATTTGAAATCTCTAAAAAGACTTATATTTAGGAACGGAGGGAGTATGAATTAGTAGCTATCAGCACAATATTACTGTGAAAACGACCAACTGTACCATCAGTACAATGAACCTGGACATCGGTCTGCTAGGAACGTGTCTAGGTTCACCAAATCTGATATTCAGCAATGGTACATCACAAGAATATCCTGCAGTGCCAATAATTGAGGGCCCCTATTTATCATGCTCTGCTTACAAAAACTAGCAGAATGGCTCCAGGAAAGCCATAGACACATGTAATTCATCATTGTGGCTAACGATTTACCTGTGTCGATCAGTCAAATCTATCATCTCTATAGCATTTCTTTCCACATTCAGAATGGAAAACATATATCCTCAAAATTCACAGACCTGCACTAGGTGCTTACCATTCATAGCTCCCTGGGTGGTAGGGAGAAACCCCATGACCAACCACCAGTGGCTTCTGATCCTCAGGAATCTGTTGCAGGGACGTTTTCCTCGACGGCAGAAGGTACTGCAAGCTCTTCCGGATGTCTTCATGCTGTTGCTGCTGGTGTAGTTGTTGCTGTTGCTCATCACTTGTTGTCGGGCGTAGGAGTGGCTTGACAAGATTAGAGATGATTTCAGGGGCGTACAAGAGAATTTTTTTTGTTACTGATATAAGATAAGCAGAGTATATTATGCGCTACATTGTCCCAGATAAACTTTTGGGAGGTCCCTGCACAGAAACATGTAAACGGACAAATACCAAACAAGATAGAAGAGTTAAACACACCTTTTCCTGCATACTAATGCAAGATGCATGACTGCGATTCATAGTCGATCGGAGTGTTTGCCTGATAAAACTTACATGCACAGAGAGACCCGAGTACCTGGCATGGTAGTGTTAAATACCAGGAACAGAACATCATGTGATTGATCTAGCTAGCAGTCAGTGGGAAGCAGCAGCAGCATGAATCCAAGATTAAAAATTGGGCCTTAGATGGGATCGATGTAAATAAGACAGAGGGAAGTAACTGGATTTACCTGTGGAGTTGGGGTGGCTGTTGCCCCTGCCGTCGCTCTCGTCACCGTCGTTGCTCTCGATGATGATTGATAGGCTCTTCATCTTCTCGCTTGCCGCCTCGCGCAGAGCATGGGAGGGGAGAGAAGACAGAAACGGGTGCCTGGTTGATTGCTTTGCTTTGGCTGGTTTATATAAAGGACGTACTATTCGAAAATTTCTAACTTTCACCGTAAGGAAACCAAAAAACTTTGACTGTCTATATATCCATAATACTCCGTTCCGAAACTCTAAACTCTAGACAAAAACCTTCGTTCCGAAAAAAGATGAGCTTACGATTATTCAAAATTTTCTAACTGTGAATGCCGGTCTTTAAAAGGAAAAACATTGGCCGGCTGGCTGGCTATCTGTCGACACATAAAAACATTATTGCAACAAAACAAATAAAGATTCTTTTAAACACGGTTCTCGGAGCAAAAATAAAAACCCACTCAACAACAACAACAACAACAACAACAACAACAACTAGCTCGTGGCTCGATGGTTGGTTGTGGCAGTGGCCACCCAGCCCGCCCAAGATCGATCCCGGGGATCGATGTGGGTGTCTCACCCGGGGTATTTTCCTCTTGCTGGTACCTAACACGTCGATGGGCCACAGGGAGGACGACATACCCACCGTTCACTGAGTCGGATGGCTTCGGAAGTTTCTCAAGTCATGTCGCGTGTGTATAGGCCGTAGATCTTGGTAGGCGCATAGCGGGTGTGTGTAGTAGTGTGCGTGTGTGCATGTGGTGTGTGTTGTGCGTCTGTTCGGGTTCTACAACTAGTATCCATGTGACTGAGGCTCAAAAAATAACAACTAGCTAGGCGGTTGATGCTGAAACAAGAGGTGCATATATATGTTGGGGTGGGCCAGACAACCATCCACTCGGGTTGGGGATACAGGGGAGGTTGCAAAGATAGTGGGGCGATAGCGGGGTGGGCCAGACATCCATCCACTTGGGTTGGGGATACAGGGGAGGTTGCAAAGATAGCAGGGTGTAGATGATGAAACAGCTGTCAGGGTGGTAGATGATGAAACAAGATAGCGCCTTCAAGCTGTGGCAGTTTTTTTTTTGAGAAACTGGCAGGAGCGCTGCCTTTCAATTTTAAAGAAAAGAGGGTGTTACAAACGGTTTACACAAGGCTTTTTCCTATAAGAGTCGGGAGGTAGGGTAGTCTCCCAACAACAGCGGCATGCGGACTACTCGTGAATGAGAAAGCAACTAGATCTATGCAAGAGAATATTTATCACGGCTAGGTGGGCGACTTCTCGGTAGGTCATCCTCTTGCCGATGAAAACCCGGTGGTTCCTCTCCTTCCAGATGTTCCAGAGCGAGTAAATCATGGCACCACTACGCTCCCGCACGCTCCGTGCTGAAACACTGGCAAGGATGCCCTCCCACCACGAGTTGATGGAGCTTTCGTCGTCCGGTGGGCTCGGGTTAGGCATTCCCTCGGCGGCATTGACGGTCCTCCAAACTGCCTGCGAGAAGGGGCAATCTCCACAGAGATGAGCGATAGTCTCATCGGATGACATGCAAAGGCGACACATTGGATTGTGGAGCCATCCACGAATTGCCAGGTTTTCCGCCGTGAGGATTCTTCCATGTAGGACAAGCCAGGCGAAGAGCTTGCATTTGGGGGTGGCTTGTGTTTTCCAAACCTTAGTAGAGCGAGAAGGCACCAGGCGACCAGAGAAGTGCATATGGTAGGCAGACTTGGTGGAGTAGTCCCATGAACCCGTCCAGTTCCAGCGGATGGAGTCTGGGCGGGAGGGGTCAATGCCGGTGGTCTGCAGAAGCTGCCAAATGTCAAGAAATTCGCAGAGCTAGACGGCGGTGCTCAACTAGGCAATGGCACTAATCCAGCGATCTCCTTCTAGATCCTGAAAGACCGTCCTATTCTTTCTTGTAGCAATCTTGTAAAGCTCAGGGGCACATGTGCACAGTGGAGAATCTCCTATCCATTTATCCTTCCAGAAACTGGCACGCTTCCCATCTCCGATGGTGATAGTAGTAGAGGCCCGGAATAGCGCCATGTCAGATTCAGTGCAGGGCAGATCAGTGACCACCCATGGCCGGTCGGGGTCCGCCCACTCATACCAAGGCCATCTCAGCCGCAAGGCACGGCCAAAACGCTCCAGATCAGCCACCCCGAGACCACCCAAGCTTTTGGGGGTGCAGACCATTTTCCAATTGACTAGGGAGCGCCCACCGCTGGGATTCTCATTGTCATCAGCACACCAAATAAAATTCCGAGCCAGCTTGTCCATCTTCTTGAGCGCCCATTTTAGCAGGGGGATGACCGCCGCATGGTAGGTGATGGTAGGAGTGAGGACTGATTTCGTCAGGTCTACCCGGCCAGCCCACGTAAGGTTTCTTCCCTTCCAGCCCGGGATGCGAGCGCCGAACTTGTCGATGAGAGGTTGCAAGTCCACCTTCCGGAGGCGCCGGATGTGCAGGGGGGAGACCGAGGTACTTGCCGGGGAAGGTGACCAGCTTAGCCGGGAAGACCGATAGAGTGTCCACCAGGTGAATCTGCTCGCAGCGGATGGGGAAGACTTCAGTCTTTACTAGATTTGTTCTTAGTACAGTGGCTTCGGCGAATACATCCAGGATGTGACAGATGGCCAGTAACTCCTCGTTGTTCGGGTTGGCGAAAATTCCGGCGTCATCAGCGTATAGGGAGGTTCTAAGCCTGGCGGTGTGAGCCTGAACTGGCTTGAGAACCCCCATATCCGTAGCCATGCTGAGGATCCGTTGCAGAGGGTCAATGGCGAGGATGAATAGCATGGGGGATAGCGCGTCCCCCTTGTCGAAGCCCCCTAGCATGGTGGAAGGGGAGGCCCGGCCTCCCGTTCAGAAGCAGCCGGGAAGTGGAGGATGACAATGACAAGGAAATCCAGTCACGCATCTTCTGACCAAACCCCAGGGCCTGCATCACCTCAAGCAGATACGGCCAATTTACAGAGTCGAATGCCTTAGATATGTCAAGCTTCAGGAAGAGAATGCCTTAGAATGCCCAGTCCCATCCTGGGTCATCTTGGAAAAGTCAGTTGGGTGGATCTGAACCTGCTTGGAGGTAGCTCCTCTTCCTATTTGTCCGACTGAAAAGCCAAGGACGAAGAACCTTTCTTGCTTGGAGGTAGCTCCTCTTCCACAGTCTGCTTGATGATGTCAAACTCAGCTGCGGTGACCTGGGACTCGGCGAGGTCGACACTTGCAGCACCGCACTCGTGGGATCACTTAAAGTTGCCGCTTACCGCGATGACTCCCTTTGGACCCGGCATCCTTAGTTTCAGGTACACGTAACATGTTCGAGCCATGAACTTATCATAGCTGGGACGTCCCAAGATGGCATGGTACACGCCCTTAAAAACTATGACCACAGCGGTGTGGGTTTGAGTCCGGATGTTTTCAGGGGTACCGAAAGTGACTTTTAGAGTGATTTGCCCCAGCGGTAGGGCCTTCTTGCCCAGCACAATCCCATGGAAAGATTTGTCGCTAGGCCTGAGTCGAGACCAAGCAATTTTCATGGCATCCAAGGTCGCAACGTAGAGAATATTGATTCCGCTCCCATCGTCCATGAGGACTTTGGAGAGTCGGAAACCTTTGACATGTGGGTCGACCACCAAAGCATATTTTCCTGGGTGGGCTATGTGGTCATGGTGATCTGAGCGGTCAAGAATTTGGCTCTCAGACCATGGTAGGGATGACCGTGTTGACCTCGTGGGAGGTGAGCTTCTGACACTGCTTCGACTTGGATCCACGGAAGATCATCAAGCAACCAATCAGGTCTGGGAACTTGTCAAGCGCACCACCCTCCGGACGGGGCGCCTACTTGTTTGGGCTGGGATCGGAAGACTGGGATGCAATAATTTTTTTCAACTAGCTGCATTCACGAGTGGTATGCTCGGCATTTTCACCATGGAAGATGCACTTCCCGTCCATTATGTCACTGTACGTGGGTTTGCCACATTTGTTATGCCACTGATTGGGACGCTGATTAGAGCGCTCGGATACTGCGACGAAGTCACCTCCACCGCTGCATTAGCCACCTTTGTGCTTGCAGTTATTGTTCTTGTTATTTTTCTTAGATGACACGGCCGGCACTGTCCTTAGGCTTGGACGACTCGGGGTTGGGCTTGCCCTTCCCTTTGGGATCCTTTGCCTTACTACGCATGGCCTCCTCACCGGTAGCATAGTTGTTGGCCACGTCGAAGAGCTCACTCATGGTTCGGGAACATGTGTGTCCAATCTTATGAGTGAGGGCCTCATTCTGGACGCCTTTAGAGAAAGCAGAGATGACCTCTGGCTCGGTGATGTCCGTCAGGGAGTTCTTTTTTTGGGAAAAGCGCTGGATGTAGTCCCTGAGAGACTTGACATCATTCTAAGTGCAAAGCGCAAGGTCCCATGCGTTCCTGGGCCTCTTATAGGTCCCCCGGGGTGCCTTGAATCTTTTTGTGCGCCTCAGCCTCCGGGGTGCCTTGGGGGAGAGTGAGATTCTCCACCATCACCGCCACATCGACGATATTATGAGACGAAGTGGCAAAAACCCGGACTCCATCTGTCTCACACATCTGAAGCACGTAATGGATGGTGTGTTGGGTTCAACCCCATCTCCCGGCAAGGCCGTTCCCCGGCAAGGCCACTCCCGGCAACCCCTGTGTATAGCTGTGCACAGGGTGGCCCCGTGTAAGGCCCCATGTGCGGCACACATGTGGTGACTCGTTTCACACGTCTTGGCTAAGAAAGTCTTGACGCAAGACGTGCGTAGCAGTAGGAATAGTGACACTCTCTGCTGCGTAGAGAGAGAGGTCAAGTCTAGGAGTAGATAATTGTTTTTCTATTACTCTGTACTGAACATAAATATCAATGGAACGCTCACTGTGAGAGTAGCAAAAAATATCCCAGTTCACTTATTCGTCTTCATCGCTCCCTCCCCTGCTTCGGCTCCTCTTCTTCGTTCCCGACGGAGAGCACTTGATTTGGGCTGCCAATTGGTATCAGAGCAGCGGGTTGAATATGTCGTAGCTTATGCCGAAGGACGGCGTAGCCGGTGGCTCCAAGATGGCCGAGGAAATCTTGGCTGAGGAGACGCATGCGGCTGACGCACTCGCACTACGGGGAAGGCCTGGAGGTGAGCTGGGCGCACCGCGCTCCGTGCGCAACGTGGGTATGTCCATCACCTCCTTCCCTCTCCTCACGCACATCAACTATCCCAGTTGGTCGCTCCTGATGAAGGTCATCATGGAGGCGCGACATATGTGGAAAGCCGTGGAGACCGGCAATGTCAAGTACGCTGAGGACCGGCTGGCGATGGAGGCAATCTTCCACTCCGTCCCACCGGAGATGGTGCCCACCCTTGGCGCCAAGAAGACAGCCAAGGAGGCATGGGACACCATCAAGGTTATGCGCATCGGCGTAGAGCGCGTGCGATAGTCGAAGGCTTAGACCTTGCGCCTCCAGTACGAGGAGATCCGGTTCAAGACCGGTGAACTAGTGGACGATTTCGCCATGTGATTGCAGGGTCTCGTCACTGAGCTCGCAACGCTCGGGGATCCCATCGACGACAAAAGGATGCTTCTAAAGTTTCGCCGCGTCATCCCCAAGCAATACAAGTAGCTGGCCTGGTCCATCGAGAGCTTGGTGGATCTCTCCGCCATGAAAAACGAGGAACTGGTAGGCCAGATCAAGGTTGTCGAGGAACATGGCGATGACGCTGACGAACGTGCTGGCGACCATCTGCTGCTCATGAAGGAGCAGTGGAACGCGTGCCTGCAATAGCGCGGATACGACGACTCTTCCGGCAGTGGGGGAGGCACCTCCACGGGAAAAAGAACTCGCGGCAGAGGCGGAGGCCGCGCCCAGAGCAGGGGCGGCAACCGCGGGCGCAAACCAGGCCAGCCCTAGCAGCATGGCGGACGTGCGCATAGTTCCGACAGTGGTGATGACCGGAACAAGTGCCACTACTGCAGCATGCCGGGTCACTGGACCCGCGAATGCTGCAAAAGGATAGCCGACGAGGCAGCCGTGGCAACGGCGAACCTCATCCAGGCTGACGTTGGACGGTGGGCCGGTAATGATGCTGGCAAGTGTCGAGACCGTGCAGGAGAGCCCAGCGTCTCCTGTGAACACGGCCCCGACAACCACCTAGTCCGTGCAAGAGGCACGAAGCCCATCCACAGGAACCATCCCTTCAGTGATAGGCCACTCCCCGACAACTACGTTCTCGGGGCCTGTCGACTGGGAGGCGATGAAGGCACAGGCATGGGGAAGCCACATCCCGGCAACCGCATCCCTAGTGACGCAGGCCGGTACCCCGACAACCACGTCCCCGACGACGCTGGCTGTTGCCCTGGCAACGGAGGTCCCGACAATGTCAGACCCCGGCAAGACCGTACAAGAGGACACGACGCATCTAGTGGGCCACGTCCCGACTACGATGTTGGCGACCATCGAGTCCATGCAGGAACGCATGGAGATTCATGTCGGCCACACACCAACAACAAGGTGCTCAGGGTCAACCACGTTGGCGGGAGAGGGCCTCCCGTCAATAACATGTGCATGCGGCTTTGTCTTCCTCAACGAGGAGAGAGCCGTGACCACACCCAAGCTTGCAGGCGGCAAGCACGACGAGGGTTGGTTCCTCAACACCGGTGCCACAAACCACATGACGGGTTTTGTCAACGCGTTCGCGGAACTAGACCGCTCAATCACCGGGAAGGTGAGGTTCACCGACGGCTCTGTGGTTGACATCCACGGGCGCGGGACCATCGTCTTCACCAGCAAAGGTGGTGATCACAGGGCGTTCTTGGATGTCTGCTTCATCCCGGTGCTCAAGAGTAGTGTAGTGAGCCTCGGCCAGCTTGACGAGGGCTGGTTCGACATAAGCATCCACCATGGTGTGCTCACCATACGCGATCAGCAGAGGAGGCTGCTCATCAAGATAACCCGCTCACCGAATCGCCTCTATAAGCTCCTCTTCTGCACAGTACATCCTTGTGCATTGCCGTGGACCATGTCTCCGACGATTGGCATTGGCATGCACGCCTCGGGAACCAGCATTTCGACGGGTTGCGGAAGATGGCGCGCAGCGATCTCAATCCTATAGAATTAGAAAACTATAGATTTGGATCAAAGAGTGTTTGGAAAACAAACGAATTCTACCAAGATGTTTGAGTGGATGAAATTTTTTCCTCCAAAATAGAGTGCACATGAATCACAAGAAAAAAATTCCTAATCACATGAATCAGACGCCAGCGTAGAAAACAAATCCGAAGCTCAATTGGAGTTCAATTTAACTCATCTGCGAGCGAATGAATAAAGAAACCATGAGATCCAATCGGCCGCTGACAACGACGAGAGCATATGCATTTGGACGGATGGCAATCGATCAATCATGCAATGGGAGGTACTACTTATAATATTGCTAGCTGTTTCGTTGGGGGGGTTTCTTTCTACGCAGATCTCTGGAATAAAACTGTCTGCTTTTTTTTTACTGCTGTCGTTTGATCTGCGGCCAGAGTTTCCCCACCAATATTCCTGAAACAACGGTAATGATTAACTAGTGGTAGTGGGGTAGTACTAATCATAATGTTTCATTCGATGTTTGCTGCTAATCCATCCAACCTTCCCTGCAAACTGCCACAACTTGAAGGCGCTATCTTTTTTCGGGACGAAAGTTTTTGTTTTGAGTTCAGCGTTTTATATATTATTAATGGATATAGACAGTCGAAGTTTTTGGTTTCCTTACGGTGAAAGTTAGAAAATTTTGAATTGTACGTCCTTTATATAATATAAACCAGCCAAAGCAAAGCAACCATTACCAACCAGACCAGGCACCCATCTCTCTCGTCTCTAGTCTGTCCCCTCCCCTGCTTTGCGCCTGCGCGAGTGACACGCAAGATGAAGAGCTTGCTCGGGGAGGAGCGCAGTTTCTTCATTGAGAGCGATGACGACGACGCCGACGCTGACGCCGGCGGTGGCAACGAGGAGGACGACGGCTCGTCCTCGGACTCCTCGTCCTGCGCCGCTCCACGCGGCAGAGGCGACAGCCAACCCAGAGAGCTATGAATGGTAAGCACCTAGAACAGGTCTATGAATTTTGCGGATATATGTGTTTCCATTCTGATTGTGAAAAGAAATACTAGATTTGACGGATCGATAGATCCAACTATAAATTACATGCGTGTACGGTGTTTCTAGAGCCGTCGTGCTAGTCTTGGTGAGTAGAGCATGATATTCTTGTGATGCGCCATTGCTGAATATCAGATTTAGGGAACCAAGACACGTTCCTAGAAGACCAATGTCCAAGTTCATTGTACCGATGCCCCAGCTAGACGTTTTTCGCGCCGCAGCATCGTGCATAAATTTTCATGGATCAGTATACAAATCACACTGTTTTTGTTCAAATTCCCACTGTTTTGGTTGCTCCATGTTTCGAAGTAGTTGTACTTGCTCTGCATATCCGTGCCATTTTACAGTTTAGTCTAGCACTGAAGGTTGACAGAAACTACTAATTAGTTCAGGAAATTTCTGGATCAGCTCTACTTAGCCAAGTGAGCGCTGGCACTTTAAGCACAAAGAATCAAGCCATCAACTACAGCAAATGGTCAATTATGCATGATTGAGTGCGGTCCATTCACGTTGTTTATGCGCCTCGTCACAGGTCCACCATTTCGACTTTTCTTCTTGTTCTCCGCATCAATCGGGACATCACATGGTTGATGAGTCAGTTTACAGTTTAATAGAGCACTGAAGGTTGACGATTGGATCAGAACATGTTTGGATCAGATCTACTTAGCCAAGTGGGTTGCTGGCAGTTTAAAGCACAGATAATCAATCCATCACCCCCGCAAAAAAAAAAAAAAAAAAAGATAATCAATCCATCAAGTACACACCAAGTGATCAAATATGCACTATTGGGTTCTGTCTATTCGCGTTGTTGATGCGCCGCACCGCAGGTCCACCATTTCAATTTTTCTTCTTGTTCTCCGCATCAATAGGGACATCACATGGTTGGTGAGTCAGCACAACTAACCATGTCACATCGAAAATACATCTGCAAGCTGTACTTTTGCTTGAAGACAAACCATTTACTATCAAATTACACATAAATGATTCCATTACAGAAATTGTGGAAATAGTGAAGTACAAATATATCGCTGTAGTTTTTATCTCTTTCTTTTTTCACGCAAGGAGTTAACCCGAGTTAACCATAGAGCTTTTCTTTGTGTGAATCTATTTTAATTTTATCTGTAATAGAATTTCTGTTTTGTATGTCTAATTTCCTGTAACAAATCTATTATATGTATTATTAAAACAAGAGGCAAACAAGCCATCACGTTTGTCCACATGTGCTAAAATTATGTACTCCGTTGATCTAGAAATTAATGGTTATGATTAAAAGATCTAAAAGTTACGTACAACAATAATATGTACAGCTTTTAACATCAAACACCTACGGCCTACACCCACGTCAACGTTACAAGTGCTAAACATTGTATGTGTTTTGCCCCCCCCCCCCCCCTCAAAAAAACAACGTATACGTGTGCTGTAAAAAAATGTATATGTGTTAGTACCGGACACGAGTATAGCAAATCAATCAGGCTCAGGCCGGATTGATGTTGATGATGTCAACGGACTGAAAAAATAGTAAATAGGAGCCGATTACTCTATTGCTCTAGCTCTCCCTTGGAATCGGCTGACCCATGCGTTTGTTTTGATCAATGCCCATTAGCATTTGACGAATCCACAGTGGATGTAAAAATTCATATTTTTCACTAAACAAAAAATTAATTGGTATAATCAGTTAACTATATTTTTATTTTTATTTTATATAATAGATGTTTTATCACTAATACATTAATTCATCGCTAATAAATATTAAAGAACTATTTTTTTGTAAGTTATATAAAAAATCATATTAGGTGAATAAATAATCAACTCTTTTTATATGAAACTTGAAATAATAAATAAAAGAAAATTAGAGAATTAGTTTTTCTTTGAACACTGCATAGAGTCGACAAGTAGATATAGCTATTTTTCATAGTATTGAAATAGAAATTAGCACTTGAGTTCACATACGAAATTTAATCTATAACAACGTAGACATAGAAAAAACAGTTAGCTTTTTTATTTCCATCCGACGACATGAAATATGTAGCGATCGAAGAAATGTTCCAGGTCAACATGCTTAAGATGTTCTCTAACTCTGTTCGTTAGTATATGCACAAGTGTCTAGATTGATCAAGTTAATTAAAACAATATCATTTTACCTGTAATGGTTTTTCCATAAAACTACAATATATAATTTATCCAAGCATGAGTGGTCAAAGATGCATTCTACAACGTAGAGGCCGTGTCAAAAAAAAGACATTATAGTAATATGTAGTAATCTAGCTGCACAAATGCGTGGGTCACATTGCTAGCGAAGAACCTGCGTGTTTGCGTTAAGGCTAGAGTTATGACCAGAGTGCACATGCAAGATAGAAATTGTGGACCATCATTTTTTTAATGAAAACACACTAACATTTGCATTGACCTCTTCTTCTTCTTTTTTGAGGAAAGAACCTCAGATCTATTATAAAGCCTAGAAAATGATTCAAAGCAACCTGCAAGATAAATAAATTACAAAGAAGTCCCTAGGACACCTCTCGACCCCACTCGCCGGAGTGAAGAGAAGGCACGCCACTGCCATCGCCGCTTCGCAACATCGCTGGCTGAACACATCACATGCGGCCAGTCTTCAAGCAAGCACCCCAGCGGAGAGAACGTTGTCCCCAAGGCCTCACAAAGAACCAAGATTCTTCTGATTACAGAGCCGGCGAAGCCTCCTATCCTACCACCGATGGCGTCGAGCAGCACCGCCACCCGCAATGCCTCCCCAAAAGCCGAAAGGGAAGCACCACCTCCATCACAGTAGCTCCCTGACCCCACATCGCTGCAGGAGAAAACACCGATGCTATGACAGTAGGGTCGGAGGAACCAGAGCTCACCAGGCTCAGTCGTCGGCGTCGCCTCGCCAACCAGCTAGAGCAACCAAAAACTCATCCTATCCGCAGATCGACTAGCAGCAAAAGCCACCTGCTCCCCTACACACCCCACGCTAGAGAGGGGATGGAGCAGTGGCAGCCTTATTTCCTCCGACGGGGCCTCCTCCTCAACAGCGCCATCGGCCATCACCCCTACTATCCACACCCTATATACATGCCAGGTCGAGATCCGTAGTTCCCCCACCTTCCCACCGCCAGTGCGGCCGACGGAGCGGGAGGGAACCGGCGGATTCGCCGGCGGTCGCGGTTGGAGCCGAAGCGCCTCGGAGATCACCTTCATGGCACTGTAGCAAGTGGGAAAAGTGAGAGTGCCCACTGACTGACTGACTCTGACCTATTCTTTCACGGACTAATTATTTTTAGCTTTCTAACTAATATTTGAATGTCTGCCTTTGCAAATATTCGGTGCATTCTTATAATTTTACATACTGTGTCAAATCTAATTTTCTGAAATGACATACCATAGCAATTCCCATGAAGCAATTCCTTTTCTTTCAGAAAAAATGAAACAATAGCAGCGTCACATCAATAATGCCATCATCTACAAATAAAAACACACATTGTAACATCTTGGCAGCATGATCTGGCCACCAAGAGCATCGATCCCCTTCGAAGCTTTAGCCATGCACGGGCAGGCAACTCGGTTTGGTACAGGCACTTCCCTTGGTCATGTATATGGGCAGGCCACTAAGATTTGATACAACAACCTCGATCTATTTTCCTTCTCAGAGCAAGTGGAGGTGAGAAAGCGGATGAGTTTTCCCTCTCAGAACAAGAGACGTACACACGCTGGGATGGGTAGCACGTTGACCCATGGTTAACCTGTTGTGAATCGTGAGGGGTGAAAAAGAATACAAGCCTTTGTACGGATTAGGACAAGTAGTAAAATAAGAAAAAAAATGGAGGGGTAAACTAAAATAATAGATGAAGATAATTGAAACAAAAAAAAACGTATGAAGCTTAAAAAATTGCATACATTATTTTGCAAAAATATACAATATATCAAAATCTAGCCGCACAATTACGCGGGTACACTCGCTAATTTCATTGAACCTAAAGAATACTTGTTCGTCATGGATAAGTCTTAGAACTCTTATGACAAAATGCTCTTGTTACTCAGCTCACTGCTCCCATTTGTTTCTAATATGCAGGAATAAATGTTCTATGTGGTGTCAGAATCCTATCAACGCCGTATGCCATCAAACAAGGGGGCTGGCTCGGCCTGGTGATACTAAGTGTATTTGCTCTGCTCGCATGGTACACCGGTGTACAGCGCCGTTGCCTAGATAGCAAGGAGGGCCTTCAGACCGTATATCGGTCATGCTGCGTTTGGCACCACCGGTCGCATAGCCATCTAGGTAAGATTAGGATCTCCTCCAGATGATGATTACCTATTAACATGTTCTTCAGTCTGGGCAGATTTCAATCAAGTAATGTTGTTGTGCTGACATTTTTTTCCTTGTGCGTGGCTTCACTATCTGCAGATAATCCTGTATGTGGAACTGTATGTAAGTACTCAGTACCAACCAGCCATTTCAATCAGAATTGCTACTTGCTTTCAGAAGAGTCACAACATTTAAAAGAATTTGCCACAAATTAATTGATCCTTGATCTATTGTTGCAGGCCTGCTGCATCGAGTATTTGATTTTGGAAAGCGACAATTTATCATAGTTGTTCCCCAATGTACACCTAACCATTGGGAGCTTGACACTGAACTCGCCCGTATTCTTCGCAATCTTGACCACCCTTGTTGTCATGCCGACCAATTTGCTCCGTGACCTTACCTGTCTGAGCTATATTACAGGTCTCTATTCACTTGTTTCTTCTATTTTCATCCTGCGCCTTGGTCTAGGTCTATTTAAACAATTACTGACATATATTTGAAAAAACTAACGGTTTGTTCGTATGATCTGCATGTAGTTCAACTATATCCCGTGCCGTGTATATGTATCACTTATCATTTCTCATGACGTTGTTGTGTCTATACTTTGTAGCTGGAGGTGTGGTTGCATCAATCCTTGTTGTCTTCTGGTTATGCTGGATTGGTGTTGTTGATCATGTTGGCTTCGAGAACAAAGGGACTATGTTAAACCTCCCGAGAATTCCTGTCGTGATTGGACTGTATGGTTATTGCTACTCGGGGCATGGGGTGTTCCCACACATCTACTCTTCTCTGAAGAATCGCAACCAATTTCCTTCCATTCTTTTCACCTGGTAAATTAGCTACTCTGGGACAACCTATATGCAGTCCATCCATGTTCCATATCATATTTTTTTTGGAAATTCAGCACTAAGATTTGGTTTGTGCTTCTTTAATTTCAGCATTGGTTTTCTACCATTTTGTTTACTACCACCACTGTGATGGGATACAAAATGTTTGGTGAATCCACGTAGTCTCAGTTCACCTTCAACTTACCAGAGAATTTGGTGGTTTCCAAGATCGCCGTTTGGGCTACGGTAAATTGCTGTTGTCTAGACTATCTCAGATAGGAGGTGCCTTCATTCTATGTCATGTTGACTTAGCCCCTGACTTTTGTTGCAGGTGGCAAATCCAATAACCAAATATCCTAGGCTTGTCAAAATAAAATTGAAAGGGGATATTAATCTCAAAATGAAACATAGAGAAATTATGTTCATGTAGCTATTCACATAATAAGCTAAACAAATATCCATGTAAGAAAAATATATTTGTTAATATGTAATCATCATCTGGATAATTTTTTTTCTTGCATGGATATTTGTAAGATATTTGACAAGCCAAGGATATTTGGTTATTGGATTTGCCACTCACAACAAAAGTCAGGAGCTAAGTCAACATGATTTAGAATGAAGGCACCTCCTATCTGAAACGGTATAGACAACAGCAATGTTCCATAACCCAAATGGCGATCTTGGAAACCACCAAATTCTCTGGTACGTTGAGGGTGAACTGAGACTCCATGGATTCACCAAACATTTTATATCCCATCACAGCGGCAGTAGTAAACAAAATGGCAGAAAACCCAATGCTGAAATTAAAGAAGCACAAACCAAATCTTAGTGCTGAATTTCCAAAAAAATATTGATATGGAACATGGATGGACTGCATATAGGTTGTCCCAGAGTAGCAAATTTACCAGGTGAAAAGAATGGAAGGAAACTGGTTGCGATTCTTCAAAGAAGAGTAGATGTTTGGGAATACCCCGTGCCCCGAGTAGCAGTAAACCAAACAGTCCAATCACGATAGGAATTCCCGGGAGGTTTAGCATAGTCCCTTTGTTCTCGAAGCCAACATGATCAACAACACCAATCCAGCATAAGCATAAGACTACATGGATTGATGCAACCACACCTCCAGCTACAAAGTATAGACACAACAACGTCGTGAGAAATGATAAGTGATACATATACACGGCACGTGATATAGCTGAACTACATGCAGATCATACGCTCAAAATGTGAGTTTTTTCAAATATATGTAAACAATTGTTTAAATAGACCTAGGCCAAGTGCGCAGGATGAAAATAAAAGCAACAAGTGAATATAGACCTGAAATATAGCTCAGACAGGTAAGGTGACAGAGCCAAGTGGTCGGCATGACAACAAGGGTGGTCAAGATTGCCAAGAATACATGCAAGTTCAGTGTCAAGCTCCCAATGGTCAGGTGTACACTGGGGAACAACTTTGATAAATTGTCACATTCCAAAATCAAATACTCGATGCAGCAGGCCTGCAACAATAGATCAAGGATCAATTAATTTGTGGCAAATTCTTTTAGATGTTGTGACTCTTCTGAAAGCAAGTAGCAATTCTGATTTAAATGGCTGGTTGGTACTGAGTACTTGCATACAGTTCCATATACAGGATTATCTGCAGATAGTGAAGCCACACACAAGGGAAACAAAGTCAGCACAACAACATTCCTTGATTGAAATCTGCCCAGACTGAAGAACAAGTTAATATGTAGTCATCATCTGGAGGAGATCCTAATCTTACCGAGATGGATATGCGGTCGGTGGTGCCAAATGCAGCATGACCGATATCTGGGTATGTCTGAAGGCCCTCCTTGCTATCTAGGTAACGGCGCATCAGTACACCGGTGTACCATGGAAGCAGATCAAGTACAATTAGTATCACCAGTCCGAGACAGCCCCCTTGCTTGATGGCATACGGCGTTGATAGGATTCTGACACCACATAGAACATTTATTCCTGCATATTAGAACCAAATGGGAGCAGTGAACTGAGTAACAAGAGCATTTTATGATAAGTTCTAAGACTTATCCATGACGAACAAGTATTCTTCAGGTTCAATGAAACTAGTGGGTATACCCGCGTAATTGCGTGGCTAGATTTTGATATATTGTATATTTTTGTAAAATGATTTGCTTTTTTTTACTTTGTTTTAATAATCTGAATTTGCATTTTCTTTCCTGTGACATTGTATGAAAGTTTATAGTTATCGTGTATTGAACACCTACGTATGCATTTTTTTAGCTTCATATGGTTCTTTTTGTTTCAATTATCTTCATCTATTATTTTAGTTTACCCCACCATTTTTTTGTTTTTTTTGTTTCAGTACTTGTCCTAATCCGTATAATGGCTTATATTCAATTTCACCCCTCACGATTCACAACAGGTTAACCATGGGTCAACATGCTACCCATCCCAGCGTGTGTACGTCTCTTGTTCTGAGAGGGAAAACACATCCCCTTTCTCTCCTTCACGGGCTCTGAGAGGGAAAATAGATCGAGGTTGTTGTACCAAATCTGAGTGGCCTGCCTATACATGACAATGGGGAGTGGCTGTACCAAACCGAGTTGCCTGCCCGTGCATGGCTAAAGCTTGGAAGGGGATGTTCTTGTTGGCCAGATCATGATGCCAAGATGTTTCAATGTGTGTTTTTACTTGTAGATGATGGCATTATTGGTGCGATGCTGCGATTGTTTCATTTTTTCTGAAAGAAAGGAATTGCTTCATGGGAATTGCTATGGTATGTCATTTCACAAAATTAGATTTGACACAGTATGTAAAATTATAAGAATGCAACGAATATTTGCAAAGACAAACCTTGAAATGATAGTTAGAAAGCTAAAAATAATTAGTCTGTGAAAGAAGAAGTCAGAGTCAGTCAGTCTGTGGGCACTCTCACTTTCCCCACTTGCTACAGTGCCATGAAGGCGATCTCGGAGGCGCTTCGGCCACAACCGTGACTGCCAGCGAATCCACCAGTTCCCTCCTCCTCCGCTGGCCGCGCTGGCGGCGGGAGGGTGGGGGACCGACGGATCTCGACCTGACATATATATAGGGTGTGGATAGTAGGGGTGCTGGCCGATGGCACTATGGAGGGGAAGGCCCTGTTGGAGGAAATAACGCTGCCACTGCTCCATCCCTTCTCCGGCGTGGGGTGCGTCAGGTAGCAGGTCGCTTTTGTTGCTCGTGGATCTACGGATTGGGCGAGCTTTCGGCTGCTCTTGCTGGTCGGCGAGGCGATGCCGGTGACTGAGCCTGGTGAGCTTTGGTTCCTCCGACCCAACTGTCATAGAATCGGTGTGTTCTCCTGCAGCGATGTGGGGTCAGGGAGCTGCTGTGATGGAGGTGGTGCTTCCCTTTAGGCTTTTGGGGAGGCGTTGCGGGTGGCGGTGCTGCTCGACGCCATCAGTGGTAGGATAGGAGGCTTCGCCGGCTCTGTAATCAGAAGAATCTTGGTTCTTTGTGAGGCCTTGGGGACGACGTTCTCTCCGCTAGGGTGCTTGCTTGAAGACTTCCCGGCCGCCTGTGATGTGTTCAGCCGGCGATGTTGCGAAGCGGCGATGGTGGCGGCGTGCCTTCTCTTCACTCAGGCGAGTAGGGTCGAGAGGCATCCTAGGGACTTCCTTGTAATTTCTTTATCTTGCAGGTTGCTTTGAATCATTTTCTAGGCTTTATAATAGATCTGAGGTTCTTTCCTCAAAAAAGAAGAAGAAGAGGTCAATGCAAATGTTAGTGTGTTTTCATTAAAAAAATGATGGTCCACCATTTCTATCTTGCATGTGCACTCTGGTCATAACTCTAGCCACAATGCAAACACGCAGGTTCTTCGCTAGCAATGTGACCCACGCATTTGTGCAGCTAGATTACTACATATTACTATAATGTCTTTTTTTTTTTGACACGGCCTCTACATTGTAGAATGCATCTTTGACCACTCATGCTTGTATAAATTATATATTATAGTTTTATGAAAAAACCATTACAGATAAAATGATATTGTTTTAATTAAATTGATCTATCTAGACACTTGTTCATATACTAACGACAAGAATTAGAGAACATCTTAAGCATGTTGACCTGGAACATTTCTTCGGTCACTACATATTTCATGTCGTCGGATGGAAATAAAAAAGCTAATTGTTTTTTCTCTATGTCTACGTTGTTATAGGTTAAATTTCGTATGTGAACACAAGTGCTAATTTCTATTTCAATACTATTAAAAATAGCTATATCTACTTGTCAACTCTATGCCGAGTTCAAAGAAAAAGTAATTCTCTTATTTTCTTTTATTTATTACTAGAACTATGCATGTGCGTTGCAATGTGATATAAATCTTCTAGTACGTCGGCTTGTGATTTACCTGTCTATAATAATGCGATTGCGTAAATAAATGATCATCAATTTCTGTCCATGAATTACCTTATATTTTGATCCAAAGTTTGGTAAGTAAATTAAAGTGGAACTGGTTCAGAAGGTAAGTAAATTAAGTTGATTTATTATCATACAAGGAAGGTTGGACGAAGGGGTGGTGGAAAGAAATGTGAAATAGGAACCTTACGTTCTTTTTAATCTTTTATTTAGTTATTTATTATTTCAAGTTTCGTATAAAAAAGTTGGATTATTTATTCACCTAATATGATTTTTTATATAACTTACAACAAAAATAGTTCTTTAATATTTATTAGTGATAAAACATCTATTATATAAAATAAAAATAATAATATAGTTAACTTATTATACCATTTAAATTACTTTTTAGTGAAAAATATGAATTTTTACATCCACTGTGGATTTGGCAAATGCTAATGTGCATTGATCAAAACAAACGCATGGGTCAGCCGATTCCAAGGAAGAGCTAGAGCAAAAGAGTAATCGGCTCCTATTTACTATTTTTTTTCAGTCCGTTGACATCATCAACATCAATCCTGCCGGAGCCTGATTGATTTGCTATGCTCGTGTCCGGTACTAATACATATACATTTTTTTACAGCACACGTATACGTTGTTTTTTTCTGTGGGGTGGGGGGGGGGTGGGGGCAACACATACCATGTTGTAGCACTTGTAACGTTGACGTGGGCGTAGGCCGTACGTGTTTGATGTTAAAAGCTGTACATATTATTGTTGTACGTAACTTTTAGATCTTTTAATCATAACCATTAATTTCTAGATCAACGGAGTACATAATTTTAGCACATGTGGACAAACGTGATGGCTTGTTTGCCTCTTGTTTTAATAATATATATAATAGATTTGTTACAGGAAATTAGACATACAGAACAGAAATTCTATTACAGATCCAATTAAAATAGATTCACACAAAGAAGAGCTCTATGGTTAACTCGGATTAACTCCTTGCGTGAAAAAAGAAAGAGATAAAAACTACAGCGATATATTTGTACTTCACTATTTCTACAATTTCTGTAATGGAATCATTTCTGTGTAATTTGATAGTAAATGGTTTGTCTTCAAGCAAAAGTACAGCTTGCAGATGTATTTTCGATGTGACATGGTTGGTTGTGCTGACTCACCAACCATGTGATGTCCCTGTTGATGCGGAGAACAAGAAGAAAAATTGAAATGGTGGACCTGCGGTGCGGCGCATCAACAACGCGAATAGACAGAACCCAATAATGCATAATTGATCACTTGGTGTGTGCTTGATGACTTGATTGTCTGTGCTTTAAACTGCCAGCAACCCACTTGGCTAAGTAGATCTGATCCAAACATGTTCTGAACTAACTAATAGTTTCTGTCAACCTCCAGTGCTCTATTAAACTGTAAAATGACTCATCAACCATGTGATGTCCCTATTGTTGCGGAGAACAAGAAGAAAAATCAAAATGGTGGACCTGTGACGCGGCGCATAAACAACGTGAATGGACCGCACTCAATCATACATAATTGACCATTTGCTGTAGTTGATGGCTTGATTCTTTGTGCTTAAAGTGCCAGCGCTCACTTGGCTAAGTAGAGCTGATCCAGAAATTTCCTGAACTAATTAGTAGTTTCTGTCAACCTTCAGTGCTAGACTAAACTGTAAAATGGCACGCATATGCAGAGCAAACCAGTGGCGATTCTACCGTCCGGGATCCCTGGGCACATGCCCCGGCTCGAGCGCTGCAAATTTTACGAGCAGACCGATCACAATCGCTGATAACGTACGATGTACGATCCAAAATACAACAGCATCGTGATGAATTGTCTAGTTTCGTCTGTGCAACTCCAGGGTTGGAGGCGGCGGTCGGCGAGGTGGACTAGCGGAGGCACGGCGACCAGCAACACCACAACAGACGGTACATGGCCGGGCCTCCAATCAGGCTACGACCGCCTGATTGGAGAAAGTTGAGCAGGACTAGAGAAAGAAGGGGATTAAAATACTATATATATATATATATGCATGCATGTCACGTCATAGAAAAGGAAGGAGATTAAAATACTATAGTGAATAAAAATCAACATTTATTACCTCCTTATATAGCACTTATTGATTCGTAGAATAAATCACTAGGTATGTAAATACCCGTGTATGTTACGTAATTTCAGTAGTAGATATACACATACCAACCACATAATTGGGTATACACATATTCACACATGTACTCTTTTACATGGTACCTGCATATATATGTAATTCCGTTAGTTGGTATATGCATACCCGCATATTTACATAATTTCGTTAGTAGGTATATGCATACCCGCGTATGTATATAGTTTCGTTAGTAGGTATATGCATACTCGCGTACGTACATGATTTTGTTATTAGGTATATGCATATCCGCGTATGTATATAATTTCTTTACTAGTTAGAACCTAGAATAATTCATTGGATATATATATACCCGTGTATGTACATAATTTCATTAGTAGGTATATACATACCCGTGTCATGGATACCTTATGAAGGTATCAAATTTTATGTATACATGTATTTATCTGTGCGTAGAAGGTGCGCAAACCGGCGAGTCACATTTAGCGTACATACATATATACCTCAATCTAAAGAGGATGCATGTAAACATGTACATCTCTTTCCTTTTTATTCTGTTATTCTCTCTCCACATATTAATGTGTGTCTTAATTCTTTTCCAAACAATAAATGCAAATGTGTTAACATGCGACCTATTAAATGCTAGGTGCGTAGGCACCAAGGTGCCCCAAACAATTTACCTATATATATATATATAGAGAGAGAGAGAGAGAGAAATTCTATTCATCACACAGGGTGCATAATAAGTTATTCTTCACCCGAGGTAATTTTACGATTATTTCATAAATAAATTACATTTGAAATACAAATAATTACATTTATATTGATTCACTGCATAAAATTTTGCATAAGGAAAAAAATATAGGTCATAAACCAAAAAATTACATTTTATGTACGTTTTACACTATGTTTTTACATTTGTAATTTTATGAAACTTAAAATATTTTTTACGGCGATTATATATTTTCTTACGCTCTCTTTTTACGTCTGAAATAAGACAAAATTTACGGAACGTAAAATTACGGTGCATTAACATTAAAATAGAGGGGGGTGTAGACATCCAGGATGACGAATAGTCAATCCCTATATATATATATATATATATATATATATATATATATATATATATATATATATATATATACCTTAATAATAATATAAAGGGGCTATTGTTTCTTGCAGTACGTCACAGAAATTGCCCCCGAAGTTGCAAAATATTACACACCAATGCCATCTATAAGTGATAAAAAATGTTTCACACAAGGGAATCCCCCGCCTGGGCCGGCCCATGCAGTAGGGACCTTCTGTACTGCGCTCTGCGCGCTGGGAGAAGAAGCAGCGCGCCCGTTTGGGCCGGCCCATGTCCGGGCGGCTTGTTTATTAAATTTCATTTTTTTTATTTTTTCTTTTTCTTTTCCATTTTCGTTTTTTCTACCTTAAATAATTTAGGACTTAAAAAAAGTTCCAAAAATTAAAAAATTGAGAATTTGGAAATAAATTGGTTAATAAATGATAAAATGTTTGTGGATTCATAAAATATTCCCGATTTTATAAAAAAATGTTTGCTTATTCAAAAAATGTTCGGAAAATCAAAAAATGTTCGTGATTTTAAAAAGTTCATGTATTAAAAAATGTTAATGAAATTGAACAAAATTTCACCAATTCAAAAAATGTTCATGAATGAAAAAATATCCCAAAAATTCGAAAACTGTTTGTGACTTACAAAATAGTTTATTCATTCATAAAATGTTCGCTGATTCAAAAAATGATCATGCATTTCAAAAAAATGTTTGTGATTTTCAAATATTGTTCCACGAATTTCTAAAACAATGTTCATCCATTCTAAAAATGTTCGCCGATTCAAGAAAATTATTAAAAAAAGTTCACAATTTTTAAAAAATATTTACAAATATTATAAAATGTTCATGAATTCAAAAAATGTTCTTGATTTTAGAAAGTATTCGAAAATTTGTAAAAGTGTTCATGAATTTGAAAATCTTCACGGTTCCAAATATGTTCACAAGTTTAAGAAAGTATTCATGATTTCACGAAATTGAGAGTGATAGTGTATCTCGGTGATGCAGCAAAATGTGATCATGTCCATTGGAGATTATGAATTTTTTTCTTCCTTTGCAATGCACGGTCCCTTTTGCTAGTCTATACCTAATAATAAAGGGACTATTGCTTCTGGCGGTACGTCAAGGAAATTGTCCCCAAACTTAAAAAATAATACCCACCAATGCCACCTATAAGTGATAAAAAAACGTTTCACACAGGTGATACCCCGCCTGGGCCGGGCCATGAAGTAGGGATCACCTATATTGTGCTCTGCGCGCTGGTACAAGTCGCTGCGCGCCTGTTTGGGCCGGCCCATATCCGGGCGGCCTGTTTTTTAAATTTCCTTTTTTTTTCATTTTTGTTTTTTCTACTTTAAATAATTTGGGACTTTAAAAAATTTCCAGAAATTTTAAAAATGAGAGTTTTGAAATAAAATGTTTAATAAATAAAAATATATTTGTGGATTCAAAAAATATATTTGTATATTCAAAAAATATATTTAATAAATAAAATTCATGTATATAAATAAAATTTTCTTATTCATAAAAGATTCAAAATTTTGAAAATAAATGTTCAGGAAATCAAAAAATGTTCATGATTTTTTAAAAAGTTCATGTATTAAAAAATGATAATGAAATTGAACAAAATTTCGCCAATTTAAGAAATGTTCATGAATGGAAAAATATCCTAAAAATTCGAAAACTTTTCATGCCTTAAAAAATAGTTTATTCATTCATAAAATGTTCGCAGTTTCAAAAAATGATCATGCATTTCAAAAAATATTCGTTAATTCAAAAAAATGTTCATGAATTTCAAAAATTGTTCCACCAATTTCCAAAACATTCGTCCATTCTAGAAATGTTCGTCGATTCAAGAAAATTGTTAAAAAAATTCATATTTTTAAAAAAGTTTGCAAATAGTATAACATGTTCATGAATTCAAAAAATGTTTTTGATTTTAGAAAATGTTTGGATATTTGTAAAAGTGTTCATGAATTTGATAAATGTTCACAAGTTTAAAAAATGTTCATGATTTCACGAAATTTAGAGTGATATATACACACACACACACATGAAAATCGATAGAATAACCAAATACTCGATCGAGCCTGATGTCTGAACTGAATTTAGCTAGGAAACACACACAAATACAGTTGAAAGGAAAAAGAGAGAAGTCCACATTTCAACCCTCAACTAACCACGTGGTTTGATTTTCAACCCTGATCTCTAAAACCGGTCGAATTTCAACCCTCAACTTGTCACAGGGTCCAGATTTCAACCCTTGACTCAAGTTCGGGCTGGTCAAGCGGTTTTGACGCAGTCAAAGCTGACTGGGCAGCCCAGTTAGCATGCCAGGCACACATGGATCCAACCTTATCCCCATCTCTCTCTCTCGTTTGTTCAGTGTCTCACCCCCGACCCAAATCCACCCTGCCGCCGCCTGGGTCGGTAGGGACGCCGCCGCCCGCGGCCACAACCTCCTCGCCGGCGACCGGTAACCGGCCGCGCCGCCGTCTGGGACGCAAGGGACGCCCCCGCCTGGGATGCCGCCACTGCCTGAGACGCCGCCGTCCGCGGCCACCACCTCCACCGCCGGCGACCGGAAACCAGCCGCGCCGCCACAGCACGGCAAGTTTGCCCTCTCTTCCCTCCCTTCCTCCCTCTGTTTCCCTTAGGTTTTTGTTGCTGCTGCTAACCCTAGCCGCCGGCGAGCTGCTGCTGCTAGCTTGAGCTAGTTGTTGGTGCTGCCACCGCCGGCAAGCTGCTAGCTTGGGCTAGCTGCTGCTGCTGGTCCTGCCCTTGCACCCCTCGTTCATAGTGATTTTCCCCCTCTCTCTGTTGCTGAAACCCTAGTAATGATTTCTTCTTTTGTTTTTTCATCTCTTGTAGATTGAATGGATCCTCTGGATTTCTTTGTTGTGCGATTCCATTTCAATGGTGCATTTGTGCGTGAGGGTCAAAATTTGGAATATGTTGGAGGCAGCGAGGAAATTGCTCATGTCGAGCGGCGCAGTTTGTCCTTACGCACTCTCATTCTAAATCTGAAAGTGCATTACAGTGTTGCTCGACGAGGAGTAATCATGATGGTGCATTACAGAGAGCAACAAGAGAAGCCAAGGTGTGCCACTAGGGTTTCTAAGAGAGGGACAAAGATAAGATGCAGCATGTGCAAACAACATGGGCACAACAAGACATCATGCAAAGCAAGAAATGGCACAGGGAGTTCAAATACACTAACCCAGCAGCCTCCTATGCAAGGCCAAGGTCCTCCTAGAAGCAAAGCACCATCAGCTGCTTCCAAACAGCCTGCTACAAGCCAAACAGCAGCAAGTAGCCAAGCACCATGTGCTAGTCAAGGGCCAGATATGGTAAGCTATCCAGGAAATATGTAGGAACAAACCTGATTACACTATCATGTATATATAACTAACATTTGTCATTTTTCTTATAGCCTTCAAGGCAGAGCAGCACTAGGCAGAGCAAAAGGAAGGCCACAGAGGAAACGACGGCACCTAACCCAAAGAGAAGGGCGCCAACTCAAAGCAGCAGAAGGTCCAACAACTTCTCTGGAAATACAATTAATGTGCAAAGAAGCTCCAATGTTAATGTTAATGTATCTACTGGCAATTCTAGCGCTAGAGCTAGCAGCAGAGTTGTCAAGGAGAGTGGCAGTGCTAGTGCCAGGGGCAGGGGCACGAGCAAGCGCAAGTATGCGGGGATTCGAAGCCTGCTTGGATTTGACCGTTGAATCAGCTAGCAACATAGTTGTCTAGCATTGAACTTATGTGTGTATCAGACATATTGATGTATGTGAGACATCTATGTATTGTGTTTCAGATCACTTTTTTGTGTGTTTGAGATCACTTTTTTTCTTATGATGACAAAATGCTACCAAAATGCTGCCAAAATTTTGACCCAAAAAAAAGTGCCCAGAAAATTCTGAAAATTTGACACAACTACACTCATATGATGTATAGAATTCTGGGAAATTTTCAACTTCATTGGATTAACAGATTGAGAGAACCATCAAGTTTTCAAATTCAGCCACTATTCGGTCAAAAATTTGACCCAAAAAAAAAAGTGCCCAGAAAATTCTGAAAATTTGACACAACAACACTCATATGATGTATAGAATTCTGGGAAATTTTCAACTTCATTGGATTAACAGATTGAGAGAACCATCGAGTTTTCAAATTCAGCCACTATTCGGTCAAAAATTCGACCCGGAAAAAAAAGTGCCCAGAAAATTCTGAAAATTTGACACAGCAACACTCATATGATGTATAGAATTCTGGGAAATTTTCAACTTCATTGGATTAACAGATTGAGAGAACCATCGAGTTGGATCCATGTGTGCGTGGCATGCTGACTGGGCTGCCCAGTCAGCTTTGACTGGGTCAAAACCGCTTGACCAGCCCGAAACTGAGTCAAGGGTTGAAATCTGGACCCTGTGACAAGTTGAGGGTTGAAATTCGACCGGTTTTAGAGATCAGGGTTGAAAATCAAACCACGTGGTTAGTTCAAGGTTGAAATTTGGACTTCTCTCAAGAAAAAAAGCACACTAATTAAGGCCGTAGAAAACGTACAGGAATGGCAGAGTCTTGAGCTGCTCCACTGCACGTTCCATTGCCGGGTTAACTTCCTCACCACGAAGCTTGACCTCTTTAAGGCTCTCTAAGTTCTCGACACCGACAACGCTCATGTGATCTTCCCAGATACCAAACACCAACACGACCGTCTCCAGGTTTGTCATTGATCCTTTCTCGAAAGTGAGCACAGTGGGACACATGTCCACCTCCAGGATCCTCAGCGCCGGGAAGCTGTGTTCAGGGCGTGCAACCAGTTCTCCATGCTTGCACTCAAATCCCACCAATTTGACGCTCTGTAGGTTGGGAAACTTACACAAGACACAAAATAACTGGTCGCAGCCAGTTCTGTCCTTCGCACTTGAAACTTTGTGAGGTGTGTTAGTGATTCGATCCAGTCGGGCAGTTGGCTAATGCTGCCAGGCAAACTAAGGCATTGGAGGAATGGCGGTGGGGAGACGTCATGGAGAAAGTCCAAACTGCCTGATCGACAAAAATTTAGATTGAGCGATTGGAGAGCGCATGTCTTGCTCAGGGAGGAGGCAAGCGCACACAAAAAATCCGCTTTGAGCTCACCTTCGCTCATTATTTCGATGCTTAGCACCTGCAACTGTGGCAGCTCATCGATCTGTTGGGTAGCTTTAACGTTGTCGCCTATGAGAATTCCAGTGTCCACCTCTCGCAGTGCCTTCATGTTCCCTAGCCCTCGAGGCAGAAGGTAGCCATTGCACCTTAGGCACTCTAGTTTGCTCAACATTTTCACAGTTCGCGGCAGCTTTCTCCACCCGATGAGCATGTATTTTACATCAAGAATCTCCAAATGCTCTAGATTGCCAACTTTGCGAGGCATCCCACTAACGGTTGTACCCCTCAAGCTCAAGAACCTGAGAAGATACAGTCGGCAGACATCACTCATGTGCCTATTTCACAAGGCCAGGCAACCTTCTAGGTCAAGTACCCTCAACAATTTAAACTCGCCCAAACGATCTACCAGCTTGTCGAGGCCATCACGCGCAAATGTGGTCAGTGACCAAACATGTTTTACCTTCATTGACTCAACTTTCTCAGGCCCCTGATCATTATCATGGATGGAAAGGCGGCGAAACTTGTCATGTCCATGCGTAATTCCTCTATATTGCCGCCCTACCAAGCTAACAAAGTTAGAAACCTTGGATTTGGACACCATGACCTCAAGGATCATGTCATGCACCCGACACCTCTCTACCTCCACTGCCAAGGACACAAATTTGTCTAGTTGAATCATGTTCCTACTTATCAGCCCATTGAAGTATTATTCTGCAACCTCCAATAAAGCCAACCCGTGCTTGTCATTGACCAAACCTTTAGCAATCCATCTGTATAGCAGCCTATCCTTGGAAACCACATAATCCTCCGGGAAAATGCTGGGATACATCATGCAAGCCTTGAGATGATGTGGTAGGTAGTCATAGCTGAGTGTAATCAACTGCCTCATCCCCTTGAGTGTAGGGTGGCTCTGCATATGAGAACCAATTGATCTAGAAACTCTTTCCCACATGACTGTGTCCTCAGCCGATGTATAGCTTGCTAGAAGGCTAGCGATGCTAACGATGGCCAATGGCAACCCACCACATTTTTCAAAATCGTTTTCATGTGATCTTCCAGTCCATTGGGGTAAGTACCTTCCTCTACGGAGCCAAACACTCTTTTGACAAACAATTTTTTAGAGTCTTCTGGTTTCAAAGGGTCCATATGATGGACAAAGAAGACACTAGCAGCCTTGGGCACCGTCTCCATCCGAGTCGTCACAATGATTCTACTGCCGCCGTTATTTTCTGGCAATCTGTTGTGGATAGCTTCCCAGGCTGGTAGGCTCCATACATCATCGATCACAAATACCTAGTTTAATTGGACATATACATGGTCAGAGTGGGAAAATTTGTGTACATGCAAAAATAGAATTTGAAATAGTTGTTCAAATAGAAATACCAACAATATTTACAACAAACTATGGAGTTTGGTTTCTTTTTGCAAAATGAGAAAAGAATTTTGGTTTCTAGAATTGTGTGAGATCTCACATTAGGTGAGATAGTGAGATCAACCCCAAAAATTCATATTTAGACATTTTGAAAAAATCTGAAATTATTTGACAACATCCGCGTGGGGTATGTCTACAACTCCAAAAAAATTCAGCTCAAAACTCGTTGTATATTTAGAGATTCAAAAAAATTCATACTTGCTGAACTTGGTATACAAGCGGTGGGTTCTTAGCCTCTCCAGGATAACACGGAGGTGTTGTTTGTGCTCCTCTTCATTCTTGGAGTATATAAGAATATCATCGATGAACACTACCACAAACTTGTCCAAGAAGTCCACGAAGACTTTGTTCATCATACTCATGAAGTAAGCTGGAGCATTGGTTAGCCCGAACGACATGACCATAAACTCATACAGACCATATCGAGTGGTGAAGGCTGTCTAGGGGATATCCTCCCTCTTGATTTTTAGCTGGTGATATCCCGTCCGGAGGTCAATCTTATTGAATATCCGGGCCCCATTTAACAGATCAAACAAGTCGTCGATGCGGGGAAGTGGGTACTTATTCTTGATAGTGATCTCATTCAACGGGCGATAGTCCACACACATCCGTAGACTGTCATCCATCTTCTTGACAAACAGCACGAGTGATCCCCATGGTGAAATGCTTGGGCGAATGTACCCCTTCTGTAGCAATTCATGCAGCTGTTTCTTCAACTCTACCAATTCCATGGATGGCATCCGATAGTACTTCTTGTATATTGGAGCTATTCCGGGAACAACATCAATGGCAAATTCCAGTTCCCGGTATGGTGGCATTCCTGGTAGTTCCTCAGGGAATACATCTGGGAATTCAATGACTACCGGAATCAGGTTCATATCTGTGACAGTAGTCTTGAATGCTATTCCTTTCTTTGGTAGCATTCTGCTGATGATGAACTAAGCTTTTTGGCCTGCCGGGTTAACCAATGTTACTATCCTGGTTGCGCAGTTGATGCAGACCCGATGTTGTGCCAACTAGTCCATCCCCAGTATTGCATCCAGTCCAGGGGATTCAATAGAAACATGGGTGGTTGGAAATTTAACACCATTTATCAAGATTTCCAAGTCCTTGTATATGACATTTGTTCTGAGTATGGAGCAAGGGGATTGTACCACCATGATTTTGTCCAAAATAGAAAGGGGAAAATTGTGTATGGTGGCAAAACTCAGCGAGACAAACAAATGGGAAGCCCAGGAATCAAATAAATCACTGCAGGTATGTCGTTAATAGAGAACATACCGATGACCACATCTGGTGATTGGCGGGCTTCCTCAGTGGAGATATGGTGGATTCGGCCGCTATGGAAGTCCTAGTTGGGGCGGCGCCCAATATTGCTGACTTGTGGTTTAAAGTCAGACTCTGGCTTCCCGACTTTTGTAGTACACTATTTGGCGTAATGCCAGCCTTGCCCACAAGTGAAGCAAGTGTTGTTGCGTCGACAGTCTTCCATCACTGGTTGCTTGCCATAGACCTTGTCCTGGTTGCCTGGCTTGTTATTATTATTGCCGCTATTCTAGGTGGGCTTGTACTCAGTCTGGACTGGTTGCCAGATACGTGGCTTCTGCATGAACTGCTTGCAGTTGTCCTTCTTGGGTTCAAACTTACGCTTATGGTCATCATATCAGGACTTATGTTCCTGTTTGGCTATGAAAGCTTTGTCTACCAGGGTCTGGAAGTCAGGAAAGTCCAACATACTGAGTTGGCAATGGAGGGCATGGTTGAGTCCTCCTAGGAATAGATCTATCTTCCTTTCTTCCGTAGCCACGTCGTAGGCAGAGTACCATGACAGATTATTAAATTTGTTTAGATACTCGCCTACCGACATGTTTCCTTGAGTGAGAGCAAGGAATTCCCTCTGCTTCACCTTCATTATCCCGATGGGAATGTGGTACTTGCAGAATACCTCCTTGAACTTCTCCCAGGTATTGTTTTCCCCGGAAGGCCATACAGTTTTTGCATTAACCCACCATATGGCTGCCGGCCCTTCCAGGTAGTGAGTAGCAAAAGGAACCTTGTCTGACTCATCACAATTGGCTATTTCCAGCTTCTTTTTCATGGTCCTCAGCCAGTCATCAGCTTCCATCAGATCAATGGCTTGACTGAAACTGGGTGGCTTGGTACGCTGAAAATTAGACAGCTTGGAATGTGCACCATTGTACTGATTCTGTCCCACCATAGTCTGCATGCTCTTCAAGAATTCCATGAGGTCCTGATTTTTCTTTTCCTCAAACATTCTCATGATCTGATCAGTAGTCGGCTGTTGCGGTGGAGGAGGCAGATCTTCTGGTGGCTGTCCTGCCTGTCTGGCGGATCGACGAATTGGGTACCATCGCCGCCTTGGTGATTGTTACTACACCTCTTCATCCTATATCCGTTCCCATTGTGAAATACCGGATTGATGAGCAACACCCATAAGGGAAAAATAGAGTGACACCAGAAAAAGCCAAATAAAAGAAGAGCAGAGCGAACAACATAATTATACATGGCAAACCAACATCATACATGTCAAACTAGTAGAGGGTATCATGGCTAGCACTGCTCGTACGGCAGTTGACATAAGCAAAGATGCTATGACGGATGCGATGCATACACATGCTGAAGCTCGAACACCAACTCTAGTCGCGCGGATGACACAGACACTGGCAGACTAAAGACTCCTCATCATCTGACACAGTCTCGGAATTAGAGTTGATGATATGAACCACGTCCTTCGGAACAAAGGAGACACGGCGACGCTGACGGGAAGGCTCTCCCTCTAAGGAGGAAGAAGAATGATGCCTCAGCATTGGAGTAGCTAGGGTGCCTAGCAGTGAAGCCCACTCAGCTGGGGACTCACGCCGAATACCAGACAGAGTGCCTGGCGGTCCGAACGAGCTAGAAGAAGCCTCAGGCATGTGTGGAGGCGGAATAGGTGGGGTATACATAGGTGATAACACAGGAGGAGGAGGAGACTGTGCTGCCGTAGCACCTGCAAGTGCCTCTCGGGCATGGGACAGCTCCTCGGTCAGATGGGTTATCAGACGATTACTGGCGTTCAAGTAACGGGATAGGACACCCATCACCCGATCACTCGTCAGATCAACAAGGGCGAAAAGGACTCGCCCTGTCGTGGGTGACAGAGTGGGGTAATGAAAGAAACCTGGGTGTGTCTACATCTCGACCTCGTGAAGGCGCAAGTTAGTGAGAGCCTCCATATCAACAAACTAAATCGCCAGATCAGGAGTGGAAGCAGTTCCACCCTTGGAAGAACGGGAGTAGCAGCCAATCGCTAAACTCGTGGTAAGGAAGGCCTCAATGTGGTACTCGTATACCGAGCCTACAAGCTGCTCTCAGAACACCTGATACACTGGATCATCTCCACCAGGATAGAGTCGAAGCCAGACGCTGCTGAGTAGTACCGGAAAACTAAACAGTGCCGGCTCATGATTGTAGGGGTACGGAATAGGTGCCATCTACACTCATAAGACCAACGGTTAGCGAAACAATTGAATCTAGATGCATGCTATGCAACAGGCAAATACAGCAACCAAGGTACACATCAGGACTCTAGACCTATCGAAAACCGACCGTGCGGGTTAACTAGCATGTCCTACAGTCAGCACGGCTCTAATACCAAGCGTTGTGGCATCCCGGCTCAGAGGACCGGTTTACCCTATGTTCCCAACCCAGAGATCATGTCTTCTGGAAACACAGAACAACTTGGAGCAGAACTGAACTTTATTGATATGGTACAAGTACAAGCTTTGATATTACACAATATGATGAGGCCAGGAGCACAGCTCGTGCTTTGACAGTATCTACATTATTTATGGAACATTTCAGGGGCTTCGATACTAGTGGAAAGTACTATAGCGTAGCGGAATGCTGGGTGAGGCAACTCCATCCCATAGGGACACTGCTGCGACACAACCTGGTTAGTGTAGTACGGACCTTCGGGATCTCCACCCTCAGCTTCTCCTGCATCTTGCAGGATACACCAGGTGAGTACTTGGAATGTACTCGCAAGCTTACAGCAAACAAAGCAATGTGGCAAACAATAGCATGGTAATGACAAGAATAAATGCTCATGAAACAGTCGTGCAGTATGCTGCTAAACTCACTGTACTTGGAACCATCACTTATGGTCATATGAACCAACTGACTCTCCTCCGGGACCATCCCAAGATCCCCGGTACACTCATGATTCACTGATCATGCCCGGATTCAAGGTGATTTCTTCCGTCATTACTGTTGATTAGACAGTGTGACCTAGTGCGAACTGTGTCCAATACCATGGACACGGCTATTCGAATTGATTCATACACTCTGCAGAGGTTGCGCACTTTACCCACATCATGGCATCCGTCCATAGAAACTTGTCTAAGCCATGGCACTTTTATCGTACCACCGACATGCCTCTTTGGGTCATTTCCCAGGTGTCCCCTATGTCACTCCTGACACCTGCCACATCCGTGGCTACTCTGTCCCAAACGGGGACCCATGGCCATATAACTTAACTCGGGATCACAAGGTTATCGCCGCCTACCTGATCTGGGTAGCACGCATGCATAACCTCCCCTCTTTGGTGGTACTGATAAAAGCGCACAACGATAGAGCAAGTCTAGGCCGTCCCATACTAGCAAATGTGGCTGCATGGAGGAGTTCGGGTCGGTGGCACTTGATCAACAGAGCAACTTAGGTTAAGTAGATTAACATCACGTGCACCAGGCAAAGTTGATCTAAACCAAATCTTGCTAGTTCTTACTAGGATAAGAATTTTAACATGGTTACGATGATATTACTACTAGCATGTTCGGTATAGCCACTACTCAAATATGATCGGTATCAACCATCTACATACTGATCATAACAAGACAATGCACTATCATGGTAGGGGTTTATGCAAAACATCAAGCAGCATTGACTATGACAAATGTATATTCGAATAGATCAAACGAATGCAAATGAATTCAACTTAAAACCAACACTATTGTAGTGCCTCATTCAATGGATGATGTGGCTTACCTTGCTCAAGGGGAGTGTCACTAAACTCCTGGTCTTCAGTACCAAAGTGATTTCCTTCTGAAAATATTTTAAAATAGCAAAAGAAAATGTTACATAAAGCATTTCTACTGTCCAAAAATTCTAGGTGCAATGAAAAAATACCAAATTTTACCAGCAAATAAAGGGTCTCAAAACAAAACCATTGCAAAAAGTTTCAACTAATTTGGACTTGTGGTTTAAAAGTTAGAGCTGGTCAAAGTTTCTGGTCAAAACTAGATTTTAAATAGAAAAAAGAAAATGCCAGCCAGCCACGTCGAACATGTAAAGTGGAGGGGCGCCTCCACTTAAAAAGGTTCGGCCGCGGGGGTGGGTCGCTGATAGGTGGGGCCCTGGGGTTATGTTTAAAAGGGAGAGAGAGAACTAGAGGCGAGGTGGCTCACTGGCGATGGTTCTCCAGCATAGGGATGGCAGCGGGGCTGGGAGTCAATGGAAATGGATCAGACGCATGGAGACGAAGCCGTAGATACTCGTGGCTTGGTGGGAGATGGCCGGATGGCGTTGCCCCTTCTTCTTCGGCAGCTACGGGCTACGGTGGTAGTCGGAGACGGCGATTCCGGCAACGTCTCAGCCAAGGAAGAGGTTGGGGAGGATCAGGGGAATGCCCTGCGCTCATGGGTAGGGTTGGGTGGTGTTGGGGCAGGGTGGAGCTAGCTGGCGTGGGAGGGGCGTCGCCGGAGCTGAGGGAGACGAGCTCCCGGCCCTCAACGAGGCGCTCCGGGGTCGATTGGGAGGAGGAGGAGTGGGATGGTGAGTCGAGGAGAGGCCGGGCATGGGCTTTTATAGCCAGGAAAGGGTTGCCCGAGCAGACGGCATTGCGAGCAAGCTGCCGGAGCTAGTATGGCGAGCTAGCCGTCACGGAGCGGGGCGAGGTGATGGAGGAGCGCAGGTGAGTAATGAGACATGACAGCTCAGCGAGGAGAAGACGACAGCCAGCGCATCCACAATGAATGGACGGGCGCAACAGTGGCGGCGCTCGGTGGCGGCCAGCGAGAGTGCTACCGGCGAGGAGGAAGGCACTGGAGGGTCCAGGTGGTTGGCGGGGATGATGTCAGCATGATAAGACAAGGAGGGGCGGCGAGGGACGGCCGGAGTGGTCCCGTCCGAAGCTGCTGGATGCGCAGAGTGCGCCTTCAGCCATGCCAGCCTCGTGATCACCACGGGCTCTGGCACGTGGAGGCCACGCCAGCCTGCCATAACTTGTCCAATGTGCCGACCTGAGGTCCAATAGTGGGTCTAGGTCATTGGTAGGGCTAGGAGTAATTCAGGCTGCTCGATTTCATCCAAAACAGATTCTGGATATTATCATAGGAGAGTTCCAGAGAAGAGATGAACTGGGGATTGACTCAAAGGGTTTGTCTAGGAGATTCAGGGTTGGAAAGACTACATGCTGGAGAAGTTTCAGCAATTTTTGCAAAGTTTTGAGCATAGTTCATGTACAAATCTCCATTCTGGTCCAGAAACTAGTTTCGGATGATGCACTCAAATGGGTTGGACCCTTGGAGTGAAACTTGGTATTTGGAAGTTATTTGATGGTGGCAAGATGTTATAAAAATTTCAGAACAAGTGGATGCTCCCAACTGGTACGTCCTTAACAAAGGTTTGAAATGACCAGAGGCTAAAAAGAATTATTTTGCTGAAAAATTGAACTGGACTAAGGGATATTTTTGGATATTGTCTAGAGATATAGCCTCTAGTATTATAGGAATTAATTTGAGAATTTTCTGAGCCAGAAAAATATAGGTTGCTTCTCCACCTACAATAAGTGATGGATATTCCATTTCCCAGAAAAAGGAATAATCATAAATAATATAAAGTGGGGTTTGGGTCAAAGGATATGAGACAAGGTATTGGCATGGTTTTGGGTTGCTTGCAAAGGTTTTGAAAGAAACCTCTCAAGTCCAAATCAAAGAGTCGACTGAAATCCACCCAAATATCAAATAAAACCAAAGAAATTTGAAAAAGAAAAAGTTGCCAAAACCAAGGTGTCACAGAAAATATAAGTTATGTAAAGTAACAATGGACATTGCATGGAAATATATCTCGGAATGGCTATGCAAATGCCATAGCAGGTAGGTATGATTGCTGTTTTGAGGAGATAGATTATTTATGTGTAGGAGAACAAGAGGAAGTTCTCCCACAGAGTTTGGATGTACCGAAGAAGTATGCACCTAGTCTCGATGTGAGAGTCGGCAATCCACGGTACTGAAGAGGCTAGCAAATATGGATAGGTAGAAGTGCATACAAGACCGCAACTCATAACTCAAACACTTTACTAATACTTTATAGTCTACACCGGGCTTACCATGAGACCGATTACCATCTAGGGGAAGTGTTTGGCGAAGCCTAAGCCATTTGCGCATTCCTGACCCATGCTACATGAGCAGTTACTTACAATGCCCTTCAACTTAGACCCCTTTCAACCAGTTCCTGTTCAATGACGACAAGTATTAACGTGTATGACCTTACAACACCTCTCCACTAATTTACTTAAGTCCTTTTATTGACACATCCATTAATTACTCACAAACTATCTCAAAACTATTGAAAGGAATCCAGTTATCAATTTCAATGATCTACAAGTTCATGCTAGTTTCTATCTATACCACCAATGAATACTTATCATTTTTAGGACCAACATATAATTCATGCAAACAACCAATTACTATTCAACTCTCTAAAAAGATATAAAGCAAGAGGGTCCTAATATTTTGTAAAAAAAGCATGTTTCTCCGCTGTGCTCTAACATATATAAGTGAAGTGCAAGAGCAATTCTATAATTACCTCAAATCAAAAGATATAAGTGAAGTGCATAAAGCATTGAAAAAATTTATGACTCATGTGTGTCTCTCTCTCAAGGTGTATAACCAGGACAAAAAGATTGCAATGACCAGCATGCAGAACAAAATAAAAAGCAAATGACTGTGGCGCCCCCGACTCAATCGTACACTAATCATACACGCAAACGTGTACGATCAAGCACAGGGACTCACGGGAAGATATCACAACACAACTCTAACACAATTTAAACGGAGGTCCACAATATTACAAACCAGGGATCCTAAGATCCGAATACATAAGTCAGTCATCCAAGTATTATCTGAGTACAGACATAGTTAAACAAGTTATGCCTTAAGAAGGCTAGCACAAACAGCGACACTAGATCGAAAGGCGTTGGCCTCCTGCCTGGGAGCCTCCGATCCTACTCCTGGTCATCTGGCTCGATCCAGTAGTAAGTACCCTCTGGACCCTCCTGGTAGTAGGCTCCGGTGGTGGCATCTGACTCCTGGACTCCATCGTCTGTTTGTATCATCAATGTGGGATATATGGGGAAAAGAGAAAGTAAAGCAACCGTGAGTACTCATCCGAAGTACTCAGCAAGCAAGGATCTATACTACATATGCAACATTATCAATGGAGAAAAGGCTGTATATGTGGACTGGGCTGCAGAAATGCCAGAATAGGGAGAAGACCTAGTCCTATCGAAGACTAGCATCTTCAAACATCTTCACATGGCCATCATCTTGCAGCAGTAGAAGAGAGTAGAATAGCATTTTATTTAACAAGCATGTTGTAGTACAGCTTAAAGATCCTTCCTCGACTCCCAAGCGAGAAAGCGATCCCGAAGCTTCAATTAAGTAACAAGTATCCAGTTTAAGTAGTAGATCGGGATACACAAACTGAGCGTCCTTTACCGTAGGACCGGCTATCGATAGAAAATTCATCCCTGCAGGGGTGCACTACTGTTACCCAACACGCTCGATCAACTCTGGCCGGACACACTTGCTGGGTAATGCCCGTCCTCGGAAGATCAACACAAAGCAGCGCCCTACCTAGGCTCGGCAGAGAGGTCAGCACGCTGGACTAACCTATGCACCCAGAGGTCTCGGGCCATCGCCCTGGGCACCCTGCGCGTTGCGAGACTGGCCGGGGTGCAGGCGCGACACTGAACTCGTCAGTGAAGTATCCAGCCCAATCCCGACAATCAGTCCACACGGTGAATCGTGACGTCAGACGAGCTTTCAGAGAAACGTACTTTGCAGAGGGTCCCATAACCATTATCCCGCGTGGTGGTAGTGCGTATAGGGCACGTCGACCCACTCAGATCACACACCCAAATCCAATAGGCTCAATTAGTATCAAGCGGAGACAATCAGAGTCTCTGATGCTCTGCCACAATGTCACACTCGAGTGCCCTTCCGGCAGACCCGAAATCATAGATCCCCAGCGGGTACCCACTAGGGTGGACCCTCCTGTAACAGAGGTCAATTAATCGTGTGGTCATAACATCAAGGGAGAAACCCGAGGAATCACCCTCGGCGGATTCCACTCGACGAAATCATCAGGGCGAACGTATGAGGTATCACCCTTGAGGTTCACACTGAGGGTTGCACGACGGAGTCGTATCGGAAGTGGAGAAGGAGGAATCACCCTCGATGACCACGACCGAACAGCTACACTGCAGAGTATTCATCGGGAGTGCGTTACGAGGTATCACCCTCGGCACTCGATAGTTACTACGCAGAGTCGTACAACTAAGGGGGTGTGAAGTGAGGTGTCGGTCTCTGGTCGACGATCACGTTGATCGAGTCGTCGATGATCAAGCAGGGGCAACAAGGGTAAGCTGGTGGGGTCACTGATGGTTCACTACCAACCTATACTAATTAGTTTATCATAGGCAGGTAAGGTAGCAATGAACAGGTTACAACAGCAGGCTATGCATCAGAATAGGAGCATACATTAACAGTAGCGAAATCTAATGCAAGCAGGAGAATAGAATGGGCGATATCTGGAATGCTCAAGGGGGGGGCTTGCCTGGTTGCTCTGGCAAGAGGGGAAGGTCGTCAACGGGCTGCTCGTCGGTAGAGTAGTCGTATCCTGGTGCAGCGCCGTCGGTCTCAGCGTCTATCGAGAGAGAGAAGGAGGGGGAGAGAAACAATAAATTCACGGCAATAATGCAAACAATATGTATGACATGCCTAAATGATATGCCGGGGTGTTCTACTGCCTAACTAAACGATTTAGTTAATTTAGGAATTTATTTGGATTTACTTAATTAAAGTTGGGCACTATTCATTTACTGAAATCGGTCTAAAAGTTCAATGTTCTTATAGCTGCGGGCGTCTGACGGAAATACGGAGGACGTATTCGGGTTCGTATCGTCGTTCTGAGCAAGTTTCATGTATAAAATATTTACATCGGAGTTACGGTTTATTTAATATGATTTTCTAAAGTTTTTATTAATTTCTGAAATTTAAGTAATTATTTAATTCAACATTATCCGAAACAGTGCTGATGATGACATCAGCATGACCTCATGCTGATGTCAGCGGTTAATTAAGTTAATTACGAATTACTGTTTAATTAACACTAATTAGTTAATTAGATTAACCTAATCAGGATTAATTAACTAATTAATTATTTTTATTTTATTTTTATTTCTTATTTTTAAAACATTTTTGGGGGTGGGCCCCCTTTGTCATAGGCCCTGGGGGCCTTAGCGGGTTTGGGCGCTCGGGTGCGGGTGCTGGGCACCCGTATGCGCCCGAGGGCGCTGGAGGGCGAGGTGAGCAGCGCCAGGGCACGGCGAGGCGATGGCGCGGGCACGCGGTCGGCGGCGCGGCGAGCGGTGGGCGCGACGCGATGGTGCAGGGTAGCAGCAGCAGCTTCACAGCGGCAGAAGCAGCAGCGGGGTACGGCTAGGGAGAACGCGAAGCGGAGGCGGGCTTGACGCGGCGCGGGCGTGTGGGCGCGCGCACGGTGCGCGACCGGGGATGCACGGGCGAGGCAAAGCGCAGCTGGGCGCGGTCGGGAGGCGAGCGGCGAGGCAGGGGCCATGGCGGTCGGAGCGCGCGAGGCGGGGCACACGGCGAGCGGCGCGACGACAGTGCGCGGTGAGGGGGGCGGCGTGCGGCTGCGGCACGGCGAGGCCCAGGGGCGGGCGCGGTACGTGCGGTGGCCGGAGCAGAGAGGGGAGGACGGGGGAGCGCTCACATGCGCTGGAGAGAAGGGGGGGCGTCGAGGCCTGGTGTAGGCCGGAGGGAGAGTCGGGGAGGGGCAGTCCGGCGACGGGGACAAGGTGCGGCAGTGCACGGCGGCGTCGGGCGTCGAGGCGGCGGGGCGCGTCGAGGGCGCTGGCGACGGGAGCGGAGGGATCGGGCTCCTCCCGATCCAGATCCATTCGAGGGAGTGGGGGGGGGGGGGGAAGTGGGTGGTGTAGGGTTTCGGTGGCCTCCAGGGGGAGGCCAAGTTGGCGCGGGGTGGGCCGGGAGCTGGGCCGGCCGGCTGGGCTGGGGCCCAGTTGGGCCGGGGGGGGGGGAGGGGGTCCTTTTTCTTCTTTTCTTTTTGCTTTTATCTTTTTCTTTATTCTCTTTTCTCAGCTTAGTAAATAGTCAGGCCTCCTAATTGTTTTTGTAAAACATAACAACTGCTCCAATAAATACTAGGTATTATGCACCACTACCAAAAATTAGTTTGGAGACAATTGGAGCTCCCACAATTTTATAATATTTAATATGCATTAATCCTTGCTGTTTTAATTATGTTAGAGCCACCTAATTATTTTATTATTTATTGGTTTCAATTTTAGACTAGCCTCTGCAATATTTGTTATTTATCGAACATTTTAGTTTTTATGTTGGACAACTTTTATATTTCACTTTCATTTAAATTTGAATTTGGCTTGGGAGTTGAAATGCAATATGATGCTAATGATGATTATGCAGTGTTAACCTCGCTGACATGTCATTATCAAAAGTGATTACTGTTGCTAATCACCGGGGGTGTTACAATTCTCCTCATCTATTAAGAATTCTCGTCCCGAGAATTAAGAGGAAGACTTAAAGAAAGAGGGGTATTCTTCACGAAGACGATCCTCGCGTTCCCAAGTGGCCTCATCTTCAGAATGATTTGACCACTGAACCTTGAGGAATTTGATTGACTTTTGACGAGTCCGACGTTCAGCTTCATCAAGAACACGGATGGGATATTCTGGATAGGACAGATCTTCCCGTAATTCAAGCACTTCGTGATCCACAGCTCGAATAGGATCCTTGAAGCAGCGGCGGAGTTGGGATACATGAAAGACGTCATGTACTTGGGAAAGATTAGGCGGCAACTGCAATTGATATGCCACTTCTCCTCGACGGGCAAGAATACGGAACGGGCCAATGTAGCGAGGAGCTAACTTGCCTTTGATTCCGAACCGATGAGTGCCTTTCAACGGAGTGACGCGGAGGTAAGCTTGCTCGCCAGGTTGATAGACTATTTCCTGGTGCTTTCGGTCATAGTTGCTCTTCTGACGAGACTGAGCAGCTTTCAAATGTTCACGGACAATGCGGACTTGATCTTCTGCTTGCTGAATAATGTCCGGTCCGACGAGTGAGCGTTCCCCAGTTTCTGACCAATTCAGAGGGGTTCGACACTTACGACCGTATAGAACTTCAAACGGTGCCATCTTCAGACTAGCTTGATAGCTATTGTTGTAAGAGAATTCGGCATACGGGAGAGATTCCTCCCATTTCTTTCCGAAGGAGATGACGCAAGCTTGAAGCATATCTTCGAGCACTTGATTAACTCGTTCAACTTGACCCTGTGACTGAGGGTGAAAAGCGGTGCTAAAAGACAGGTGTGTTCCCATAGCTTCTTGGAAACTATTCCAGAATCTGGAGGTGAAGAGGCTGCCACGATCAGAACTGATCTCCAACGGAACACCATGGAGTGACACAATTCGGGAAACATACAAGTCTGCTAACTGGCTAGCAGTGATTGTCTCTTTAACTGGCAGAAAGTGGGCAACCTTAGAGAATCGGTCAATGACGACAAATATAGCATCATTACCCTTCTGGGATTTGGGAAAACCAGTAATGAAATTCATTTGGACCTTGTCCCATTTCCATTCAGGAATTGTAAGGGGTTGCAGAGTTCCTGCGGGCCTTTGATGTTGAGCTTTAACGCGGCGGCAAACGTCACACTCAGAAACATAACGAGCAATGTCTCGCTTCATATTAGGCCACCAGTATCTCTGACAAATGTCACGGTACATCTTTGTGCTACCAGGATGAATTGACAGAGGAGTGTCATGAGCTTCCATCATAACATGTTCTCTCTCATCTTTGAACATAGGTACGAAGAGACGGTGTTGGAAAAATAGGATCCCATCATTATCAAGATGGAACTCCGACGGTTTTCCTTTTTCAAGGTACCGCTTGATCCTTTCAACTTCAGAGTCATACCGTTGCATAGTTTTGATGTTGTGTTCTAAATCTGGTTCGACAACGAGGGTATTGAGATAACCCTGTGGAACAATATGGAGGTTCAATTTACGAAACTCTTCATAAAGAAGAGGTTGTGATTCCTGAACCATATGGTTGCTGCAATAAGCCTTGCGGCTCAAAGCATCGGCCATTACATTTCCCTTGCCAGGGGTGTATGAGATATTCATATCATAATCGGCTATTGTCTCGAGCCATCTTTGTTGACGAAGGTTCAGATCCGGTTGAGTATATAAATACTTCAAACTTTGATGATCCGTATATATCTCGCAACGGTTACCGAGAAGGTAATGGCGCCATAGCTTCAGGGCATAAATAACCGCAGAAAGTTCGAGATCGTGCACTGGGTAATTTTATTCGTGAGGACGCAATTGTCGGGAGGCATAAGCAATCGCCTTGCGTTCTTGCATTAGGACACAGCCTAATCCTTGATGGGAGGCATCGCAGTATATCACGAAATCCTTTTGGGAATCCGGGGGTGCTAATACTGGGGCAGATGTCAATTTATCTTTTAGTGTCTGAAAGCTTTCTTGACATTTTTCTGTCCACTCAAATTTAACACCTTTGTGAAGCAGATATGTCAATGGTTTTGCAATCTTGGAAAAGTTCTCAACGAATCAACGGCAATAACTAGCAAGTCCGAGAAAACTTCTGACTTGCTTAACATTCTTCGGGGGAGTCCAGTCAAGAATAGCCTGAACTCGTTCGGGGTTAACAGCAATTCCATCCTTGGAAATCACATGTCCAAGGTAAGTTACTTCAGAAAGCCAAAATTCACATTTGGAATACTTGGCATACAACTGGTGTTCTCGGAGCCTTTCTAGTACCAAACGGAGGTGTTCAGCATGTTCTTCTTTATTCTTAGAATAAACCAGAATATCATCCAAATAAACCACGACGAATTTGTCCAGGTAATCCATGAATATATAATTCATCAGACGGGAGAAAGTTGCTGGAGCATTCGTTAGGCCAAATGACATGACGGTGTATTCATAGGAGCCATAACGAGTGACGAATGCAGTCTTGGGAATATCCTCTTCACGGACACGGATCTGGTGATAACCCAACCTCAGGTCAAGTTTAGAGAACACCGACGATCCAGCGAGTTGATCATAAAGATCATTGATCCGGGGTAGTGGGTATTTATTCTGGATTGTGGCTTGGTTAATGGCCGATAATCCTGAACGAAACGGTTAGTTCCATCCTTCTTCTTAACGAAGAGTGAAGGTGCTCCCCAAGCAGAGGAACTGGGGCGGATGAAACCACTTTTAAGCGACTTGTCGATTTCTTCCTTAAGCTCGAGTAGGTGATGCGGAGGCATCTTATAAGGTCGCTTGGCAATAGGGACGGTGCCAGGCTTCAAGTCGATGACGAACTCGACAGCTCTAGCCGGGGGTATTCCTGGAAGTTCTTCTGGAAAGACGTCTGGAAAATCTCGAACGACAGGAACGTTCTCGATCCCTTCCAGAGGTGAGGCGTTCAAAGCATTCAGAGCATATATCTGAGCTTCAGCGTCTCGAGTAATGCGGGCGGTATAATTCACTATCTCATCGGTGGGGTGAAGAAGTTGGACGGCTTTAGTGGCACAATTGATCGAAGCAATGTGAGCTTTCAACCAATCCATTCCAAGTATGATGTCTATGGTGGAAGACTTCAGGATGATGGGCGAGGCAAGGAATTCCAATCCTTTAATTTCGACGGTAACGTCAGGTGCTATTACGTCAGCATGACAGTGACCTCCGGGAGTTTTAATGACTAACGGAGTATGCATTTTCTCATATCGAATGCCATGCATCAATGCAAATTTTCCAGAGATGAATGAATGTGATGCTCCTGAATCAAATAAAACAGAAGCAGATACTGAGTTAACAAGAAGGGTACCCATCACAGTAGCAGGTTGATCCTGGACTTCTTCAATGTCAATGTTGTAAGCGTGTCCACGACCATGTGCAGCAGACCCAGTATTATAGTTGCGGGTCTGGTTGTTGCCACGACCATTGCCACGGCCAGCACGAGGAAAGGCTAACTGATTCTGATTCTGGCGGCAGTCTTTAGCCTGGTGTCCTGGTTTGCGGCACTTGAAGCATAGACCATCTTCAGGACGAAGAGGAGCATTGTTTTGAATAGCTTGAGTTTTTGGCTGCCTCGGCGGTGGAGGAGGCAGACGTGGTGCAGCATAGTTGTTCTTTGGCGCAGAGGTATTGGAACGGAATGCATTGTTGGGGATCCAAACTCGACGCTTCGATGCTGAGCCCGAAGATGAGCCAGCATCACGATAGCGCTTCTGCGATTCCTTGTATTCCATCTGAGCGGTCTCAACAAGAATAGCCTTGTTCGTCAGAGTTGAAAAGTCATTGATGTCTTGAGCAGCTAGTGCAAGCTTGAGGTCAGGGTGTAGTCCATTACGGAACTTCTCTTGTCTGTGAGCATCTGTGGCGATGTCTTCTTCAGCATAGCGGGAGAGGTCTAGAAATTCCCGCTGATAAGCTTCAACGGTCTTATTGCCCTGGGTGAGGTTACGGAACTGGGTCTTCATGCGTTCCATAATTGCTTGAGGGATGTAACGTGTATGGAAAGCAGCCTGGAACTCATACCAGGTAATGACTGTTCCAACAGGCAAAGTACGCTTGTGTGTGTCCCACCATTGAGCAGCGGGGCCCTTTAAGAAAAAGGCCGCGAAGTTGACGTAGTTGGCAGGGGCGACATTAGCTGACTCCATCTCGTGACTGATGTCGCGGAGCCAGTCATCGGCATCCAGGGGCTTGTCAGAGTTGCGGAACTGCGTTGGGTTGAGTCGCATAAACTCTGTCAAAGTTATTGAAGCTGGGTTCTGGTTCTGGTTGTTCTGATGCGGAAACTGAGCCATGATTCCAACCATGAACTGACGGTTGAGCTCAAACTGTTGCATCATAGCCGCCATATAGTCTGGCGGTGGTGGGCGCGAACAGCGGGTAGCAACTGCGTCATAGCATCGTAGAGACGTGCTCGAGTGGCAACCAACTCGACGGCAAGAGCCCGAACAGTGCGATCCAGAGCCTGAGTGCACTGAATCAGAACGCGCGGATCATAGCGACGAGGCTCGAACGGGGCACAGATAGCTGTGTAGTATCCAGTAGCATCTCCAGCAGGGGCATACGAAATGTATCGGAACTCAGAGTCATCCAAGATATCGCTGAACTGTCCTCGGAGACGTACGACAGCAGAGTAGGCGGCATCATGGACTGCCATCTCAATCGTCACGCCTAACCCGTGAAAAAGGTGTAGCTCGGTGTCTGAGTTGTTCTGCTGATCATAAATCCGAACTTCAGCGTAGTACTGTTCCTGATTGAACTCGCGGTAAACCTCATAAACCAAGTACTCAGGATACCAACGGTAGCCAAGTCTGTTCATGAGAGCGATCAGGACAGCTGGAAACCCAGGGGCATTACGAGCCCAAGTGCGAAGCACAAGCTGTGTCGTAGGACGCGGTGGAAACAAACGATCCATCTGAAACAGAGGAAATTCAGATTTGTCAAATGACAATGAGAAGTTTAACACAACTCGGAGAGAAAGGTTAAACAAAACAATGGAAAGGAAAATGATTATCAGACTAATCAGATCAATGACAGGGAAATCGCACAGATATCCAGCTCTCCGGGTAGACGGGATTTACGAGATCCTAAGTGTCGGTGTTAGTAAAATTTATTTAACCTGAGTAGAAGAGAGATCAGAGTCCCAGAGTAAGGACAAGGAATAAAAGATCCTAATACCACCCAGTTGGCGACGTGGGCCCGTAAGCCACACAGCCAAGTTAGTAAATTAGTTTTTCGGTTTCTAGACTCAACTTCTGCCAAGGAATTGGAAGGGGGCTTCCTACAGGCAGTCGGCTCTGATACCAACTTGTGGCGCCCCCGACTCAATCGTACACTAATCATACACGCAAACATGTACGATCAAGCACAGGGACTCACGGGAAGATATCACAACACAACTCTAACACAATTTAAACGGAGGTCCACAATATTACAAACCAGGGATCCGAAGATCCGAATACATAAGTCAGTCATCCAAGTATTATCTGAGTACAGACATAGTTAAACAAGTTATGCCTTAAGAAGGCTAGCACAAACAGCGACACTAGATCGAAAGGCGTTGGCCTCCTGCCTGGGAGCCTCCGATCCTACTCCTGGTCATCTGGCTCGATCCAGTAGTAAGTACCCTCTGGACCCTCCTGGTAGTAGGCTCCGGTGGTGGCATCTGACTCCTGGACTCCATCGTCTGTTTGTATCATCAATGTGGGATATATGGGGAAAAGAGAAAGTAAAGCAACCGTGAGTACTCATCCGAAGTACTCAGCAAGCAAGGATCTATACTACATATGCAACATTATCAATGGAGAAAAGGCTGTATTTGTGGACTGGGCTGCAGAAATGCCAGAATAGGGAGAAGACCTAGTCCTATCGAAGACTAGCATCTTCAAACATCTTCACATGGCCATCATCTTGCAGCAGTAGAAGAGAGTAGAATAGCATTTTATTTAACAAGCATGTTGTAGTACAGCTTAAAGATCCTTCCTCGACTCCCAAGCGAGAAAGCGATCCCGAAGCTTCAATTAAGTAACAAGTATCCAGTTTAAGTAGTAGATCGGGATACACAAACTGAGCGTCCTTTACCGTAGGACCGGCTATCGATAGAAAATTCATCCCTGCAGGGGTGCACTACTGTTACCCAACACGCTCGATCAACTCTGGCCGGACACACTTGCTGGGTAATGCCCGTCCTCGGAAGATCAACACAAAGCAGCGCCCTACCTAGGCTCGGCAGAGAGGTCAGCACGCCGGACTAACCTATGCACCCAGAGGTCTCGGGCCATCGCCCTGGGCACCCTGCGCGTTGCGAGACTGGCCGGGGTGCAGGCGCGACACTGAACTCGTCAGTGAAGTATCCAGCCCAATCCCGACAATCAGCCCGCACGGTGAATCGTGATGTCAGACGAGCTTTCCGAGAAACGTACTTTGCAGAGGGTCCCATAACCATTATCTCGCGTGGTGGTAGTGTGTATAGGGCACGTCGACCCACTCAGATCACACACCCAAATCCAATAGGCTCAATTAGTATCAAGCGGAGACAATCAGAGTCTCTGATGCTCCGCCACAATGTCACACTCGAGTGCCCTTCCGGCACACCCGAAATCATAGATCCCCAGCGGGTACCCACTAGGGTGGACCCGCCTGTAACAGAGGTCAATTAATCGTGTGGTCATAACATCAAGGGAGAAACCCGAGGAATCACCCTCGGCGGATTCCACTCGACGAAATCATCAGGGCGAACGTATGAGGTATCACCCTCGAGGTTCACACTGAGGGTTGCACGACGGAGTCGTATCGGAAGTGGAGAAGGAGGAATCACCCTCGATGACCACGACCGAACAGCTACACTGCAGAGTATTCATCGGGAGTGCGTTACGAGGTATCACCCTCGGCACTCGATAGTTACTACGCAGAGTCATACAACTAAGGGGGTGTGAAGTGAGGTGTCGGTCTCTGGTCGACGATCACGTTGATCGAGTCGTCGATGATCAAGCAGGGGCAACAAGGGTAAGCTGGTGGGGTCACTGATGGTTCACTACCAACCTATACTAATTAGTTTATCATAGGCAGGTAAGGTAGCAATGAACAGGTTACAACAGCAGGCTATGCATCAGAATAGGAGCATACTGTTAACTAATGCAAGCAGGAGAATAGAATGGGCGATATCTAGAATGCTCAAGGGGGGGGCTTGCCTGGTTGCTCTGGCAAGAGGGGAAGGTCGTCAACGGGCTGCTCGTCGGTAGAGTAGTCGTATCCTGGTGCAGCGCCGTCAGTCTCAGCGTCTATCGAGAGAGAGAAGGAGGGGGAGAGAAACAATAAATTCACGGCAATAATGCAAACAATATGTATGACATGCCTAAATGATATGCCGGGGTGTTCTACTGCCTAACTAAACGATTTAGTTAATTTAGGAATTTATTTGGATTTACTTAATTAAAGTTGGGCACTATTCATTTACTGAAATCGGTCTAAAAGTTCAATGTTCTTATAGCTGCGGGCGTCTGACGAAAATACGGAGGACGTATTCGGGTTCGTATCGTCGTTCTGAGCAAGTTTCATGTATAAAATATTTTCATTGGAGTTACGGTTTATTTAATATGATTTTCTAAAGTTTTTATTAATTTCTGAAATTTAATTAATTATTTAATTCAACATTATCCGAAACAGTGCTGATGATGACATCAGCATGACCTCATGCTGATGTCAGCGGTTAATTAAGTTAATTACGAATTACTGTTTAATTAACACTAATTAGTTAATTAGATTAACCTAATCCGGATTAATTAACTAATTAATTAATCAATTAATTATTTTTATTTTATTTTTATTTCTTATTTTTAAAACATTTTTGGGGGTGGGCCCCCTTTGTCATAGGCCCTGGGGGCCTTAGCGGGTTTGGGCGCTCGGGTGCAGGTGCTGGGCACCCGTATGCACCCGAGGGCGCTGGAGGGCGAGGCGAGCAGCGCCAGGGCACGGCGAGGCGATGGCGCTGGCACGCGGTCGGCGGCGCGGCGAGCGGTGGGCGCGACGCGATGGTGCAGGGTAGCAGCAGCAGCTTCACAGCGGCAGAAGCAGCAGCGGGGTACGGCTAGGGAGAACGCGAGGCGGAGGCGGGCTCGACGCGGCGCGGGCGTGTGGGCGCGCGCACGGTGCGCGACCAGGGATGCACGGGCGAGGCAAAGCGCAGCTGGGCGCGGTCGGGAGGCGAGCGGCGAGGCAGGGGCCACGACGGTCGGAGCGCGCGAGGCGGGGCACACGGCGAGCGGCGCGACGGCAGTGCGCGATGAGGGGGGCGGCGTGCGGCTGCGGCACGGCGAGGCCCAGGGGCAGGCGCGGTACGTGCGGTGGCCGAAGCAGAGAGGGGAGGACGGGGGAGCGCTCACATGCGCTGGAGAGAAGGGGGGGCGTCGAGGCCTGGTGTAGGCCGGCGAGCGGCGAGGGAGTAGTCCGGAGGGGAGTCGCGACGGGGACGCGGTGTCGGCAGTGCAAAGCGGCGGGGCGCGTCGAGTGCGCGGGCGACGGGAGCGCGTGAGGGTATCGGGCTCCTCCCTATCCAGATCTTAGTCGAGGGAGTGGGGGGGGGGGAAGTGGGTGGATGGCTCGGGTTTTTAGGTGTGTGGTCGTGGCCTCCAGGGGGAGGCCAAGGTAAGGAGGGGAGGGGGCCGTCGGTTAGAGGAGGGGAAGGAGGAGTTAGGGTAGGATAGTTCTCGCTTTGTGTTCGGGCCTTGATCTGTCCCGGCCGCCCCTGCGCCGGTGTCTGGGGGGGGGGGGGGGGGGGGCTTAGTGGTCCCATTGGGTTTCCGGGTGGGAGGTGGGTGTCCTTTTTCTTTTTCTATCTCTTTCCTTCTTTTTCTTCTTTTTTTCTTATTTTGCTTTATTCTTTTCCTCCAACCATTAACTTTTTTTATCCTCCCATCCTGCTTTACACCCTTTAGCTTTTCCCTTTTCTTTTACTTTTTAATTTCTTTGTTACCTTTTCTCCTTTTAGCTTTTCTTTTTGCTTTTATTTCTTTTTTTTCTTTATTCTCTTTTCTCGCTTAGTAAATAGTCAAGGACTCTAGCAGGTCTCGTCCTAATGGTTTTTGTAAAACAACTAAACTGCTCCAATAAATACTAGGTATTATCCCACCACTACCAAAAAATATGTTGGAGACAATTGAGCTCCCACAATTTTATAATATTTAATTATGCATTAATCCTCGCTGTTTTAATTATGTTAGAGCCACCTAATTATTTTATTATTTATAGGTTTCAATTTTAGACTAGCCCTCTGCAATATTTGTTATTTATCAACATTTTAGTTTTTATGTTGGGACAACTTTTATATTTCACTTTCATTTAAATTTGAATTTGGCTTGGGAGTTGAAATGCATATGAATGCTAATGATGATTATTGCAGTGTTAACCTCGCTGACATGTCATTATCAAAGTGATTCTGTTGCTAATCACCGGGGGTGTTACAATGACGCTCCAAAGAGTAGCACATATCATGTAATAAATAAAACATAAGTCCAACCGAGACAAACTGATAGTTTTGTTGATGAAGAAGAGGGGATGCCTTCCGGGGCACCCCCAAGCTTAATGCTTGAGCTCCTGAATATTCCTTGGGGTGCTTGGGAATCCCCCAAGCTTGAACTCTTGCCTCTCCTCTCTATTTCTCTCATATCGATGTCTCCCCTTTATCTTAAAAACTTCATCCACGCAAAACTTTGCAAAACTTATTAGAGGGGTTTAGTACACATAAACATAAATCATCACATATAATGTTAGTGCCAAGACAAAAGATGCATAATTATTTTCAGAACTTTAGCTACTACATACTATTCATACTTTCATCTATCTACATTTATCACCCCAATATAAGCCTGAATACTCAGTATAAGCAGATACAAACTATAACAGCAATCTATCAAACCAGAATGTCTGTAGTAATCTACCTTAATATGCACACTTATGTAAGTCCAATTTTTTTGAAAATAGGAAGTAACAGAGAACTTATATAAAGTACTATGTAAAAATTTCAAAAAAATATCACGTTCCATGTGCAGAAAAACAATGCAAATACTGAAAGCAAAAGTTTCTGTTTCTGCACACAGAATAGCAAACTTGCAATTGCAACATCCCAAAGGCTATTCTTTGCACATTATTAAAAGCAAAAATACAAATATGATCACTAAACGATCACAAATAATATCGACCATTGACAACACAAAAAATATTGGGTTGCCTCCCAACAAGTGGTTTTCTTTATGTCTTTTAGCTAACATGATACTATGATTAAGTTTTTCATTATTCAACTCTTCAATATGGCAACACATCACTTCTATGAAGAATTTCCTAGCCCTTTTAATTGTAACACTCCTAGGTATAATCAATAACAGTATTATATACCGGGTCTTTCTTTATTTTCCTAAGAAGGGGGTGCTCGCTAATCATCTTCAATCATCCTTTTCTTTAGTAGGTGAACTCTGATAACCCATAAGTATAGGGGATTGTTTGCGCCTTTTTTGATAAGTAAGAGTGTTGAACCCAATGAGGAGCTAAAGTAGATTAATATTCTTTCAAGTTCTATCGACCACCGATACAACTCTACCCACACCGACGTTCTCTTTACCTAGAACAAGTATGAAACTAATTTGCGGGAATAAAACTAGAATTACTTTGCAAGAAATAAAACTAGGAGTAATTTGTAGAATAATAAAAGTCATTTTGTTTAGTAGAAAGCATTTTTGTAGAACAAGGAGGAAGATTGTCCATAGGCAATTGATAAAACAAGATCAGTAATCATATTGCAATTTTATATGAGGGGGAGAGGCATGAGCTAACATACTTTCTGTACTTGGATCATATAACTTATGATTGGCCCTCTAGCAAGCATCCGCAACTACTAGAAAATATTAAGGTAAACCTAACCATAGCATTAAGTAACAAGTCCCTTACTCCACGACCCCCCAAGTCCCCTTATACTAATCT